>CM060314.1:17281086-17298586 GCA_030674185.1 Monoplex corrugatus
TTGCCACTCTAAGGTCAGGATACCACACCCACTGTTTGCCACTTGCCACACTAATGACAGAATACCATACCCACTGTATGCCACTTGTCAAACCACATGGATGTACAGGATACCCCACCCACTGTTTGTCACTTCCCACACTAAGGCAGCATACCACACCCACTGTTTGTCACTTCCCACACTAAGGGCAGCATACCACACCCACTGTTTGTCACTTCCCACACTAAGGACAGCATACCACACCCAATGTTTGTCACTTCCCACACTAAGGACAGCATACCACACCCGCTGTTTGTCACTTGCCACACTAAGGACAGCATACCACACCCACTGTTTGTCACTTGTCACACTAAGGGCAGCATACCACACCCACTGTTTGTCACTTGCCACACTAAGGGCAGCATACCACACCCACTGTTTGTTACTTGTCACACTAAGGGCAGCATACCACACCCACTGTTTGTCAATTGTCACACTAAGGACAGCATACCACACCCACTGTTTGTCACTTGTCACACTAAGGGCAGCATACCACACCCACTGTTTGTCACTTGTCACACTAAGGACAGCATACCACACCCAATGTTTGTCACTTGTCACACTAAGGGCAGCATACCACACCCACTGTTTGTCACTTGTCACACTAAGGGCAGCATACCACACCCGCTGTTTGTCACTTGTCACACTAAGGGCAGCATACCACACCCACTGTTTGTTACTTGTCACACTAAGGACAGCATACCCCACCCACTGTTTGCCACTTGCCACACTAAGGGCAGCATACCACACCCACTGTTTGTCACTTGTCACACTAAGGACAGCATACCACACCCACTGTTTGTCACTTGCCACACTAAGGACAGCATACCACACCCACTGTTTGTCACTTCCCACACTAAGGACAGCATACCAACCCACTGTTTGACACTTGCCACACTAAGGGCAGCATACCACACCCACTGTTTGTTACTTGCCACACTAAGGACAGCATACCACACCCACTGTTTGTTACTTGCCACACTAAGGACAGCATACCACACCCACTGTTTGTCACTTGTCACACTAAGGACAGCATACCACACCCACTGTTTGACACTTGCCACACTAAGGGCAGCATACCACACCCACTGTTTGACACTTGCCACACTAAGGGCAGCATACCACACCCACTGTTTGTTACTTGCCACACTAAGGGCAGCATACCACACCCACTGTTTGTTACTTGCCACACTAAGGACAGCATACCACACCCACTGTTTGTTACTTGCCACACTAAGGGCAGCATACCACACCCGCTGTTTGTTACTTCCCACACTAAGGGCAGCATACCACACCCACTGTTTGTTACTTGCCACACTAAGGGCAGCATACCACACTCACTGTTTGTTACTTCCCACACTAAGGGCAGCATACCACACCCACTGTTTGTTACTTGCCACACTAAGGGCAGCATACCACACCCACTGTTTGTCACTTGTCACACTAAGGACATGATACCACACCCACTGTTTGCCACTTGCCACACTAAGGACAGCATACCACACCCACTGTTTGTCACTTGTCACACTAAGGGCAGCATACCACACCCACTGTTTGTTACTTGTCACACTAAGGACAGGATACCACACCCACTGTTTGTCACTTGTCACACTAAGGACATGATACCACACCCACTGTTTGTCACTTGTCACACTAAGGACATGATACCACACCCACTGTTTGTCACTTGCCACACTAAGGACATGATACCACAGCCACTGTTTGTCACTTGTCACACTAAGGACATGATACCACACCCACTGTTTGTCACTTGTCACACTAAGGACATGATACCACACCCACTGTTTGACACTTGTCACACTAAGGACAGCATACCACACCCAATGTTTGTCACTTGCCACACTAAGGGCAGCATACCACACCCACTGTTTGCCACTTGTCACACTAAGGACAGCATACCACACCCACTGTTTGTCACTTGTCACACTAAGGACAGCATACCACAGCCACTGTTTGCCACTTGCCACACTAAGGACATGATACCACACCCACTGTTGCCACTTGCCACACTAAGGACAGCATACCACAGCCACTGTTTGCCACTTGCCACACTAAGGACATGATACCACAGCCACTAGTTGCCACTTGCCACACTGAGGACAGGATACCACACCCACTATTTGCCACTTGCCACACTAAGGACATGATACCACACCCACTGTTTGTCACTTGCCACACTAAGGGCAGCATACCACACTCACTGTTTGTCACTTGCCACACTAAGGGCAGCATACCACACCCACTGTTTGTCACTTGCCACACTAAGGACAGGATACCACACCCATAGTTTTCTGCTTGCCAAACTAACGTCAGGATATCATACGCGTAGTTTTCTGCCCGCCACATTAAGATCAGGGTACCACACCCACGGTTTGCCACTTGTCAAACTAAGGTCAGGAGTACTGTTTGCCACTTGCCACACTTACGGCAGGATACTACACCCAACGTTTGCCACTTGCCACACTAAGGGCAAGATATCATACCCTCTGTTTGCTACTTGCCCCACTAATGGGAGGATACTACATACATCGTTTGCCACTTGCCACACTAAGGGCAGGATACCACACGCTTTGTTTGCCATACTTACAGACCGATTTCCAATCTTCCATTTCTTTCTAAACTGCTTGAACGTCTGATTCTAGACCAGCTTTTCTCCCATCTCTCATCCCATAACCTCCTTAGTCCTCACCAATCCGCTTACAGGCCAGGGCACAGCACAGAAACTGTTCTGCTTCGTATTCTCAATGATCTTTTGACCTCTCTGGATCAAAACAAAATTTCTATTCTTCTCCTTTTGGATCTTTCAGCTGCTTTCGATACTATTGATCATGAAATTTTGCTTTCCCGTTTGGAAAACAACTTTGGAATTCAAAAATCTGCTTTACACTGGTTTCGATCTTATCTTTCAGAAAGAAAGCAAACCGTACTTGTCGACGGAAACAAATCTTCTGAGCTGCCTTTGGATTTTGGCGTGCCTCAAGGCTCTGTTCTGGGTCCTGTGCTTTTCATATTGTATACTTCTCCTCTGACCCACCTTATTGACTCACATTCCATCCGTCATGAAATGTATGCGGACGATACCCAGCTCAATCATACTGATTCTCCTTCTAACTACGATCATCTAGTTCAGTCTCTTCAGAACTGCGTTTCTGAAGTAAAATCCTGGATGTATGAAAATCGACTTAAGTTGAATGATGACAAGACTGAAGCCCTTCGTGTTTCTCCATTGCCTGCAGATCTTTCTTCTCTGCCTTCCACTATTACTGTCGGTAATACCGCTATTGCTTTTTCTGATTGCGTTCGTGACCTCGGTTTTGTCTTTGACCATAATCTCTCCATGCACCAGCACATCATCAAAACATGTCAGGCTGCATACATCGAACTTAGACGCATTAATTCTATTAGACACTACCTTACATTAGACGCAACTAAGACGTTAGTTACTGCATGCATTCTGTCTAGGTTAGATTATTGCAATTCACTCCTTGCGGGTTGCCCTCAGAAACATCTCAAACATTTGCAACAAGTTCAGAACTCTGCAGCTAAACTCATCTTCAAGGCACGTAGGTCACAGCACTGCACACCCCTGTTTCAGACACTGCACTGGCTCCCGGTTGAACAAAGAATAAAATACAAGATTTGCTGCCTTTGTTATCACATCATTTCTGGAACTGCTCCTGACTATCTCTCTGAACTCTTGACTGTCTACGTACCTTCTCGATCACTCCGCTCTTCTGTGGATGACAAGAAGTTTCGTGTGCCAAAATATAACAGAGAAACTCACGGTGGTAGAGCCTTTGCAGTTTTTGCTGTTCAGACATGGAACTTGTTGCCTCAGTCCGTCCGCCACTCTAAAACTCTACCATCTTTCAAAACAAGTTTAAAAACTTACTTCTTTAAACAGTGTTTTTCCTGATTTTGGCTAGTGGGTTGATCCTGCTTGACATTCTGGATGAAATTGTGCACAATGGGGTGTATGCCAGTGTGTGTGTGTGTGTGTGTGTGTGTGTGTGTGTGTGTGTGTGTGTGTGTGTGTGTGTGTGTGTGTGTGTGTGTGTGTGTGTGTGATGTGTGGCTGTGTGTGTGTGGGTGTTGTGTGTGTGTGTTTGAAAATGGGGGGAGAGGGGTGGGCGGGGGGGGGGGGTGAGAGGGAGAGAGATTATTTGGTGTGTCTGTGTGGTTGTTGATTTCCTGTGGATAGTTTTTGATGAGTTTGTTTGTATTGTAGCCTGTTATTTGGTTTATATATGTATGGTTTACTGATGTAAAGCGCTTTGAGGTTTCGGAAAGCGCTCTATAAATGCACTATTATTATTATTATTATTATTATTATACTTCCGGCAAGACACCACAACCACTGCTTGCTGCTTGCCACACTAATGGCAAGACACCCCATCCACTGTTTGCCGCTTGCCACACTAAGCATAGGAGAAAACAAAGCACCGTTCAGCGTTGATGATATTAAAGAAATGATACCACACCCACCATTTGCCTTTTGACATGTTATTTAAAAAACGGACACAAACAGACTGTCAGATTGTTCTTTTGATGGATGGATTCTGCCAGTTAATACTACGATGTACGTTTGCATGTGAAATATTATTCTGATAGATGGATCGTTGAACATACACTATAAATATATGTATGAACCGTATTAGTTCAACGTACAAAGACATTTGTAAATCACTACCTTACATCTAACACGTATAGACTTTCTTGATTTGCAGTGTGTCCAAGCACCGACCATTCCACTAGAATCAGCATGAACATCGCAACCTCTTGAAATAACCAATACTTCTGCAGACAAACATGTTATATGTAATATCAGCTATCTAACGGAATAGCCAGCTGGGCAGGCAGTTGGTTTAACGGACTGACTGACGAACACCACAGTCAAGTAGATAAGGTATCGAATTTCCAGTTGGAACATCTGGATTCGATTCTGCCTGGGTACCTTCCCCCAACCCCTAGGAGGTTAAGTGGGACAAGTAGAACAATTTTTCGATTTACGTTGTCAGCTTGTTGGCAGAACTGGTCGTGCTTAAACTTCCTATTTGTATATATACAAGCAGAACATGGAATATGCACGTTAAAGTTCCTGTGAGTGAGATATGTGTCCTGCGGCTTGTGGAAACATGGAAACATCCAGCATGAATGCTGATCAAAATGGGTGTATGCAGACTTCGCTGCAACATAATGCGTGCACAGTGTGGGCGAAGCAATGTGCATACACGCGTCAGAAAGAAAAGGAACTTCATAACCAACTGACCAGCCAACCAACCAACTAACCTACCAACCAAGCAAGCAACGAAGCAAGCATGCAAGCAAGCAAGCAACCAACCAACAACCAACCAACCAACCAACCAACCAACTAGCCAACCAACCAACCAACCAACCAACCAACCAACCAACCAACCGACCGACCGACCGACCATCCAACCAACCAACCAACCAACCAGCCAACCAGCCAACCAACCAACCAACCAACCAACCAACCAACCAACCAACCAAATAAGCAAGCTGGCTAGGAAGCAAGCAAGCAAGCAACCAAGCAACCAACCAACCAACCAATCAAACAAAATCCTATGTCAAAAATTGGCTATTCAATGAAAAGAGTCAGTTTAACAGATGACTGGTTTAAAATAACGAACAGCCAATACCAAGACACTGGCATTTGAAGAAGTAAAGATCCGTTGGGAGATCAAATGTTCAGTGAAAAGTAATCCTAAACCCCAACGTAAATCACTTTCCTGGTAATTTGACCTACATCCAATTTGTATCTAGGTTTCTTTCTCTTTTTGGAGTGAACTAAAAGAATGACGTTTTCTGTTTTGTTTTGTTGAAGAACCCGCAAAAATACACGCTCTCCATTTCTGAGAAAGTTGACACGTTAATTCATACAACATCAGGTCATCAACAGTAACGAAGAGGAGTGAGTGATGAGGATGATGATGACGATGACGACGACGATGATGATGATGTTGATGCTGCTGCTGCTGCTGCTGCTGCTGCTGCTGCTGCTGATGATGATGATGATGATGATGATGATGATGATGATGTTGATGTTGATGATGATGATGATGATGATGATGATGATGATAACGATGGCGATGATGACGATGGCGATGAGGATGATGATGATGATGATGGCGACTATGATGGCAAAGCTGCTTCTGCTGACGCTACCAATGATGATGGTTGTGAAGAAGAAGAAGAAGAAGAAGAAGAAGAAGAAGAAGAAGAAGAAGAAGAAGAAGAAGAAGAAGAAGAACAACAACAACAACAACAACAACAACAACAAGAACGAGAACAAGAACAAGAACAAGAACAAGAAAAAGAAGGTGATGATGATAATGATGATTTTTTTTTATAAAAAAGAAAGAGTAGAGCAGGAGAAGAATGAGGAAAGAGCTTATGAGACATCAAGCTGGTACCACCAGAATGATTGGAACATTGTGATGGGCATCAAGAAAACAAACGAGACAGTCTTGATGGAGGCAGACACAAGTAGATCATTCATAAGGAAGATTAGGAAAAGACAGGCAACATTTATAGGCCATTTTATGAGGAAAGGGAATTTGGAGCACCTGGTCATGACGGGAAAGCTGGATGGAAAGAGAGCACCATGTAGACCTAGGAAGAAAATGCTGGACGGACTTGCAGAGTGGCTGAAGACTAGGAGGGTGGAGGAGATGCTTGGGGCAACAAGAGATAGAGACAGATAGAAGTCCATGATCGCCACCGCCATGTGGCAGGGCACCTGATGATGATGAAGATGATGATGATGATGATGATGATGATGATGATGATGATGATGATGATGATAATGATGATGGACATCAAAACTTCAAAGCTCTTTGTAAACTAGATCAGATAAGCTACTCTTGAATTCCACCAGGTGACCATGCAGAAGTGCACAATATCCTTTGGTGGGTGGCCCCAGGGTGGTTTTACATCTCGAGAAGCCCCCAACAACCACCGACTGAGTTTACTTGGGCGGAGTGTTGTGAAACTGGAATGGGTGACCTGTGATCAACGCCACTGATGTGGGACACAAGTTGAAACCCCAACAAACAAACAAACAAACAAACAAACAAACAAACAAACAAATGAACAAATAAACACACAAACAAGCAAACAAACAATGAATAAATAAACAAATAAACAAATAAACAAACAAGCAAACAAACAAGCATATAAAGAAACACGCAGACAAACAAACAAACAAGCAAACAAACTGACAAACAAACGGGACACACAAACAAACGATCACACAACAGACTTTCCAAGCCTCTAAAACAAAAGTATCCACCCTCATTGCATCTGCAAAAACAAGCTATTTCCAAACCAAAATCCTGAATGCCTCTTCTTCAAAAGAACTCTTTACAACCATGAATCATCTCCTTGGTACACGAAAAGACTTACCTCTCCCAACAAAACATACAAATGAAGAACTCCCATCTGTATTCTCTAAGTAATTCACCACCAAAATACAAACTCTTCGTGACAGGCTTGACAGGACACCCTGTCAATCATGCCCACCTGACCCGTCCTTCTCTAGCACACCTCTCACTACTTTTACCCGTCTCACAAGAAGAAATTTTCAACACAATCAGATCCATGTCGTTCAAAACCTGCGAACTGGATCCTCTTCCAGGTTCTCTCTACTCCGATTGTCTCCCTACTCTCCTCCCATTCATCCCTACTCTCCTCCCATTCATCACTGACATCATCAACACTTCTTTTCAAACTGTAACTGTCCCAGATTCTTTCAAGTCTACTATTGTTCACCCTCTCCTCAAGAAACACAATTTAGACCCAAATGAACTGAAAAATTACAGGCCTATCTCTAATCTCTCTTTCTTGTCAAAACTCCTTGAAAAGGTCGTCCTCAACCAGCTAAACTCTCACCTGTCTGCCAACAATCTCCTCAATCCTTTCCAGTCAGCCTACCGCCAGTGCCATAGCACTGAAACTGCCCTACTACACATTCTCAACAATCTCCTCCTTGCAACTGATACTGGCAAAGTCTCTCTCCTCACACTCCTTGATCTGTCTGCAGCCTTCGATACCATTGACCATGGTATTCTCCTTTCTAGACTTCATCATACTTTTGGCATCTCTGACATTGCTCTCTCCTTTTTCACTTCGTATTTATCAAACAGAAAACAAACTGTTCTCATCAATGGCACTTACTCTCAACCTGCATACCTGACATGTGGTGTTCCACAAGGATCTGTCCTTGGCCCTGTTCTTTTCACTCTTTATACCTCCCCCCTGTCCACCATCATCAACTCCCACTCTATAAAACACCACTTCTATGCTGATGACACCCAACTTCAAGACAGTGACTCACCTGATAATATACAGCGCCTGTTGACTCGCACCACTGAGTGTTACTCGGACATTAAGAACTGGATGACACACAATAGACTTCAGCTTAATGACGACAAGACAGAAGCTATCCTCATTGGCACCCGTCAGAAACTTTCCCAGCTGCCTCCTCTTTCTCTCCCATTATGTAACACATCAGTCCCAATTTCTGATTCAGCTAAAAACCTTGGTGTCTGCATTGACTCTACCCTGTCCATGAACAACTTTGTTTCTCAAACTGCCAGATCTTGCTACTATCATCTCCATCGTATAAGCCTGATCAGGAAGTATCTCTCTGTGGAAACAACTGCAAAACTCGTTCTCTCCTTCATAATGTCTCGCATTGACTATTGCAATTCACTCCTGTCTGGTCTTCCTGCCTCCACCATTCACATCCTACAGCGCATTCAAAACAATGCTGTACGCCTTGTACTCAAAAAGAAAAAAGCTGACCACATATCTCCTCTCCTGGCACAACTTCACTGGCTCCCTGTATCAAAGCGCATACAGTACAAACTAGACACCATGTGCTACAAAAGCCTCAATAACGCAGCCCCCGGTTACCTGTCAAGCCTACTTGAGATCTATGTTCCCTCACGTACCCTCCGCTCTGCCTCCGATCCTCTGACATTTCGCTTTCCACGCACTAAGCTCAATACCTATGGTCCACGAGCCTTCTCTGTTTCTGGTCCACTCTCCTGGAACAAACTTCCTCTCTCAGTCCGTCAGCAACCTACTTTTGCCTCCTTCAAGTCCGCTCTCAAAACTCACCTTTTCTCCTCTGCATAAAATCCTAACCTCACTCAACCCCCCTCTGCAGCCTGTCTCCGCTCGGAGGGGAATCACTTTGTTTTAATATATAATTGTATATGATGTGCTCTCTGTGGCTTTCCATTGGTTTTATTCTTGCTTTTATTGCTTTTATTCTTTTCTCCCCATTTGTGGCCATGCATGTGTGTGTGTGTGTGTGTGTGTGTGTGTGTGTGTGTGTGTGTGTGTGTGTGTGCGTGTGTGTGCGTGCGTGCGTGTGTGCGTGTGTGTCTTTTCGGCGCTTGGATTTGATTTTGTCGAAATTTGCGCTATATAAATGTTGTAGTTATTATGTATGCATGTGCGTACGTATGTATGTATGTATGTATGTATGTATACGCTTAGATTTATGTATGTATGTATGTATGCATGTATACGCTCAGCTTAGATTTATGTATGTAAATATGTAAGCATGTATGTATGCATGTATACGCTCATATGTATGTAGGTATGTATGCATGTATACGCTCAGCGCTTAGATTTGATTTTATCAAGATTTTGCGCTATATAAATAAAATATATTATTATTATTATTACAAAGAAAGATAGAAACTAGGGAAAAGAGGGAAAGAAAAAAAAAAGAAAAAAAGACAGAAAGAAAGAAAGAAAGAAAGAAAGAAAAAAGAAACATATAAACAAACAAACAAACAAACACAGACAAAGAAACAGAGGCAAACAAACAAACAAAGAACAAACAAACAAACAAATGAATAAACCCACAAACTAACCAACAAACGAACAAACAATACAAACAATCACCACCACCGCTATCACTACACACACACACACACACACACACACACACACACACACACACACACACACATACACACACACACACACACACACACACACACACACACACACACACACACACACACACACACACCAAAAACAAAACATAGGCATAAACATGCCAGTTTCTATTTCGGAGACAACGATTGCACCAGAGATGTCAAATCGCGAGTGCTAGGGTCTATCAACAAAAGCAACCAGTCTTTAAACAATAGGACAGGAGAACAAAGGGAGAGAAGGGAGGGGTAGAGGGGAGGAATTGAAAAGAATGAGAGGCTAAAACTGTTCGTGAGCAGTGGTGGACACATCTTGTGGCAGAAAGGCAACATCGATAGCAGGAATGATGGCTGAAACAAGAACAAGACTGGTCGATTCTTGGACCTCATGGAAAGGAACATTTATTAACCTTCTGACTCCCACACTCTGTCTACCAACTACAAAAACTTAACCCTTTGACTCCCTCACCCTATCCACCAACTTCCTGCTAGAAACTGGTGGATAAGGTGAGGAGTCAAAGGGTTAAGTTTCTGCTTTGCTATCATGGTTGACAATGCAAGATGCTGGTGGACAGTTTGCGGGCGTCAAAGGATTAAGAGGACGACTGTGCACAAACGTCATTCAAAGAAAGGTTCCATCATCGGTCCTACAATGAGAGACAAAAAGATCATGAAACAAAGCATTCGCCATAGTGTAGTGGTTAACGCAACGTACTACCGACTGGAAGGTTGTGGGTTCCAATCCCCAACAGTACCTTCAAAAACCATTGTGGGATATTACGCCTCTAACCGGCTCCTACCTAGAATTGGGCGTGCTGTGGGCTCTTTGGGAAGACCGGGACCGCACAGTCGAGTCTCATCCACTTCACGGATGCGTCATTGAGGGTGCTGCTCAAATCTTCTGACCAACACCGCAGGTGTCTGTATCTCTCCTGCTTGGTCGACGCCAGGATGTATTATGATAGTAAGCATAGAGTGCAGCCCTGTCACGCAGTATCAGTCCTAGATGGAACTCCAGAGCATCATAATTATCATCCTCATCAAGATCATCATCATCGCATTGTAAAATGTGTTCCAGCTTCTGTGGCCTTTAACGTGGCGTAGAAAACGGGACGAAAAAAAACGTTAGCACAAAGTTAACCTCTCTGTGTGCAATGATTTAAAAAAAAAAAAAAAAAAGAGTCGCCATGGTGTAGTTGTTAGTATAACGGTTATCCACAGGACGGTTGTAGGTTCAAATCCCCATATTGTTAGTATAACGGTTATCCACAGGATGGTTGTAGGTTCAAATCCCCATATTGTTAGTATAACGGTTATCCACAGGACGGTTGTAGGTTCAAATCCCCATATTGTTAGTATAACGGTTTTCCACAGGACGGTTGTAGGTTCAAATCCCCATCAATCTTTTCGAAATCATTCAGAAATCTATCAGCCTCACCTGGTTCTTAACCAGAGTCAAGCAAGCTGTGGGTTCATTGGGAAGAATGGGAGTCACATATTCGAATCTCATCGATTTTAAGGGAACAGAAACATCGCCTTACATGAAAAGGCTATTAAACTCAGAAACAATGGCCATTCCATACTTTAACTCCATAAGAAATTTCACACCTTGTTCACAGACATGTGAGAGCACGTGCGCGAGCGCCAGCGAGCAACTGTGTGTGTGTGTGTGTGTGTGTGTGTGTGTGTGTGTGTGTGTGTGGTGTGTGTGTGTGTGTGTGTGTGTGTGTGTGTGTGTGTGTGTGTGTGTGTTTACGTGTATTTTACATACATACGTGTCTAACTGTGTGTCTGTATATGTGTTCTTACTTCTGCGACTAAACCTTAAACACAACAACAACAACAACAAGAAAATACAGCAAAGGTAACAAAAAAAGTGATTCCATACTTTTTGTCTACAAAATAACAACAACGACAAGAAGTTCTTCGATTCTTTTTGTCTTAAAAACAAGAGAACAAAAACGAATATTCGACACTCTTCTTAAAACCAAGAACAAAAAAAATCGATACTTGCATAAAGTGGTTATTGTTATGATCTGAAAGCAGCAGAATGGCCTATTCCATGGTCCTATATTGTCACTGAGTCAGTCATTCAGTGTCATTCATGCTGTCATATTGCACATCACACTGCAGGAGCCTATCCAGATTCCTGCCCAAACAAGCGCCGTTTCAGAGAGAAAGGTAAGAGAGCGAGAGAGAGAGAGAGAGAGAAAGAGAGAGAGAGAGAGAGGGGAGGGAGGAGGGACAAAGGGATAGAGAGGTTTCTGACAAACAAGCGCCGTTTCAGAGAGAAAAGTGAGAGAACGAGAGAGATAGAGAGAGAGAGAGAGGGGGGGAGGGAGAAGGGACAAAGGGAGAGAGAGGTTTCTGCCCAAACAAGCACCGTTTCAGAGAGAAAAATGAGAGAACGAGAGAGAGAGAGAGAGAGAGAGAGAGAGAGAGAGAGAGGAGAGGAGAGAGAGAGAGAGAGAAGAGAGAGAGAGAGAGAGAAAGAGAGAGAGAGAGAGGGAGGATGGAAAAAGGGAAAGAAGAACTTCTCAACACAATCAGATCCATGTCGTTCAAAACCTGCGAACTGCATCCTCTTCCAGGTTCTCTCTACTCTGACTGTCTCCCTACTCTCCTCCCATTCATCACTGACATCATCAACACTTCTCTTCAAACTGGAACTGTCCCAGATTCTTTCAAGTCTACTATTGTTCACCCTCTCCTCAAGAAGTACAATTTAGACCCAAATGAACTGAAAAATCACCGGCCTATCTCTATCTCTCTTTCTTGTCAAAACACATCGAAAAAGTTGTCCTCAACCAGCTGAACTCTCACCTGTCTGCCAACAATCTCCTCAATCCTTTCCAGTCAGCCTACCGCCAGTGCCATAGCACTGAAACTGTCCTGCTACGCATTCTCAACAATCTCCTCCTTGCAACTGATACTGGCAAAGTCTCTCTCCTCACACTCCTTGATCTGTCTGCAGCCTTTGATACCATTGATCATGGTATTCTCCTTTCTAGACTTCATCATACTTTTGGCATCTCTGGCATTGCTCTCTCCTGGTTCACTTCATATCTATCAAACAGAAAACAAACTGTTCTCATTAATGGCACTTACTCTCAACCTGCATACCTGACCTGTGGTGTTCCACAAGGATCTGTCCTTGGCCCTGTTCTTTTCACTATTTCCACCTCCTCCCTGTCTACCATCATCAACTCCCACTCTATAAAACACCACTTCTATGCTGATGACACCCAACTTCTAGACAGTGACACACCAGACAATATACAGCGCCTCTTGACTCGCACCACTGAGTGTTACTCGGACATTAAGAACTGGATGACGTTCAACAAACTTCAGCTTAATGACGACAAGACAGAAGCTATCCTCATTGGCACCCGTCAGAAACTTTCTCAGCTGCCCTCTTTCTCTCCCATTATGTAACACATCAGTCCCAATTTCTGATTCAGCTAAAAACCTTGGTGTCTGCATTGACTCTACCCTCTCCAAACTGCCGGATCTTGCTACTATCACCTCCATCGTATAAGCCTGATCAGGAAGTATCTCTTGTGGAAACAACTGCAAAACTCGTTCTCTCCTTCATAATGTCTCGCATTGACTATTGCAATTCACTCCTGTCTGGTCTTCCTGCCTCCACCATTCACATCCTGCAGCACATTCAAAACAATGATGCACGCCTTGTACTAAAAAAGAAAAAAAGCTGACCACATATCTCCTCTCCTGGCACAACTTCACTGGCTCCCTGTATCAAAGCGCATACAGTACAAACTAGACGCCATGTGCTACAAAAGCCTCAATAACGCAGCTCCCGATTACCTGTCAAGCCTACTTGAGATCTATGTTCCCTCACGTACCCTCCGCTCTGCCTCCGATCCTCTGACATTTCGCTTTCCACGCACTAAGCTCAATACCTATGGTCCACGACCCTTCTCTGTTTCTGGTCCACTTTCCTGGAACAAACTTCCTCTCTCAGTCCGTCAGCAACCTACTTTTGTCTCCTTCAAGTCCGCTCTCAAAACTCACCTTTTCTCCTCTGCATAAAAATCTTGACCTCACTCAATCCCCTCTGCAGCCTGTCTCCACTCGGAGGGGAATCACATTGTAATATATAATTGTATATAATATGTTCTCTATAATTTTCCATTGCTTTTATTCTTTCTCCCCATTTTAGCCGTGTGAGTGTGCGTGTGTGTGTGTGTGTGTGTGTTTTGTGTGTGTGTGTGTGTGTGTGTGTGTGTGTGTGTGTGTGTGGGGTGTGTGGTGTGAGTGTGTGTGTGTGCGTGCGTGCGTGTGTGTCTATTTTAGCGCTTAGATTTGATTTCATCAAGATTTTGCGCTATACAAATAAAGTATTGTATTGTATTGTATTTCTGCCCAAACAAGCACCGTTTCAGAGAGAAAAGTGAGAGAACGAGAGAGAGAGAGGGGGGGTGGAATAGGGACAAAAGGGAGAGAGAGAGGGGGGACAGACAGACAGACAGATGGAGACAGACAGACAGACAGACAGAGAAGGAATGAGAGAAAAAGAAAGAGAACGAACTAGAGAATGAGAGAGATAGAGAGAGAAAGAAAGAAAGAAAGAGAGAGAGAGAGAGAGAGAGAGAGAGGAGAGAGAGAGAGAGAGAGAGAGGAGTAATCGGAATAGTAATGGTGTAGTAGCAGTAGTAGTGGTAATAGTGGCGGTGGTTGTGGTGGTGGTGGTGGTGATGGCAAGTGTGTGTGTGTGTGTGTGTGTGTGCGTGTGTGTGTGTATGTGTGTGTGTGCGTGTGTGTGTGTGTGTGTGTGTACCATGTTTGTGTGTGTTTGTGTGCGTGTGTGTGTGTTTGTGTGTGTGTTTGTGTGTATGTGTGTGTGTGTTTGTGTGTGTATGTATGTATGTGTGTGTGTGTGTGTGTGTCTGTGTGTGTGTGTGTGTGTGTGTGTGTGTGTGTGTGTGCGTGTGTGTGTGTGTCCACATACACGTGCATGCGTGCTCTTGTGTGAAAATAATGCGTGCTTGTATAATTATTCGCTCGTGTCACGCATACCTGCGTATGGGAAAAAGAAATTTCCTAGTAAGGTAGTCTGCAGATTAACAGACAAAAATCCCAGACTGTGTTTCTATCAAATGATGCCACTTATACTCGTGTTTACTGAAACACAATTCCTGGACTGATATCTCTATATTTTTTTTTAGTATTCGAACCTTGTTTGGGAATTACTGTTGATGAGAAAAACAGAGTGCTTACAAACTAAGTTTCAAGCAATAAGAGATGGGAAAATAATTTTAATAAAGTAACATAGCATTCAAAAATAAGAATGAAAATACACCAATAACAACAAAAACAAATTCATAAAATCGAAGACAGAAATAAATGAATATATATATATATATATATATAGATAACTAAATGAATAAAACAAAACAACAGAAAGAACAGACGACAGAAAATAATGAACTATTGCTTTAAACATGAGTTAAAGTAATGATGTATTTATATATTTTCAGGGGGGTATGCTGCAAAGAAAACAAACGAGACAGTCTTGATGGAGGCAGACACAAGTAGATCACTCATAAGGAAGATTAGGAAAAGACCGGCAACATTTATAGGCCATTTTATGAGGAAGGGGGATTTGGAGCACCTGGTCACAACGGGAAAGCTGGAGGAAAAGACAGCACCGGGTAGACCCATGGAGAAAATGCTGGACGGACTTGCAGAGTGGCTGGAGACGAGGAGGATGGGGGAGATGCTTGGGGCAACGAGAGATATAGACAGATGGAGTCTATGATCGCCAACGCCATGCGGCAGGGCACCTGATGATGATGATGATGATGATGATGATGATGCTTCATCAAGCATTGCAATCAAAGAATAGCCTTCTGAAATCTCTCATTGTAAACATTCGTTAATATGTAAAATCTCTTACATAATCTGCCAGTTGTTATGCTTGATACAAGATAAATCAGAAAGCAGTAATAGAAAGTATCAATGTAGGTTGTCTGGAATTCATAGTTTTAAATGATTATAAAAAGTACACCGGAACTGATATAGACAAAAAGATCAATAAAATGATGCCACAAATGGGCATCTATTGGATCGTCTCACCTGTCTCACCTGTCAGCGTCAATAGGTTCAGTGTGTTGACTGCTGCACTCTTTGACACAGCCGCACTCCTCCAAATGGCTCTGTCTAGACTTTTGTGGACAACTTCTTGAATAATTAGGCCACTGGTGTTGGTTATGTTCTCGATGTATGAGATTGGAGGTATACCTTTCTTCCTTTTTAGCTTGTTTTTCTTTGAAAAATGGTTTCCATGAGGTCTGTATTCTTGCAACTTGATTCATGGCCAATGCATTGCAGTCTTATCTTGTTGATGTCGACTAGTAATTTTCTGGTGGAATCAAGTTTTTTTTCTAGGACACTTTCATTAGTTCTTCTATATGTCCATTTGACACGTAGTAGCCTCTGATAAAACTGTATCGTAAATCATGTATCGTAAATATTATCATATCCCAAAACTGTAGTCTAAATTAAAAAAACAACTTAAGTTCAGTATTTTCAAAAATGCTAAAACTGACAATACCTCCTTGGTTTATGCATCATAAACTTACAATGACATCGACATGAAGAAACACGTGGAAACTGAAGAGGAACTAAGATCAGAACCTAATTTGTGTAATGATAATACATAAATTGCAGACAGAGTCCTACATGATAAAACCAAAACACAATACTGCTAATTCACCGATTCCAGATGGCACCGATATGGCCAAACTTTCAAAAACAAAAACAAAGAACAAAAAACAAAAACAAAAAAATAACACAAAAACAAAAAACAAAAAACGAACATGGAATTAACTTAGAATCTGTAACATTTACTAGATATAATCAAGCAGTTAATACCTTTGTGTACCATCGTACTGTTACGATTAGAAATGACCCGGCAATGGATTGCCTGAACGTTCTAAAGTTGATACATTCCATGTGTAAAAGTGCAAGAGTATTCCAAAATATCCCACCATAAAATAATGTAAGACCAAAGTACTCTAAAACTTGAATCGATGATATGAATAAGGACATCAACTGCGATATCTTTTTCTCTTTTAAAAAGTGCAGGAACAAAAGGAATGCAATTAAAATGGTTTAAATGTAGAATACTTCGTAGATACCTGGCTACTAACGTTGTGTTAATGTGTTAATTAAGTGGGTGTTCGAATGTGTAAATTTTGCTTTTGTAATCAAGAACATGACAGCGCACAACGTATTTTCTCAGGAAACTATGATAAGATCACCTTGTCAAAAACTTAACACGAATATGAAAAGCTGCACAAAGCTGGTTCAATAGGATTAAATGAAAAGATAGTTCTTTTTTGTACTCATGTTAATTCTAATGTTTTACGTGGTTGTTCTACTCATGAAATCATCTGAATATAAATGCAAAACTTAAAAAGTGTTTCACAGTTTTAATTGTT
>CM060314.1:17306086-17316086 GCA_030674185.1 Monoplex corrugatus
TAAGAAATCATCTGGCACAGATGACGTCTGTAGCAAAGTATCAAAAATCTCTATGCCTCACATTATTTAAAACTCTCTCTGTCTCACATCGCTTAAAACTCTCTATGCCTCACATCGTTTAAAACTCTTTATGCCTCACATCGTTTAAAACTCTCTATGCCTCACATCGTTTAAAACTCTCTATGCCTCACATCGTTTAAAACTCTTTATGCCTCACATCGTTTAAAACTCTCTATGCCTCACATCGTTTAAAACTCTCTATGCCTCACATCGTTTAAAACTCTCTATGCCTCACATCGTTTAAAACTCTCTATGCCTCACATCTTTAAAACTCTCTATGCATCACATCGTTTAAAACTCTCTATGCCTCACATTATTTAAAACTCTCTATGCCTCACATTGTTTAAAACTCTCTATGTTTCACATCGTTTAAAAACTCTCTATGTTTCACATCGTTTAAAACTCTCTATGTTTCACATCGTTTAAAACTCTCTATACCTCACATCGTTTAAAACTCTCTATGCTTCACATCGTTTAAAACTCTCTATGTTTCACATCGTTTAAAACTCTCAATGCCTCACATTATTTAAAACTATATGTCTCACATTATTTAAAACTCTCTATGTCTCACATTATTTAAAACTATATGTCTCACATCGTTTAAAACTTTCTATGCCTCACATTATTTAAAACTCTCTCTCTGTCTCACATCGCTTAAAACTCTCTATGCCTCACATCGTTTAAAACTCTGTATGTCTCACATCGCTTAAAACTCTCTATGCCTCACATTATTTAAAACTCTCTATGTTTCACATTATTTAAAACTCTCTATGCCTCACATCGTTTAAAACTCTCTATGCCTCACATCGTTTAAAACTCTCCATGTCTCACATCGTTTAAAACTCTCTATGCTTCACATCGTTTAAAACTCTCTATGCCTCACATCGTTTAAAACTATCTATGTCTCACATCGTTTAAAACTCTCTATGCCTCACATTATTTAAAACTCTCTATGTCTCACATCGTTTAAAACTCTCTATGCCTCACATCGTTTAAAACTCTCAATGCCTCACATTATTTAAAACTCTCTATATCTCACATCGTTTAAAACTCTCTATGCCTCACATCGTTTAAAACTCTCTATGCCTCACATCGTTTAAAACTCTCTATGTCTCACATCGTTTAAAACTCTATGTCTCACCTCGTTTAAAACTCTCTATGCCTCACATTATTCAAAACTCTCTATGCCTCACATCGTTTAAAACTCTCTATGTCTCACATCGTTTAAAACTCTATGTCTCACATCGTTTAAAACTCTCTATGCCTCACATTATTTAAAACTCTCTATGTCTCACATTATTTAAAACTCTCTATGTCTCACATCGTTTAAATCTCTCTATGTCTCACATTATTTAAAACTCTCTATGTCTCACATCGTTTAAAACTCTCTATGTTTCACATTATTTAAAACTCTCTATGTCTCACATCGTTTAAAACTCTCTATGTCTCTCATCGTTTAAAACTCTCTATGTCTCACATCGTTTAAAACTCTCTATGTCTCACATTATTTAAAACTATCTATGCCTCACATTATTTAAAACTCTCTATGCCTCACATTATTTAAAACTCTCTATGCCTCACATTATTTAAAACTAAATGCCTCACATCGTTTAAAACTCTCTATGCCTCACATTATTTAAAACTCTCTATGTCTCACATCGTTTAAAACTCTCTATGTTTCACTTTATTTAAAACTCTCTATGTCTCTCATCGTTTAAAACTCTCTATGTCTCACATCGTTTAAAACTCTCTATGCCTCACATTATTTAAAACTCTCTATGCCTCACATTATTTAAAACTCTCTATGCCTCACATTATTTAAAACTAAAAGCCTCACATCGTTTAAAACTCTCTATGCCTCACATTATTTAAAACTCTCTATGTCTCACATCGCTTAAAACTCTCTATGCCTCACATTATTTAAAACTCTCTATGTCTCACATCGCTTAAAACTCTCTATGCCTCACATTACTTAAAACTCTCTATGCCTCACATCGTTTAAAACTCTCTATGTCTCACATCGCTTAAATCTCTCTATGCCTCACATCGTTTAAACTATAAGATATACATGCTGTTTATGCATTGATCCCAATATCTTCCCAAAAGAATTTTTAAAAATCCAAAAAACAATCCCTTACCAAAGACAAGAGAAAGAAATCAACTCTAGAAAATTACGGGCCGATGTCACTGCTATCTGTAGTTTGCAAACAACTTGGAAGGCCTGTTCGAAAATATATGACAAAATTCACGGCAGATCATTCACTATTTCATCCACTTCAATCAGGATTCTGTCAACATCATTTGTGTAACGCTGCTCTTTCAAACATGACAAATCCATTGTTATCAGATATACATGATTGACAGTTATAGTGAGTTCTCTTCGTAAACTTTGAGAAAGCATTTGGTCTATATCAGTATAACCCCTTATTTCAAAACTTAATGTTTATCTGAATAAACCCCTTATCTTTCCTTTCTTCGAATCCTGTCTTAAAGAAAGGATACAAAGTGAATAAGCTCATGGTAGGTTCTCTTCTGATGGAGGGTTATCATTTGGGTACTGTAAGGTTCAGCTCTAAGCCCTATTCTCTTGCAAAATTTACATCAGTGATTTACCCTTACTAATGACATTAAACTCAATCAAATGTCACATGCTTGTGATTTCATTACTCTAAACAGTTCCAGAAAAAGATGTTTAATAAAATAGAACTATGTATTAACGTAGTGTCACGCAAACCATATGCATTTAAATCCCACAAAAACAAAATCAATCGTAATAACAACTTTCAAAACTGTATCTTCAGTTAACTTCATAAGGCGTAAATATAGAATAAGTTTCGGAGAACGTGTAAATAGAGAATACGTTTCGGAGAACCATGTACGTGTATACACAGATGAAAAAGTTACATGGGAAATCCACATCGATCATTTCAATGCAACTCTTTCTAAGAATCTGTTTTTTTTTATCAAGCACTCGTATTTTATCAACACCGAAGCAAAAATGTTATGTTACACTGTCCAGGTGAAATCCCACATTGACTATGCATCAATAAGAAGGGATTGTTGCAATGAATCTCTATTGAAAAATAAAGATCGATTTACTTGTACGGCGGAGCAGGAGAATTTCTCGTAACTTACAGCTCCCTAACCACAGATGAAACATTTCAACAACAACAACCACCACCACCAAAACAACAACAACAAAACAACAAACAAAACACAAAAGAAAACAAGAAAACAAAAAAAAAACAAAACAAAACAAAACAGAACAGAACAGAACAGAACAGAACAAAACAGAACAGAACAGAACAGAACAGAACAGAACAAAACAAAAACAAAACAAAACAAAACAAAACAAAACAAAAACAAAACAAAACAAAAAATCGCGGGAACATCATCACTCAGAAACCAGCTTAGGTACAACAGAAGCACACGTATGTACAAAAGCATGCATAAATCCGCCCCAAAATAGTTAACAATTTTTTTTTCCCCAGATCAAACGACCTACACAAATTCAAAACATAACCGTTATCTTCCAAGACTCAGGTTAGGTATATAAACTATTCAAACTAAGCATCTTCTTTTCTAATGCGTATCTCTGTAATACATTACCCACCAACATCAAGTCATATACATCAATAAGCAGCTTTAATTGAAACATTCACACAAGAATATGCTTGACATATCGTAAGTTATTACTCTAAACAAAATCGCTTTTCTAGATCTGCATATACTGTGCCAATACAACCTTTAGTCAGCACTTTCTACCACACATTTACGCTATCATCTTTTTATCAGAAATACCAAATCTGTCTTCTTTTTATTTCCTGTTGCTTTAATTTGATAGGTTTTTTTTTCAATTATGATTTAAAAAAAAATATTGTGTAAGTTATAGTTCGCCTATTTTCAACACAGCATTAGAATTGATGTCATTTCACCCTCTCCCCCTTCCTGCCTTGCTTCTCCTTTATTGCTTTTCTTTTACTCTTTTACATGCATGTGCACTTTACAGCGATGGTTCCAGGGAGAATAGTGCTGGTCGATTCTTTGGCACCATGGAATGGAAGAGAGACGATAGATGTGACCGACACCCCTCTCCTCCTTAGCATCGTATTTGCACTCAATATGAACAAGTATTTGTAATCAGCATGTGTATTAACAATCAGAATAAAGGCGAATGCTTTGATAGTCGGTTAATGAACATCATTCTATTTACAGTTGCACCAATGGCCCATACGGATAGTCCTCATATCAAATCATTATCATCAGCATGGGACATCAAAGACATAGAAACTAGGTGAAATTACGCCGGATGTCATAAACAATCGCTGAGTGGTAGTTATTTTCTGTGAGACAAATAGAAACATTACAGTATCACAATGCTAATTCAATCTTCAGAACTAGTCGCAATTTCACAATATTATTGGTTACTATCCGAAGTAACAAATAACAATATAGTTTTTTTCAAACTTGTTTGTATTTATTTTCAAATATATAGCTCTTACAAACATCTTGGAATGTACACAATGCATAATCAACAGATCTAACAAAATGTAAAAAGAACAAGAATTCATTGCAATATGTAGACATATATAAATATATATATATATATATATATATATATATACATACACACACGTACATATACACACATGTATACAAACATACGTATACACACGTATACACACATCTACATATACATGTATATGTATATGTATACACACACACACACACACACACACACACACACACACACACACACACATATCTATATATACACACATATGTGTATATATATATATATATTATATATATATATATACATACACATACATACATACACACATACACAAACATATATACTCATATATGCATATTCGTTGCCTTCATAGACCTCACAAAGGCCTTCGATCTGGTCAGTAGGAATGGCCTCTTCAAGATCCTTCCCAAGATCCACCCAAACTTCTCAGCATCATCAGATCCTTCCACGAAGACATGAAAGGCACCGTCGTCTTTGATGGTTCACCATCAGCTGTCTTCAACATACGGAGTGGAGTGAAACAGGGTTGCGTCCTGGCTCCCACCCTGTTTGGAATCTTCTTTGCTGTGATGCTGAAACACGCATTTGGTCCTGCAGCTGAAGGTATCTACTTCCGAACCAGGACAGACGGAAAGCTCTTCAACCTCTCCAGACTAAGAGCCAAGACTAAATCCAGCTGAGGTGACTGCATGACTTCATCTTTGCAGACGACGCAGCAGTAACCGCCCACTCAGCCGAGGACCTACAGCAGCTCATGACTCGCTTAAGCGATGCCTGCAAAGACTTCGGGCTTACCATTAGCTTGAAGAAAACACAGGTCATGGGACAGGATGCTGACTCTCCCCCAGCCATCAGCATTAATGACCATGAACTGGATGTCGTCCATCACTTCGTTTATTTGGGCTCAACTATCTCAGACACCCTCTCACTTGACGCATAGCTCAACAAGCGCATCGGCAAGGCAGCTACCACTGGTTTTATGATAAAAAGTGTGGATCCATTGACAGATGTCCGGACCAAATCCAAATATTTTCAAAACTTCCATCATGAAGTTCCAGTCTATAGAGTCAAACGCCTTTTCAAAGTCAATACAAAGAACTAAACCTTGAAGAATATTATAGTTCAGATAATGAATTGTGTCATATATCAATCTGATAGTGTCCCCTATATATCTGTTTGACATAAAACCGGTCTGATCTTCGTTAATAAGAGAAGGGAGGACCGATTTGAGACGATTGGCTACACATGAAGCACCAATTTTATATACGACATTAAGCAATGATATTGATCTCCAGTTTTTAATGTATTCCCTTGGTTTATCACCTTTAGGTATACAAACTATCACACCCTCTTTCTGAGTTACAGATAATTCATCTTTTTTTTAAAACCTTCATTTAACGATCTGACCACGAACGAACCTATTTTATTCAAAAATACTTTGAAAAATTCTGCACAAAATCCATCAGATACTGGGCTTTTATTATTTTTCTTATCTTTTAGCGCTTGTCTTGCTTCATTTAGAGTAATATGTCCTTCTATTACATTTGCTACTTCATCTGATAGTGTTGGAATATCATTTGCGAGGTCTTTCATTTCAGATTTGCCTAATATTTTCTTACTGTATAGATCTTTATAAAAATTTTCGACTTCTTTAGTTATTTCGTTCTGCTCCACTTTTTCTATTCCATTTGAAACAAGTTTTGTTATAGATTTACTGATAAAATGTATCTTTTCAAGGTTACAAAAGTATGTTGATATTTTTTCACCCTCTGCTTTCCATCTAGCTTGAGATCGTAGAAGAATGCCATCCATTTTCTTTTTTCTTATTGCAATCAAATTGGCTTTACATTCTTCCAAGTGTTTATTCTGTTGGTCAGATTTACGGGTTGTTTGCTCAAGATGCTGTAGTTCTGCCTCTAGCTGATTTTCGTTTTTCTGTGCTCTTACGTTTTTTCATTGACGCATATGCAATTGCTTTTGATCGTATTTTCATGAACAGGACATCAAGGAATAACTGGTCTGATATTGTGAACTGAATATCTGTTTGAGGAATGTTTTGAATTCCTTTTTGATTGTACACCAGCACAGCATATTCCTCAGTTACATTGTTAATTTCAGTATTAATTTCTTCTATATATTCGATATCTTTTAATAGGGAACTATTAAGTTTCCAAAAAAGTCTTTCGTTTTATTTCTTTTGCAAATGAAAGTTTCAAAGTAATCATTGAATGGTCTGAACGATAAGTATAAACAATTTCAGCTTTTTTTACATTTTGTATCATATTTTCAGAAATAAGAAAGAAATCAAAACGGCTTTGTTGAAATGGTGTTGGTCTGCGCCAAGTATATCTTATTATATCTGGATTAGTCTCTCTCCAAATATCAGTTAAATTCAAGTTCATGGCAATTTCTTCAACCTTTTCTCTTGCTTTTCGATTACTGATGTGTTTATAATTGTAACAATCCATGTTGATGTCAAGTGCAAGGTTCCAGTCACGCCCTATGATTACATGCCGAGATCCTACTTCTTTGATGTGTTGTTCTAACTTCTCGTAAAATTCTGGTGTGTCTTTATTTGGGCCATAAATATTGACAAGTAGAAAATCTTTATTCATCATTGTGAGGGAAACAAAATTAATATAAAATTACCTTCTGTACCTTTGCAGACTTTCTGTATTTTAAATTCAAAAAAATTGTTAAACATTACTGCTACTCCTCTGGATTGAGAACTGCAAGAAGCGAAGTAGCATGCATATCCCCATTCAGATTTAATGTATGGTTCTAGCTTTAAGTCAAAGTGTGTATCTTGTAAGAGATAAATAGAATGATTTTTTTGTTTGAGATTTTGAAACACATCTCTCCTCTTTTGCGGATTTCCAAGACCTTGACAATTTAATGATGCAATACTAAGGTTTTCAATTATAATTATAGATTGGCATATGCATGTTTAAACCTTTTTATCAATTATATATGTAACAAAACGAGAACACTATCTCAACACAATTATCAATATTACAACAATAATAACTTAAACATCTTCTTTGTGACGAAGTGTACACACGTTTTCATGGACAAAAAAAAACATTCATTGACATAGTTAAACACAGCATAACAAGAAAAATCATGAAACAGCAAACAGCTAAACTAACTTTCCAAGTAAAAGTCATTCTAATGAAACAAGCATATACAGACATTACATAAAACAAAACAAAACAAACAAAAAACGATAACTTTTTTTTCCGGTGATCGTCACTGGTGAGCGAAATGTACAGTGCTGAAACAAACAATTAGTTTATCTAGTACGTGCATGATCCTGTGAGTGGACGCTCATCTTTGCGGGTACGTGCCCATCCACGTGCACACATGA
The DNA here is from genome assembly GCA_030674185.1 of Monoplex corrugatus. Classification (NCBI taxonomy): domain Eukaryota; kingdom Metazoa; phylum Mollusca; class Gastropoda; order Littorinimorpha; family Ranellidae; genus Monoplex; species Monoplex corrugatus. Next base: position 17,314,051 of record CM060314.1, read on the forward strand.
TCAGAACAACAATGTCCACACACACACACGCACATACACCCGTCCCCCACCCGTAACCTCCCTCACGTATACACTCCGCACATCGCCCCACCACCCCGGCCACAGGCAAAGGCCACCCCACACGAACCCCGAAGCCATGGGGACAGAGGCGTTACAGACCCCAACCCCCCTAGGGGACGAGAACCATAGGCCTTATCTTCTTAAATTCTAAAGAAAGGAAATTAACAGCTAAATGAATTAGAGGCTTCAAGCATAAAGTTTTGCTCAAGTGAATTTTATGCAAACCCGTGTAATTATATCGGGAGGTGTGCTTTACCAATAGCCAAGCAAGCTTTATTTTAGGTCGGTTACATCATTTTTTTAAACATCTCATCGATGTTGGTGACGATGTCAATGCGGGTGGTTTGTCCGTTTTTGAGTTTTGCTAAAATGTTGCCGTTGGAAGACCATGATGCCATTGTGGCTGTATGGTGTTTGACTTTCATCAACAATTTATAATTGGCCTGTGTGAGGTCTTCCCCGATAGACACTCCAGGTTGTTTTAGTTTTCTGCGTGATGTCAACACGGCAGATTTAAGTTGTCTGGAATGAAAACGTACAATGATAGGTCTTGGTCTATCTCTTCCTGGTTTGCCAGTGCGGTGTGCAATTTCAGTGTCAGTGTCTTTCACTGGAACACCGACTTTACTGGCAAACACATCAAAACACATTTTTTTTACAGTCGTTAATTGTTTCCTCTTCCCCGTTTCTTCCCGTTTCTTTCACCCCAAACACCCGTAAGTTCCACGACCTACCATGCTGTTCCTGGTCGTTCAGTGCTTTCTTCAAGTCACTGTTCTCTTTCACACACTGACTCAATTGACCCTGTATATAATTATTGTTCCCTTGCAGTTTAACCACTTGTTCTTTAAGTTTATCTTTTTCATTGGCAAGGTCAAACAGAGCACTTTCCATTTTATCAATGCGACTATTCACAGCTGACACTATTTTGTCCATATCTGCTCGAAGAAAAAAATGTCTTGTTTTGTTGATAAAAGTTCTATTCTTTTGTCAAACTCTTCAATGATACTCGTCACATCCATTTCTAATTGAGTGATCGGTTCCCGTAGCTTGTCTCTTTTTCTTTATCTCCTGTCTTGTTCTATCAACTAGTTCCGGACTGTTACCAGTGTCACTAGTGGAAGAGGTAGAATATTGTTTTCTCTTATCTTTTTTTTTATTGACACTGAAGTATCTCGGAATACCAGTCATACTGACTCTGATGATCCACGATTATGTTCATTTTCCACACAATATAATAATGCATATACATGTATGGTATTTATATTGTACGGTCAAACACGTCACAGGGACTTATATTCACATGAATTGTCTGCCAGAGGTGTTATACATAAAACATTGTGACTTTATAACTAGCAAACAACACAGTACACATCCCACTCGCACACAGACGAACGGAGCACGATTCACTGCATTCTGGGTACCGCACGTGCCATACACAAAATGCCAACACACTGAAGTGTAATATATCTCCTTGCCAAAACAATAACAAGATTGATCTAGATTTTCAATTTCAATTTCTTTGAGAAAAACAGGAACATCACAATATCGTATTGCTGATTCAATCTCCAGAACTAGTTGCATTTTTGCATTATTATTGTATACTCTCTGAAGTAAAAAATAACGAGATTTATCTAACTTTTTTTTTAAATGGGAACACTGTATGTCAAGCCATGAAACAAGACACTTACAAGCTAATAATACCACGTAAAATTCAATATGAAACATTTCTATAATTTTGAAAAATGAAAAACATTTCTGTATATGTCAAAGAATGAACTTTACCATGAACCCTTTTTTTATGTATATGTCAAAAGAGTCAGCAAATTATGTTGTTATTCAATCTCTATAGAGCTATTTCCCCTCTCCTGGTTTATCCCAGGCACATATTCTCTGGCGATGCTCCGATGTTGACCTTTATATCCTGGGCATTGTAAAGCTACATCAACACGGTCCATGTCAGGGCAGACAGCTTT
>CM060314.1:17326086-17373586 GCA_030674185.1 Monoplex corrugatus
CAGATACAGACAGACACAGACACAGACACAGACACATGACACAGACACAGACACATGACACAGATACAGACACATGACACAGATACAGATACAGACACAGACACACATGACATATGACACAGACACAGACAGACACAGACAGACACAGACACAGATACAGACACATGACACATATGCAGACACATGACACAGACACAGACACAGATACAGACACATGACACAGACACAGATACATATACAGACAGACACAGACAGACACATGACACAGATACAGACACATGACACAGACACAGACACAGATACAGACAGACACAGACACAGACACATGACACAGACACAGACACGACACATGACACAGACACAGACACATGACACAGATACAGACACATGACACAGACACATATACAGATACAGACACAGACAGACAGACACAGACACATGACACAGATACAGACACAGACACAGACAGAGACAGACGCATGACACAGATACAGACACAGACACAGACAGACACAGACGCATGACACAGACACAGACACATGACACATGACACAGACACAGACGCAGACACATGACGCAGACACGGACACAGACACATGACACAGACACAGACATACACATGACACAGACACAGACACAGACACAGACACATGACACATGACACATGACACAGACACAGACACATGACACAGACACATGACACAGACACAGACACATGACACATGACACAGACACAGACATATGACACAGACACATGACACATACACAGACACAGACACAGACACATGACACAGACGCAGACGCAGACGCAGACACAGACACAGACACAGACACAGACACATGACACATGACACAGACACAGACACAGACACAAACACAAACACAAACGCAAGACACAGACAGACACAGACACATGACACAGATACAGACACAGACAGACACAGACAAACAGACACAGATACACACACAGACACACACAGGCCGACAGAAAAAAACAGACAGAAACAACCACACACACACACACAACACACACACACACACACACACACACCAACACAACACACACACACACACACACAACACAAACACACACACACACGCAACACAGACACACACAACACACACACACACACACCACACACACACACACACACATACACAACACACACACACACACACACACACACACACACACATACACAACACACACACACACACACACACACACACACACACACACACACACACACACACACACACAACACATGTGGGCCCCAGTAGCTCAGATGGTTTGCGCTTCGGATTGACATGCTCATCGTTGTGGGTTCGAATCTTGGGGTGCGCTACATCAAAACTGGCCTTCTCGCTGTCCCATCTTAACATCATTGTTGTTCTGGTTGTGTCAGTTTAGGATTTGGGGGATGGTTATCCCCGTCGGCTATATCATCTGAGGTGTGTGTCGCCGTAGCAACTGAACCAAATCAATCAAAACACACACATTCGCACGCATGCACGCCCACACACGCACGCACGCACGCACGCACGCACGCACGCACACACACACACACACACACACACACACATATATATCCGTACACGTGCGTCTAGCTCTCTTCTCTCTCTGTCTCTTTCTCTCTTTCTCTCTCTCTCTCTCTCTCTCTCTCTCTCTCTCTCTCTCTCTCCCCTCTCTCTCTCTCTTGCTGTCTCTGTATATCTTTCTATCTCTCTCTTCTGTCTTCTGCCTGTCTGTCTGCCCATCTGTCAGTCTCTCTCCCTCTCTCTTTGCTTCTCTCTCTTTCTCCCTCTATATGAGTGTGTATATGCATTATATATATATATATATATATATATATATGTATATATATATATATATACATATATACATTATGTGCATGCTTGCGTTAATGCATGCGTGTGTGCGTTTGTGTGTGTGTGTATGTGTTTGTTGTGTGTGTGTGTGTGTGTTGTGTGTGTGTGTGTGTTGTGTGTGCGTGCGTGTGTGTGTGTATGTGTGTGTGTGTGTGTGTGTGTGTGTTTGTTGTGTGTGTGTGTGTGTGTGTGTGTGTGTGTGTGTGTGTGTGTGTGTGTGTGTTTGTGTGTGTGTGTTTGAGTGCATGTTGTTCTGTTCATGTTGTTTATCATTGTTATTGTAGTATCTTGTGTCGTTTGATTCTATTTTCAAAGGAGCTGTCGCCCTTTATTCTATAACATTTCTGAGTTCTGGATTTATCTGTCTATCTGTCTGTCTGTTTGTCTCCCCCCCCCCCCTCATCTTTCTTTTTTCTCTCTCTGTTTTTATCTGTCTCTGTCACTCTGTCTCTCTCTCTTTGTTTTTCTCTCTTTCTCGCTCTCTTTCTTTCTTTCTCTCTCTCTGTTTCTCTCTGTCTGTCTGTTTGTCTCCCCCCCCCCTCATCTTTCTTTTTTCTCTCTCTGTTTTTATCTGTATCTGTCACTCTGTCTCTCTCTCTTTGTTTTTCTCTCTTTCTCGCTCTCTTTCTTTCTTTCTCTCTCTCCTTTTCTCTCTTTCGTATTTTTACTTTCATTTGTGGAATAACGTGTCCATAGTTTTCAGATACGTAATGCATTAAAGTGTAGGTCTTGTCTTTTTCCTTGAATGCTTCCTTAATTAACCTGGTCGATCCACCATGCCACTGGCCATCTTCATGATTACATGCTACATGCAGAGTATATAATTATGACTGGCTGAGAGGTGACCCAGGCTTCTTTTACATTTATCTTTGTAGGATCTATGTGCTCCAGCGTTTTTAGCGACATTGTTTCAGCTTTCGACCTTAACTTTATATGCTTGGAGCTTCTTCATGTTCATTCTGACAGCCTCCTTATTCCGTTGTTCCTTTTGTCTGGATCCTTTTTTTGTGGACAAGCTGAGAATGATGATATGTGTTCGGTGTCAAGGCCTGTAGCTGAGAATAATGATCTGCGATCTGTGTCAAGGTCTATGTTTAGGATGGGTCTCGAGTCAGTGATTCTGTGTTTCTTCGAGATTCTTGCCAACATAAAATATGTCAAGACGCGTTTAGCTTGTTCCGTTTGTACAACCGTATACATCCGATTATCCCGATGTTGAAAATAAAACGTTAATCACAAACAGCTCAAGTTATGCGCACAATCTCAGTAGATGATTGCCGTTGTCATTGCATGGAAATTTCTTGTTTGTTTGTTTGTTTGTTTATTTTTGTTGTTGTTGTGCGGCCCCAAATATCTTATCCACGGTGTTCTTCCTTAAACCGCCCTTACCATTAAAGTCTCCCATGACGATCAGGTCTTCATTGCCATGGACGTTGCTGATATGATCAGAGACTTCCTCGAAAAACTCTTCCTTTTTCTTGTTCTGAATATGAATCCTTACATGTCACGTAGATCTGTATATATCTTGTTATCTTCTCGTCATCGCAGATCCACATTTTGAGGAGTCTCTCAGATATGTCCATGTCGTTCAAAACCTGCGAAATGGATCCTCTTCCAGGTTCTCTCTAATCCGACTGTCTCCCTAGTCTCCTCCCATTCATCACTGACATCATCAACACTTCTCTTCAAACTGGAACTGTCCCAGATTCTTTCAAGTCTGCTATTGTTCACCCTCTCCTCAAGAAACACAATTTAGACCCAAATGAACTGAAAAATTACCGGCCTATCTCTAATCTCTCTTTCTTGTCAAAACTCTTTGAAAAAGTCGTCCTCAACCAGCTGAACTCTCACCTGTCTGCCAACAATCTCCTCAATCCTTTCCAGTCAGCCTACCGCCAGTGCCATAGCACTGAAACTGCCCTACTACACATTCTCAACAATCTCCTCCTTGCAACTGATACTGGCAAAGTCTCTCTCCTCACACTTCTTGATCTGTCTGCAGCCTTTGATACCATTGATCATGGTATTCTCCTTTCTAGACTTCATCATACTTTTGGCATCTCTGACATTGCTCTCTCCTGGTTCACTTCATATCTATCAAACAGAAAACTGTTCTCATCAATGGCACTTACTCTCAACTTGCATACTTGACCTGTGGTGTTCCACAAGGATCTGTCCTTGACCCTGTTCTTTTCACTCTTTACACCTCCCCCCTGTCCACCATCATCAACTCCCACTCTATAAAACACCACTTCTATGCTGATGACACCCAACTTCAAGACAGTGACTCACCTGATAATATACAGCGCCTCTTGACTCGCACCACTGAGTGTTACTCGGACATTAAGAACAGGATGGCACACAATAGACTTCAGCTTAACGACGACAAGACAGAAGCTATCCTCATTGGTACCCGTCAGAAACTTTCTCAGCTGCCTCCTCTTTCTCTCCCATTATGTAACACATCAGTCCCAATTTCTGATTCAGCTAAAAACCTTGGTGTCTGCATTGACTCTACCCTCTCCATGAACAACTTTGTTTCTCAAACTGCCAGATCTTGCTACTATCATATCCATCGTATAAGCCTGATCAGGAAGTATCTCTCTGTCGAAACAACTGCAAAACTCGTTCTCTCCTTCATAATGTCTCGCATTGACTATTGCAATTCACTCCTGTCTGGTCTTCCTGCCTCCACCATTCACATCCTACAGCGCATTCAAAACAATGCTAACCTCACTCAACCCCCCCTCCCCCTCTGCAGCCTGTCTCCGCTTGGAGGGGAATCACATTGTTATAATATATAATTGTATATGATATGCTCTCTATAATTTTCCATTGCTTTTATTCTTGCTTTTATTGCTTTTATTCTTTCTCCCCATTTATAGCCATGCGTGTGTGTGTGTGTGTGTGTGTGTGTGTGTGTGTGTGTGTGTGTGTGCGTGCGTGTGTGTGCGTGCGTACGTGCGTGTGCGTGCGTACGTGCGTGCGTGCGTGCGTGGGTGTGTGTCTGTTTCAGCGCTTAGATTTGATTTTATCAAGATTTTGCGCTATATAAATATTGTAATTATTATTATTTATATGTACTATGTGCTCAGGAGGTTCTTTGCTGTCTCGCCATGAATGATGAAACCTACGCTGTGTTTTGCTTTCAAGTTTTCACTCACTCCACTCAAGATGAAGGATGGCGTTAGGAGCATGTTTCTTTTTATCCCAGTTCCTCCCTTTTCAATGTCTGCTAGACCCTGGACTGTGGTCTTGTGCTGGGTCGTAAATTCCATAATTTCTGTCTCCTGCTTCCGCTGTTTTCTTTTGTCTGGATCCTCCTTGCGGACAAGCTTAGAATGATGATCTGCTGTCTGTGTCAAGAGAGAGAGAGAGAGAGAGAGAGAGAGAGAGAGAGAGAGAGAGAGAGAGAGAGAAAGAGAGAAAGAGAAAGAGAGAGAGAGACAGAGAATGAGAATGAGGAAGAGAGAGGTAGAGAGAAAGAGACAGAGAGAAAGAGGAGAGAGAGAGAGAGAGGAGAGAGAGAGAGAGAATGAGAGAGAGAATGAGTAGAGAAGTAGAGAAAGAGAGAAGGGAGAGGAAGAGGATAGAGACAGAGAGAAAGGGAGAGAGGGAAGGAGAGAGACTGAGAGAGAGAGAGAGAGGAAGAGAGGCAGAGCCATAGAGAGAGAGAGAGGAAGAGGGACAGAGTCATAGAGAGGGAGACAGAGAGCGGAGACAGAGACAGAGAAAGAGAAAGATACAGAGATAACATAAACGTTTTCTTAAAAAACCTCTATCAGACATTGTTGACATAAACAACACAACAAGCAAGTAAGCAAACTATAAGTTGACACATAAAGTTGGAATTAGACGAGTACGAAAGGGAGAGATCCTATAAGTCATAATATAACAGTCTGGTCTCTTTTGAAAATAGGAAAACACTCTGCATGGACACCTACCGAAGATGGAGTACACAGACTGCGCAGCTCTATAGCGCCTACACATTGCGGGCAACACAACGTGCTGTAAAAGTCGCTGAAAACATGAAAACTCTCGAAAAAAAAAGATGACTGTAGAAGCTACGTGTCTGGTGTATCGATGTACTGTGTTGTTGGCGTGAAATCAGTTGGAATCGCCATCGCTCATAACTGTTTTACCTCTCTGGCACTGGCAGGAGTCGTTAGCTGCTATAGTACAGGTTGCTTCAGGCAACATCGAATATTGGCATTTTTGTGTGTGGTTTTTTGTTTTTTTTGAAGCTGCACAAAGTATGGCTGGCTTGCTTATTACGAGCTTATGTCATCCGTTTTCTGATTTATATATCAGCACATATATATGATTACTAACATAGAATACTGGCATTGTGTGTGTGTGTGTATGTGTGTGTGTGTGTGTGTGTGTGTGTGTGTGTGTGTGTACGTGTGTGTGTGTGTGTGTGTGTGTGTGCGTGTGTGTGTGTGTGTGTGTGTGTGTGTGTATGTGTGTGTACGTGTGTGTGTGTGTTTGTGTGTGTGTATGTGTGTGTGTACGTGTGTGTGTGTGTGTGTGTGTGTGTGTGTGTGTTGTGTCTGTGTGTGTGTGTGTGTACGTGTGTGTGTGTGTGTGTGCGTGTGTGTGTGTGTGTGTGTGTGTGTGTGTGTGGTGTGTGTGTGTGTGTGTGTGTGTGTGTCTGTGTGTGTGTGTGTTTGAAGCTGCACAACGTGTGACGGCTTTTGTCTAATGTTGGTCTGTTTCTGGGTTCATATATACTCCTAATCATAATTTAAGGGCCACTTCTTCCTTCCTCTCTAATTCTAAGTTGAAATAATTGACAATGTTTAGAATTGATTCTATGTTTTATTTCATCATTTCCACACCTGTTTTGGAAAAAGAAATTAGCACAATAACCCATTAGTGAACAGCACATGCATTTAAAGGAACATCCCCCCCTTTTCAAAAAACAGAAAGTGTCAGATTTGGCCAATCTGTTTTCAATATCGCGTGTGTCCGCCCCGAGCCTGGATGCATGCTTCACAGCGCCGATGCATCGACCCCACAAGGGTACGGAGTGTGTCCTGAGGGATGGCCGCCCACTCGATCTGCAGGATGTCGACCAGCCTGGCCAGGGTGCCCGGTGGGGGGTGTTTGTCCCTGATGCGCCTCCCGAGCACATCCCAGAGGTGTTCAATTGGGTTCAGGTCAGGTGAGCACGCTGGCCAGGCCATACGGACGACTTCATGCTGCTCCAGGAAGTCGGTCACAAGGCGTGCTCGATGCGCAGGTGCATTGTCGTCCTGGAAGATGGCGCCTTGACCAAGGTCCACAAGCGCAGGCACTGCCACGGCCGCCAGAACCTCGTCCCGGTACCGGACCCCGTTCAGGATGCCGTCAGTGGGGAGCAGGGGGGTCCGGGTACCACGGCTCATGCCACCCCACACCATCACCAACCCGCCGCCGTACCGGTTATGCTCTTGGACAGTGGCGTCAGCGAACATCTCCCCTTGACGTCGCCACACCCGAGCCCGGCCATCGTTAAAGGTCAGGGTGAACCTGGACTCATCCGAAAACAAGACCCGGGCCCACTGTTGCCTTGTCCAGGTCACGTGCTCCCTGGCCCAGGTCATGCGGCGCACTCTGTTGACCAGTGACAGCACGGGTCGGACGGCCGGTCTCCGTGACCAAGTTTGCCTCATGTAGCCGTCTTCTCACCGTGCTGCAGCTGATGTTAGCACCTGTTGCGTCCCTCAGCTGACCCCTCAAGGTCACCGCAGTGGATGCCCTTTCCCTCAGGACAGAGAGGGCAAGGTAGCGGTCTTGCTGTCTTGTCGTTACTCTGGGTCGACCCGTGTGACGCCTTTCCTGGACTGCTCCAGTCTCATTGAAGCGCTCCAGCAGTCTCTGGATTGTGGAATGCGACACTTCAAGTCGTCTAGCAACTTCCCGCTGCGCTAGGCCTTCATCAAGCAGAGCGAGGGCTCTCCCCCGCTGCTCATCCGTCATCCGTCGTCTTGCAAGCATGGTTAAAACGAACCAAGAACGGGTCCTTTTTATCCTCGTCTGCGGGCAACTTTGGCTGGAGTAGTGTTCAAAAGGGCTTGCCTTGCACGTGCAAAGCGAATTTTGTCGCTACCTTGCCTGCGTCGTCAGAGAGACCCTGCTGAAGATTCGACAATTTCGTGTGGAAATTGTCTTCCTTGGGCCGCCCATTGCAAATCGGCAAATCCCCAAACACGTGCCAAAAGGAAACTGCAATGTTGTCTGAGCTCTTATCCATTCAGTTACGGCAACGAATTGGAGAAAAGAGTAAGAGAAAATAGGTTATTTCTCCTTTCAAAATTGACTCAAAAACGTTCCTGGCCCTTCAATAATGACGTGTAGTATATATCGTGCATATACATGGTATTAAATAGGATGATGGCGTTTTGTGTGTGTGTGTGTGTGTGCGAGAGAGTTTATTTTTTGAAGCTTGCGTTGGTTTGTTGTGTGTGGTATCGTCTGTTGTGGTAGGTCTGGGAGGGTTGTGCTGTGTTGTGTTGTAGTGTGTTGTGGTGTTGTTGTGTCTGTCTGTTGGTGTGTGTGTGTTCTGTGTTGCTTGTGGATGTGACTGTCGGTGTGGGACCCTGTGGTTCGAGTTGTGAAATGTTCGGGGCCTGTCGTGAATAGTGAAGTGTGTGTCTGTTTAGTTGAAGTTGCAAAGGTGATAGGTTTTGTCTAATTGACTAGTCCTGTTAATATGGTGTTATATATGCGTCATTACATGGTTATTAACATAGACTATGGCGTTTTGTGTGTGTGTGTGTGCTGGAGAGAGTTATTTTTGAAGCTTGGATTTTTTTTTATCTCATGTTAGTCTGGGATTTCGTTTGTTTTGTTGTTGTTGTTGTTGCTGCTGTTGTTGTTGTTCTTATATGCATGTATATAAACGATTACAACATTCATTTCAAGACACAGACAGAGGGACGTCTGACATAGAATTCTTTATTATTCAAGGATAGTTGTATTATGTCCGTTAGACATGTTTTATAGCTATTCCTTGAGCAAGACAGGAGGTAGAGAGCAAGAGAGAGATGGAGATAGAGAGCGAGAGTCAGAGAGAGAGAGAGAGAGACAGAGACAGACAGAGACAGAAGACAGAGAGAGACAGAGACATAGAAATAAAGAGAGAGACACAGAGAGAGAAACAGAGACAAGAGACAGAGGGACGGCAAAAGAGACAGAGAAATGAGACTGAGACAGAGACAGAGAGACATAAGACATAGATAGGAGCGAACGAGCAGAGAGAGAGAGAGAGAGGAGAGAGAGAGAGGAGAGAGAGAGAGAGAGACAGAGACAGAGACAGAGACAGAGACGGAGACACAGACACAGACACAGACACAGACACAGACAGACAGAAGGAGACGGAGAGATTAACACACATTTGTGTATTTCTACAAACAAGCAGACGAACTGTCTTCTATATGTTTTCTTTTGTTCAAATATTTTTGCAATAATTAAACATCTTCGGACATAATTGCTAATAAATTGACTGTTGTTTTCTCGTGATATTATTCTGATGCATTGTTAAACCGTTATCAAGAACTAGCAGATTAACAAAGCTTAGAGTTAAAAAAAACACAGAAAAAACATCTTTTGTCGCCTTTATGACTTTTAGTTTTTTTGTGTTTTGGGTTTTGATTTTGTTTTCATACTTGTTTGTGCACTTCTGCTTTGCTTGGTTTTATTGTATTTTATCTAAATTTGTAATCTTCATTGTTCTTTTTGTTTTTTTTTTTTTTTTTTGTTTTTGTTTTTGCTTTTTCCTTAATAATTTGATCTGTAGAATTCTAGTCTGTGATTTGAAATTAAGGACCTCTCAATTTCTTGGAAAATGGGCAGAGGAGTTCAATTCATTTGTTTGCTTGATTTATCGGGTTGTTCATTTGTTTGTTTATTTATTGTTCACTGTTCTGATGTCCTCCTGTTCCTATTGCTTGTTTATTTCTTTTTTTTTTTCCTTCTGATTTTTGATTGACTTACGCTCCCCATTTCTGCTTCAACTGGGTGACTCATAGATCTGGTTGTAATGTAAAAATGACTCAATTTCCTGAAAAAAAACACCCTGAAAACAAGAGCCACCACACTCAACAAAGAATTATCAGACAATTACAATCCCTTTTAACACACAGAAGCACACCACACATACACACATACACATACATACACACACGCATGCACACACACACATACAACACACACACACGCACACGCTTGCACACAAATATACACATACATACATACACACACACGCATGCACATACACACATACATACACACATACACGCAAACACACACGCACACACACACGCACGCACGAGCGCATGCACGCACCACACACACATACACATCGCACACACACTCGCACGCACATGCACCACACACACACACACACACACACACACACACACACACTTACACACACTTAAACACACTTAACACACACACACAACACACACACACACTTAACACACTTACACACACACACAACACACAACACACACAACACATACACACACTGACATATGCACACCACATACACACACACACACACACACACACACACACACACACAACACACACACACACACAACACACACACACTTATGCACGCACGCACACGCACCAACACCACACACACCACGCACACCACACGCACGCCACACACACACACAGCACACACACACACACGCACAAAACAATACACACATTTATGCACGTATGCATTCGCACGCACGCACATACATACACACATGATTGTTTGTCATTCTGTCTCCCTCTGTTTGTCTGTCTGTCTATGTCTGTCTGTCTGTCTGTCTTTGTCTCTTCTCTCTCTCACACACTCAACCACACACACACACACACACACACACACACTCAACACACACACACACACACACTCAGACACACACACACACACACACCAACACAACACACACACACCACACACCCCATCACACACAACACAACACACACCACTAAAACTTGCACACAAATATACAATAATTATATCACTATAGTAAAAGACTTAAATCAGTGAACGCAACAACCTACACACACACGCACACCGTATCGTACACAAACAAAAAGACATATAAAAATAACATCAACACTATCTATGAACAGATCAATTAAGGTCTTACGTTTCTATGACTGCAACAACTCTAAGTCCTTAACGTCAAAATAATTAGAAACAAAAAGCCATTGTAATAGACAAATGATTTCATGACAATTTCATTTGTTTTGTTTTACGAGAACATTTGGCAAAAGATAATGATACTGAAATCGATGGTATGCCGCACAGCATAGAATTCATTCATGTTGTGAGTTGTCTCTTGTTGTTTCTCTTTTCTCTCTGTCTCTGATTCTCTGTCTGTTTCTGTCTCTTTCTCTTGTCTCTCTCTTGTCTCTCGTCATGTCTTTCTCTCTCTGTCTGTCTGTCTGTCTGTCTGTCTCTGTCTCTCTGTCTCTATCTTGTCTCTGTCCTTCTCTCTCTCTATCTCTCTGTCTCTATCTTTGTCTCTGTCTCTGTCTTCTGTCTTTGTCTCTGTCTCTGTCTCTCTCTCTCTTCTCTCTCTCCTCTCTCTGTCTCTCTGTTTTTTTTTTTCCTGTTTAATACAAGGTCACTTCGATGAAAAAACTACGTGTTTCTAGCTTGCCAGTGTGTGCTTTTTTTTTTTTAAAGCAACCACCTGTTTGTGTGTCTGATTGTCTTTGTTCATGACAGAGCAGTGATTTGCTTTTTGGCTTTGCTTTGTCCATCCTGAAGATGTGGCCCAGGAATCTCCATGTTGTGGGTTTTTTGTTTGTTTTTGTTTTGTTTGTTTTTTGCCATGATGTCAGACCGTCTGGCCATCTCTTTGTTGCTATTAGCGTTCGTCTCCATTTCTGTCTGTCTGCTATGTCGCTAGATCGCCTGGCCATCTCTTTTGTTGCTTCAATGTTCATCTCCATTTCTGTCTGTCTGCTATGTCGCTAGATCGCCTGGCCATCTCTTTGTTGCTCTCAATGTTCATCTCCATGTTCTGTCTGTCTGCTATGTCGCTAGATCGCCTGGCCATCTCTTTGTTGCTCTCAATGTTCATCTCCATGTTCTGTCTGCTATGTCGCTAGATCGCCTGGCCATCTCTTTGTTGCTCTCAATGTTCATCTCCATGTTCTGTCTGTCTGCTATGTCGCTAGATCGCCTGGCCATCTCTTTGTTGCTCTCAATGTTCATCTCCATGTTCTGTCTGTCTGCTATGTCGCTAGATCGCCTGGCCATCTCTTTGTTGCTCTCAATGTTCATCTCCAAATTCTGCTTTTCTGCTATGATGCTAGATCGCCTGGCCATTTTTTTTTATTGCTATTCGTGTGCATCTCCATGTTCTGTTTTTTTTCTGCGATGATGCCAGATCCTCTGGCCATTTCCTTGTTGATAGTAATGTTGTTCCTGTGTATTTTCAGCATGTACTGCAAACGCTCTGAAACTCCTCAGGCGACTATGTCGATCGTGCAGTGATTTTGCCATGTCACCAAAGCATTGGGTGGGACTAATCAGACACTGGGTCGTTAAGATTTTCAGCTTGGTACTGATGTGGGTAATGGAAGGCTTCCATGTATTGCTGAGTCTGTTGAATGTCTGAGGTACCACTGTAGTTTGATTTTGTTTTGTTTTGTTTGTTTTGTTTGTTTTGTTTGTTTGGTTTCGTTTTGCTTTGTTTTGCTTTGTTTTGCTTTGTTTTGTTTGTTTGTTTGTTTGTTTGTTTGTTTGTTTGTTTTTTGCAGAGGCTTTTTGTTTAATATTTTTCGCTTTACTGGGCCATAGTCCAAACACCAACACTTTTCGCCTCAGCCACTCTGGACAGCAATGTCTCAATGTGTCTGTATTTCACGATTTAAAATAAAACAGGTTTTTTTGTTTTGTTTGTTTTGTTTTTTTGGTTTTTGTTCGCCTTTTGCTTCACAACAAACAGATATCAAACAAACAATGTGGCAATGAAAAATGACGAACAACAACAACAACAACAGCAACAACAATAACAACAGCAAATATACACACATATGAAAAGACAATGTTGACATATGGACTGCATATAGCACACAGAATAGCATTTCACACAATCTCATCAACCAATTTTTTTTGTTCCTGAATGATGATGAGTGACAGAGCTTTAGCCAGGAATAGATGGCGGCTGATATCATGGTGTAGTGTTCCACAGCTATTTATAGTCTACATCTGATCTACCAGGGACATATGTTGGAGTGTCTCACAGGGAACCTCTTTCGTGTAACCTTTAAAATGGTAAGAGAGACAGATAGAATTAAGTTAATGGCAGTGCCTGACTAATTAATTACTCTGTCTCTTTTCTGTTTGCCTGTCCGTTTATCCGTTTGTCTGTCTGTCTATCTGTCTGTCTGTCTGAAACACAGGACAAAGAGAGAACCAAAGGAAAAAAGAGGGAAACAAAGAGAGACAGAGACAGAAAGCGTCAGAGCATGTGAGAAAGAGAGAGACAGACAGAAAAGAGAGAGAGAGAGAGAGAGAGAGAGAGAGAAATAGAGAAAAAAGAGAGAGATAGAAAGAGATAGATAGAGAGAGAGAGAAAGAGATAGAGACGGAGAGAAAGAGAGACAGAGACAGACAGAGAGAGAGAGATAGAGAGAGAGGTTATAGATATTGTTCTGAACGGAAAGAGAGAAATATATATATATATATATATAGAGAGAGAGAGACAGAGACAGAGAGAGAGAGAGAGAGAGAGAGAGAGAGAGAGAGAGAGAGAGAGAGAGAGAGATTACAAATATTGTTCTGAAGAGAAAGCATCGATTGAAATACTTTTTTGTCTGCAATACTTGGTGATTAACTACCATTCAACTCTTATTACTATGGGGAAGTTAAAGAGAAAAAACAAACAAACGCATAACATTGATGGTAACGGACACCGTTTCTTGGCTTCTATTGCATTAACATTGATCGTGCTTTCTTAAGACACATATCAGTCATTGCTCCTGTAAAAACAACTGAAGAAGAAAGGTTTCGTTTCATGTCAAGATATGGTGTTGTATGTCTGTTGTGCTCTGATGCAATCTGACACAAGAACTAGACAGTCGAGCCATTCTAACGAGTTATCTATTTATGAAAAATGTACACTTTCCAGTGATATGTATATCTCAACATGCCCAAAATGCTAGTTAAGACTGATTTCGTGGTGGGAGATCACATATTGGCTACCTGGCTGAACCTGTCTCTCAGTGCAAAAAAAAGGGCTACTTACTGCGTAGCTTTCATCGGCGATCCGGCCGACTTCTTCAGCGCAAGTGCTGGGTTGAGAACTGGCTTTAGTGCGCACCGCCGTGAGCGAACTCACGACAGTGCGACTGAATAAGTGAGGAGTACACCGATGGCAGGTTGTGTCGGCCCCGGTCACGTTTGAGGTCACATATTGTTCACATACATTCCAGTAAATGCCAGGGAAGTATCTTGGAATGTCTCACGGGGAACCTCTTTGGTTTAAGCTTTAGAATGATAGAAGTAAGTCCATGGCAGTGTCTTGACTGATCACTTGCTCTGTCTTTCTTAAGCATGTTTTCATGGACGTTATCATAAGGGCTATGATTTACACTCGTTTGCATTCGTGACGCCTCAACACTTCCTATGTTTGACACATCGTTGTTAAAAATTCACTCCGTAACAGCTCAAAAAAAGATCTTCATAGACTTTGTCATACGCACACACAGACGCATACACACGCACACACACACGCACACACACACCGAGTAAAAAGATGTTAAATCAAAGAACGAACACACACGCACACACACACACACACACACACACACACACACACACACACACAACACACACACACACACACACACACACACACACACACACACACATACACACACACACACAACGCACGCACGCACGCACACACACATCTCTGATCAACATGAATTTAAAAAAAACACAACAAAGCACACAAACAAACAAACAAAAACTGTCACATCAAACTAGATATTATCAAGACATTTGACAGCTTTCATTTCAGACATGCTGTACATTTAATGTGGATAGGGCATCACAACATTTCTCTAACATAACATGTGAAGGGGGAGAGAGGATCCAAATAATGCACTTTTTTTATTTGTCTGACGCTTGGATATCTATATTATCAAGAGATTGTTAGTTGCGGTAATATGATCTCCAGGCCCATGTGTCCACTGACTAAACTCTTAACACAGGATTTCAATGCATTCCTAGTTTTCATCATTATATATAACATGAAAATCAAATAAAATAAAATACAACAAAATGAAACACAATAAAGAAAACATAAACAAAATGAAATTAAATTCAAACGAAACGAAACGAAACGAAACGAAACGAAAGCTGAGCTGAGCTGAGCTGAGCTGAGCTGAGCTGAGCTGAGCTAAACCTAAAACTAAACTAAAGTAAACGAAACGAAACAAAACGAAACGAAACTGAAAGTCAACTCAACTCAACTCAACTCTATTCAACTCAACTCAACTAAACTGGACTAAACGCAACCAAACGAAACTGAAAATAAATGAAATAAGATAAAATGAAAATAAAATGAAATGAAATAAAATAAAATAAAATAAAACAATAAAATAAAATACAATAAATAAATTTAAAAAAATAAAATAAAATAAAATAAAATAAAACAAAATAAAATAAAATAAAATAAATAGAATAAAACAAAATATAATTAAATATAATGAAATGAAATAAAATAGAATAAGATAAAAGAAAAGAAAAGAATGTAAAATGAAAGTAAACGAAAATAAAATGAAGTAAAGTAAAATGAAATAAAATGAAATGAAGAAAGATTAAATAAAATAAAATGAAACGAAATAAAACAATGAAATAAAAATCAAAGCAATTGCAACATTGTCCAGAGAGCAGCAAGTGGTCCTGATGAGACTCTCAACAGGCCACAGCCGACTAAATATCCATAAGAACTGTAACTTCGAACTGACACCCACCCCTGCGGTCAAGAGGACCAAACAGCTGAACACATATTGCAGGGGTGTAACTTCTATCACCATTCTATGAGGAAGGGGGATTTGGAGCACCTGATCACAACGGGAAAACTGGAGGGAAAGAGAGCACCAAGTAAACCCAAGGAGAAAATGCTGGACGGACTTGCAGAGTGGCTGAAGACGAGGAGGGTGGAGGAGATGCTTGGGGCAACAAGAGATAGAGGCAGATGGAAGTCCATGATCGCCAAAGCCATGCGGCAAGGCACCTGATGATGATGATGATCAGCTTCTATCAATTGGATCATAAACATTTTTTTTTCTTTCAGCCATCGAAAGTCCGTTGTTGGACAAAGGCCTTCCCCAGCTTTTTTCGTTCACTTCGTTCCAGCGCGTTTCCTCTCCAGTTCTTGTCAAATTCAACAAGATCGTCTCCCATCTATTTTTCTGTCTTCCTCTATTACCAGTGCCGTTACTTATTATCCAGAACATGGTTTTTGTTGTCCAACGATTGTCCATTCTCCGGGTGAGATGTCCTGCCCAGTTCCATTTCAGTTTGTTGATGGTTTCAAGGATATATCGCGCGTTTGTTCTTTCTCTGATCCACTAAACCGTTTTGCGATCTTTCCATGCGACATCATGCATGATTCTTTAATAAGCTCATTGCATAGTTCATAGTTTCAAAGCGAGTTTTTTTGTTTGTTTTTGTTTTGATTTTTTTAGTTGGGTTCCCCGCGTTTCTGCACCGTAGGTGACTGTGGGCAGAATGCATTGGTCAAAAACGTTTTGATTCAGGACAGTTGAAAGTTTGTCATTCTTGAAAATCGAACCAGCTCTTCCAAACGCTTGCCAGCCAAAAGTTATCCTACGTTTAGTTGCTTCCTCTTTGGAGGAGGATTCTGCTGAGATGCGTTGGCCTCAGTAGATGTAGTGGTCAACCCTTTCTAGGTTTTCGTTTTCGATCTATACTTTTCCGTCTAGGTCTTTGATGTAGTTGTTGACCATACTTGGTATTTTCCAGAAAAGACATCGTCGGATACAAATCCTGAGGCTGACAGCCCCATTGCAGCCAGCACTGGTTTAAAACAAAATAAAACAAAACAAAACAAGCTAACCAAACCCAAACGAAACAAAACAAAAGAACGAAAACAAAACAAAAAAGAAACAGATTTATTGCCGTATGTGGCTTGACCATGAAGACTTGGAACAAAAGATGAAGAAGATCTCTGAATTCAGTTCAGATTTACAAGTGGACTCTGCTGAGAAATGGACATTGACCTAGAATTGTACCACGTTATAAGGGATATTGACGTGGTAGAGTAGTGGAACCGAAATGGCACTCTGAAATGGAACAACAGACTATAGAGTTGACTTCTTTCATAAGTTCAAGGTTTTATGCGGCATTGTATGCGTTGTTGCTTTCAATGATGGCTCGTTCCACGTACTGCAGAGCCATTTATTAGTTCACAAATTGGTGTTTTATTCCCTTCTTGGTAGTAACTGTAAGATCATTCTACTATTGTAGAAAACTACGCCAGTTTACAGTCTTTGTGATGGTTGCTTTTTATCACAAGAACTACTCGTAACTCCCTAAACAATGGCTGTTTGGGAAGTTGTTTTTTGTATTTTGTTTTATTGTTGTTCTTGTTGTTGTTGCTGCTCAAAGCAATTTGGCCTGTTATTTTGACCATGGATATGTACAGCCTCCATGGTTAAGTGGGTAAAGGACAGACTTCTAAACAGAGAGTCTAGGTTCGATCCGCCTAGACACCTCTTGGTAGACCCAAGGAGAAAATATTGGACGGACTTGAAGGGTGGCTGAGGACAGAGAGGGTGGAAGATGTGCTTGCAGCGACAGGGAATAGATGCATATGGAGGGCTATGATCGCCAACGCCATGCGGCAGGGCACATGATGATGATGAGACGCCCCTTCTTTGATACGTAAAAAGGTGGAGTTTTTTTTTATCTCAAGATCAATATGCGTACAGACATGTCAATATCCATACCCTCCCATAAATACGCCAAAGATCCTGAAAGTCATGTCAGTGTCCGGTGGATTATGAAAACATGAAAACGCCTAGTGTGCACGCCTATCATAAATGTCGCCTAGTGTGCACGCCTATCATAAATGCAGACTGCATTAACAGAGTAGAATATGATCACCACGACTAACAGAATATGATCACCACGACTAACAGTTTTGAGTTTTTTCCGTGCCCCCATACAATATCTGATTTCACTTACTTTTTGTGTTATTTTTTTTTTAAATCCCGCCGACTGCGTAGAGCTATTTCAGGGCTATAACCTCTTTTCAAAACATACACAATACTTCAACAGGAAAAAAAAAGGAAAGAAAATTAAGTAAACGTATGAATGCATTCGTGCACGTAATTTAAGACGATGCCCCTGGCGTTGGCCACTCCGTCCAATTTAACACACTGGGAATTTAAAAACATACCCGAATACACATTTGAACGTAACTAAGGGCACTGAAGCATATATAAAAAACCGGCCTAAATTACCAAAAAGAGTTTTCGCGTATCTCATTTTCCCAGAGCCAAAAAATGCACCTAATACATGTAGCCAAATATCAATCCTAAGAGAAAATACCTAAGATTTTATCGAACACACACAGGTGAATGGACCCACGAGGCAGAAAGTGATATGAAGAAATGACAGAAAGCAAAGGAACAAGGCAGAATCAAAGAAAATGACAGAAAAGAGGAAATTTCTAGCACAGAATGTCCAGAAGGTGGGGACACTATTTAAACTGAAAGAGCCCCCGGCATCCCGACTATATGATGATACTGAACTCGGAGATTTCGATCAGCAAGACACTTTCGCCATGTGGACGAAAGCTGGAGATTTCTTTTTTTAATCTCACAAGTCAGCATACTACAGACCTACTATTGCGTAAATTCCATTCCAGCATATGCATATGCAGAATATTAACTATGCACGTGACAGATCATCTACGCTATATCAGAAGTTGGATTATGGAAACACAAAAAAACCACCTACCATGAACATCCATCTAAGATGCAGACTGTGCAACACATTTCTGTGTCAGTTTTAGTTTCTCATGATGACGTCCAACAAACAAAGCCAGAACAAGATTGAGGCAGCCGAAATGTGGTTTCTAAGAGGAATGTTGAGAGTTCCATGGACAGCAAAGAAAACAAACGAGACAGTCTTGATGGAGGCAGACACAAGTAGATCACTCATAAGGAAGATTAGGAAAAGACAGGCAACATTTATAGGCCATTTTATGAGGAAGGGTGATTTGGAGCACCTGGTCACAACGGGAAACCTAGAGGGTAAGAGAGCACCGGGTAGACCCAGGGAGAAAATGCTGGACGGACTTGCAGAGTGGCTGGGGACGAGGAGGGTGGGGGAGATGCTAGGAGCAACGAGAGATAGAGGCAGATGGAAGTCCATGATCGCCAACGCCATGCGGCAGGGCACCTGATGATGATGATGATGATGATGATGATGATGATGTCTATGTGCTCGGAATGAATCCCACATGGACTTACGTCACAGGTGCCATGTGATGGAGAAGACCCAGAATGGTTATTGCACAAGCCTTAAGTCTGCACATAAATCCATGAGCTGGCCAGATCCTGAGGTCCTACCTAGCTAATATTGTATCAGTACATTACTGGAACAATCTTGGATACATGTGAATGGTATGTGTATATGTGTATCTTATATTCAAAGAAAAGAAAGAAAAACAAAATAAACAAATAAAGGATTGAATCAAAAATCAAGTAGTCACTATATGTGTATATGTGTATCTTATATTCAAAGAAAAGAAAAACAAAATAAACAAATAAAAGATTGATTCAAAAATCAAGTAGTTACTATATGTGTATATGTGTATCTTATATTCAAAGAAAAGAAAGAAAAACAAAATAAACAAATAAAGGACTGAATCAAAAATCAAGTAGTCACTATATGTGTATATGTGTATCTTATATTCAAAGAAAAGAAAGAAAAACAAAATAAACAAATAAAGGATTGAATCAAAAACCAAGTAGTCACTAAGTATAAACTTGCCTCACATCACAGAAAGCCATCAGTCAACACACAAAACCTCCGTTGCCTATCCACAACACAGTGGAGTATGGTCAGCTCGAGCAACATTTAGAGTTCCCCGAGCACAGAGGTGGCTCATTTCTACCCAGGACTGTTAGGGACTGGAACCATCTTCCTAGTGAAACATTAGAGGCAGCAACAGTCGACGCTTTTGTGTCGAGAGCCTCCGCCCAACAGTGAGTTTCTGGACACCACGTGGTCCTTACGGTGACGGATTTCAGCTATGTCTTCGGACAATTAGAATAGTGAAATGATCAGAGCTTACAAATGGACTGTGTCTACAACACCCCTCCCCCCCCCCCCCCTTTATGTGCTGGAATGATCATTCTGAAGATCGTGGGCACCAAAGGAAAGGAAATGAAAGCACTAACACAAAGTCTGGTTATGGGGAATGTGCGGTAAGTCCAAATGAATTTGGAGAATAGTGCCACACATGAATGATGTATAACTGTCCTACAAACATCTTCGATATTCAAAGTCTCCCCTGTTCTTTCTTTTGTTTTGTTTTGCCATTGATACAACCGTCTTTAAACAACAACAACAACAACAACAACAGAAACCACAACAACAACAAAACAGTCTAAGATATATCCCAATTCTTCACCGCTCACGTTGACTATTGCTACACCATTGTTTTTAAGTCTGCTCTCAAGACCTTTTTTTTTTTACTACGCTCGCTATACATGTATTTCAAAACGGCATAATATTATTATGCTGTGCTACATTCTATAAGCCCTTCTTTTTTTTTTTATTTGCGCAGAGAGAGAGAGAGAGAGAGAGAGAGAGAGAGAGAGAGAGAGACAGAGACAGAGAGACAGAGACAGAGACAAAGACAGACAGAGACAGAGACAAAGAGACAGGGAGACAGGGGATGCAGGATAAAACATAATGTATGAAGCAAAACCAAAATAATCAGAACCAAATACCAACAAATTAACAAAACAAAGGAAGAAAACGTCACCAGAAATAGAATCACATACATTTAATTTCACGTTTTCTATCATTCTGACTCATTACATCAGTAGACTCTTTCAGTCAACTGGTGGTTTCTGTTTTGGGCGAGTCTGTTTTTAGCATTCTGTGGTGACCAAAACAGTATGATTCTTTGTCCCCGTTTTCTACACCACCATAATGGCCACAGAAGTCGGGACAAAAGCCAGGACTCGACTTTGTGTGGTTCCAGTCTTCATATCCAAGTAGTGGTTGGTCGGGTCCTACAAATATCATAATGTGTTCGACAAGGCGTGATAAGGACACGAACCCACCACCTTCCAGCGTTAATCCGTTGTATTAACAACTACTGTACCCCTGCAAATGTTCCAACAATAACTTGAACTGTTAACAAATGTGAATGTAATCCAAAACAAGCGCGACTGCCCACGTTCAAGCAAACAGGAACCAGAAAAAAACACGAAAATAGAATCAGAATGCGTATTTAATATAACGAGAATGTACGCGTTAAATACGGCGTTTTGATTCTATTTCCGTGTTTTTCGGGTTCACGTGTGGATGTGATATCTTTGCTGTTATGGCATAAACATCAATATTTTTTATAACAATCGCACTTAGGGGGATTGCCCCTGTGCTCACCTTTCTTTTTCTTTTTCTTTCTTTTTTTTTTTTCGTCCCATTTTCTATTCCACCTTAATAACCACAGAAGCTGGCACTTTTTTTTTACAACGCGATGATGATGGTGTCGATGAGGATTATCATCATGATGCTATAGAGTTCCATCTAGAGTTGAGACTGCGTGACAGGGCTGTACCTTACGCTTACTATCGTCATATATCCTGGCCCAAGAAATATAGACACCTGCGGTGCTCGTCAGAAAATTGGAGCAACACCCACTCTGAATGGAGAGAATGAGACTCGACCGTATAGTCCCAATAGCACATCCAACTCTGGGTAGGAGTCGGTTAGAGCCGAAAAATCCCACAATCAATTTTGAAGGGACTGATGGGGATTCGAACCCGCAACCTTCCAGTCGGTAGTCAATTGCGCAAACTACTATACCACAGAGGCTGGTGCAAATATCAATTGTAATCTCAAGTCGATTTTTCGTCGATCAATCTTATGGCTATGAAATATGCCCAGTATATTTTTTTTTTCTTTTTTATTCTAATTTCCGCTGGATTATTGTGTTTTTATCTGCCCTGTTGTGATTTGAACTATTTTGAGGTTAGAGGGATAAAGTTGTAGCAATTCACTGAGTGGTAAGACTATTAATGTGATATGTGTTGATACTCGTTTTATGACGTCTTTTTCGATGGTGCTTAAATGGTGTGGGTGCGTGTGTGTGTGTGTGTGTGTGTGTGTGTGTGTGTGTGTGTGTGTGTGTGTGTGTGTGTGTGTGTGTGTGTGTGTGTGGTGTGTTTGTGTGTGTGCGTTTGCGCGCTCGCGCGTGCGTGGTGTGTATCGTGTGTGTGTGTGTGTGTGTGTGTGTGTGTGTGTGTGTGTGTGTGTGTGTGTGTTGTGTGTGTGTGTGTGTGTTGTGTGTGTGTGTGTGTGTGTGATAATTCCACACAACCTTCATCAGGTTGTGTCTCGCTTCGTTCGCGTGCATATAATGTCACCGTTTGTGTTGCACTGCATAAGTACATACATTGTCGTTCTGATGACTCTTCTTTTGTCATACACACAAAAAGAAACCC
Organism: Monoplex corrugatus; assembly: GCA_030674185.1. NCBI lineage: Eukaryota > Metazoa > Mollusca > Gastropoda > Littorinimorpha > Ranellidae > Monoplex > Monoplex corrugatus. Next base: position 17,348,689 of record CM060314.1, read on the forward strand.
TGAAACATGCTTTTCTGTGTCAAAAGGCGCCATCGGATTTCCTTTCCAGATCTTTGAAAAACAGTCAATAACAACGTAAGAGGACAATTAAAAATTAAATGGTCCATTTTTAAAACAGGCCATTAAAACAACTATCGCCATGAGGATTCTACCTGTCATCTCACGTCTTTGCCATTAATACAATGCAACTGTCTTGCTATCAGACAATGCAACTGTCCCCATGTTGACACTTCAACTAACAGTCTCCCGCTAAATATACTTACAGAATCGACCAGCATGATTTAACCCCCCCCCCCTCTCTCTCTCAATCAATAGAATTGAGCTTGTGTGTTGATATAATTATGATTATGTTTCCCCATCAAATGTGGCCAAGGCCTTTTGAATAAATTTTTCGTTCGTTCGTTTGTTCGTTCTCTCTCTCTCTCTCTCTCTCTCTCTCTCTCTCTCTCTCTCTCTTCTCTTTCTCTCTCTCTTTCTCTCTCTCTTTCTCTCTCTCTCTCTCTCTCTCTCTCTCCGTCCTCACTCCCTCTCTCTCTCACTCCCTCTCTCTCTCTCTCTATCCCATTCCCTCTCTCTCCCGCCCTTCCTCTCTCTCACTTTCTCTCTCTCTCTCTCCTCTCTCTATCCCTTCCTTCCTCCCTCCCCCCTCTCTTTTCAATCACGATTAAAAATGGACATGTCAGATTTTGTCAAATTTTAGAATATTTCTTTCCCTGTCATATATGTCTACTGCATGGAATAAAAACAGCGTATATAAGAAAATATCATAGCATCTACCTCGTTGTTATAGCTATTGGTGTTTGTTGTTGCTGTTGTTGTTGTTGCTTAGGTTCCGTTTGTCTGTCTTTTCATTCTTTCTTTTTTTCATTTTGAGCACAATATGCCGAGTGTCCGAAGAAAAAAGAATATTTAAAAGTTTCCAATGAACTTTAACACATGACAATCACAGAACTCCAGAACAATATGATTAGACATCAAAAGTAATCTAACAAAATAGTTTCAAAGAAAGTTAGAAGCAATAAAAAATAAAAGTAAAACGCAGCAGAGCTATGATATTGAACTAATCAAAAGAGTACACTAACCATGTTCCCATTGTTCACATTTCTTTGACGTAAATGCATTTAGCACAGAGCAACTTTGAAGGAAAAAAACCCTGCGGAATGCATACGCGACAGAGAGAGAGAGAGAGAGAGAGAGAGAGAGAGAGAGAGAGAGAGAGAGAGAGAGAGAGAGACAGACAGACAGACAGACAGACAGACATATACACACACATACACACAGATAGACACACAGAGACAGAGACAGACAGAGAGACACAGGGAGAGACAGACAGAAAGACAGAATGGGACAGAGACAGAAAGAGAAAGAGAGAGAGAGAGAGCGAAGCAAGAGTGACAGAAAGAAAGTGGGGTTGGGGAAGAGCTAGATCAGAGAAATAAAGAGACAGAGAGGGAAACAGAAAGAGCTAGAAACAGACGAAGAAAATAAACGAGAAAGAGACAAAGTGTGACAGACAAAAAGAGAGACAAAGGAGAAAAACAGAACATATATAGATAGACAGACAGACAGACAGACAGACAGACAGATAGACATACCGACAGATAGATAGATAGAGAGAGAGAGAGAGAGAGAGAGAGAGAGAGAGAGAGAGATGGATAGATGGGTAAATGGAGATATATATATATATATATATATATATATATACTATACATACAGAATGACAGGGACAGATAGAAAGACACACAGGAGATAGGGAGACCGATACAGAGACAGAGAGAGAGAGAGAAAGAGAGGGAGACAGACAGCCAGACAGACAGCCAGACAGACAGACACACCCACACATCCACCCCCAAACACACATGCACACATACACACACGCGCGCGCGTGCGCGCTCACGCACACACACACACACACACACACACATACACACACACACACACACACACACACACACACACACACACACACACACACACACACACACACACACACACACACACACACACACACAGCGGTTGGCTGTGGTAGAAATGGGACATGGTGGGTAGTACGGTAAATAAGGCATTTTGCCCATGTATGCGTTTTGCAATGGTTTCTGCTTTTAGCTAATTTATATACAACATGGCCGGAACTGAACTGCAGTGAAATTAGCCTGGTTAAGACAAGAAATTATACCATTCTGCTCTAGAGCAATATACACAGCCTTATTTGAATGAAGTAGCCTAATGAATGATAATGACAACAAAAAAGTCAAAAGTTCACATTGATCTCTCTCTCTCTCTCTCTCTCTCTCTCTCTCTCTCTCTCTCTCTCTCTCTCTCTCTCTCTCTCTCTCTCTTTGTCTCTCTTTCGCTCTTTTATGCAAAGCGGACTGTATATATGATATTTACTGTTATTTCGGTATACAATTCTGGCAAGAAGACAGCCTCATCAGATGGACAGATTTTATGTTAAATTGTTCAGCTAAATTTTCAACTGCTGGAAATATGGTTTCGTTGATTGGTCATTTTCTTTCGAAGATTTTTTTTTCTCAAACTTAGAACGTAGACTGAATCATACTAATCAATACAAACAAGAAATGCCCCCATGCAAAATAACAGCAAATAGCACAACTTTGAGACAGGTTGATAAGTTTAAATATCTGGGAACGGTCATCTCACCAGAAGGCAGATGCACATCAGAAATAGCCAGCAGAATGGGCCAAACCAAAGCAGCATTCAAGAAGACGAAAAGCATTTTTACCGACTAATGCCTATCAATTAACATCAGGAAGATAGTTCTTGGATGTTATGTAGAACCGATACTGTTGTACGGTTGTGAGGCGTAGACAGTCAACACGCAAAGTAAGAACAACATTGAGGCAACTGAAATGTGGTTTCTAAGAAGAATGTTGAGAGTTCGATGGACAGCAAAGAAAACAAACGAGACAATCTTGAAGGAGACAGACAATTGAATTTCAACTCAAATTCTCCGCGTTCGGAGTGAATTCCATATGCACTAAACGTCACAGGTGCCATGTAATTGTCTATTTCTTGCATCAAAGAGTGCCATCCAGTTCTTCACTGTTCAAAGATTTCTTTCTTTTTTTTTCTCAGCATAAGTCAGCAATGGTACAGACATTAGATTATCTTGCTGCATTACACCAATGCCCATATTTTGTGATGGTTCCTTTTATGCTCAAAACTAACTCTTGACGATGTAACTATCGTGTTCTTAATGGTTTCGGCCCTTTGAGGAAGCCTCCTCTTCTGTGATTAAAACAAACAAACAAAATAAACAAACAAACAGACAAGCAACTCAAACCAAACCAAACCAAAACAAAACAAAAACACTGAAGAAATTGTGAAGGGAAAGAAAGTGTAGAATACATAATGACGAAAAAAAAAACGTGCTTCGGTCTTAAAACAAGAGCACGGTAGTGCAGCTTGTTAGAAATCGCTGATATACTTTCGAACAAACAATTGTAGTTCCAAAAGGTCTGTGAATTTTTCCTTTCAGAAAGTAACTGCATTAATAAAAATGGTTTACTCGGCAATTTACACAGGTCTAAATGACAACAACCAGTATGTTCAGGCAAAGAGAATACCAGAGACATTTTTGTAGTCCTTTCACAAACTGTCCGAAGAAAGAACAGAACAAAGTAGCATCAATCACCGTAAAAAACATTGACTGAAATGTAAAAAAAAGATGACATTCAAACGAAAAAAACAACAAAAATAAAAGTAGAACGTGTGATTCATATGTGACCTCCCACCACGAAATCAGTCTTAACTAGCATTTTGGGCATTTTGAGATATACATAATACTGGAAAGTGTACATTCTGCTGATTATTTTGGTACTTGAATAAAGCTTGTACCCCAAAAAATGTAGAAGTTATGAATGTTTAAAGTCATTAGGTTGTATGACAGCCATTTTGAGAGAACGGCCTCTAAAGTTTTTGTGTGCTCTCCTACACATTTTCCTTAAATTTCTTTATTTGGTGGCTTTGATCCGGTTTGTTTTTAATTTTCGCTGTCATTATCTGAAAGGTGCACCAAAGAGCTTTCCATCAGTATATTACTTGTGCGGGTTCTGTACAGGTCACGGTTCAAGAACCCTCCAATTGGTTCTTCCTCCCCAAGTTCGCTCCTATTGGTTCTCCTTCCCAAGTACCATCCCTTTTGATTTACATCCCCCCCCCCCCCCGCAAGTTCCCTCACATTAGCTCTCCCTCCCCAATTTCTATGCCATTGGTTTCCATCTCTCCACTCCCCCAAACACCCCACCCTGAGCCATCTCTCCCCAAGTTCCCTCGCATTGGTTCTCCTCCCACCCCCCAAGTTTCCTCCCATTGGTTCTCCCATCCCCCAGGTAACCTCCCACTGGTTCTCCCTCTCCAAGTTCCCTTTCATTGGTTCTCCCAGCCGAAGTTACCTCCGATTTGTTTTGCCCTCCCTGAGTTTCGTCCCATTCTCCCCCCAAAAAAAACAAAAACAAAAACACAAACAACAACAAAAAACAAAAACAAAAAAAAAAAAAAACGGTTTTTCCTCAAGTTCCCTCCAATTGGTACTCCCCCCCCCCCCCCCAAGCACCATCCCAAGTTCCCTGCCACTGATTCTCTATTCCCAAGTCCGCTCCCCACGTATTTGTTTCTTGTCCCTCCCCTAAGTAACCTCCCTTTGGTTCCCACCCGCCAAGTACCTCCCATTGGTTATCCCTTTCCAATTACCCTCTCTTTGGTTCTCCTGTCTTTTCCCCAAGTTCCCTTGCATGGGTTCCCCTCCCCATGTTCCCTCCTTAAGTACCCTCCCTTTAGTTGTCACCCTGAAGTACCCTCCCTCAGGATCTCCCACCTCCAAGTTCCCTCCCATAGCTCTCCCTCCCATAGCTCTCCCTCCCATTGGTTCTCTCACCCCAAAGTGCCCTCCTATTGGTTCTCCCTATCCCAGTTCCCCCATTGGTCCCCCCTTTAAGTTTCCCTCCCATCGGTTCTGCCCCCACCCCCAAGTACCCTTCCACTGGTTCTCCCTACCCAAGTTCCATCCCGTTGGTTCTCTACCCCCCCCCCCAAAAGTACCCTCCCATGGTGCTCCCTACCCAAGTTCCCCTCCATTGGTTCTCTCCCCTCCATCCCGAGTATCTCCCATTGGTTTCCCTCCCAACGTTCACCCCCCTTCGACCCCCAAAGCTCCCTCCCCCCTCCCTTGAGGTTCACCCTTCTTTGACCCCTAAATTTCCCTCCCTACCTCCCTTTGGAACCCCTCTCCCCCCAGTTCCCACGTTCTCTGACCTCAGTCCCTTTTCTCGTCTCCCAAAGTTCGCTCCCCCTCAGACCCTCCCCAATTTCCCCAAGTTTCTTCCCATCAGTCCCTTCTGAATTTCAAGTTCCCTCCCTTAGTCTTTTCGTCGTTCACCTAAGTTCTCTCCCATCCGAGTCCTCCCAAAAAGGTCTACACCCTCCTTTTTTCTGAGTTGCCTCCCCTCCTCTTATGTTCCACCCCGCTTGTCCTCCTCCACCAAAGCTTCCTCCCCTTGGTATCCCTCCCTCAAAGTTCTCTCCCATCTGTCCCTTCCCAGTCCCTGGAACACCTCTTGGTACAATCCTTTCCTTAACATTTCTACTCACTTGGCTTGGCCATGTTTCGCTTCATGCAGGATACTCTTATCCCTGAAGATACACCGTATGGAGAGATTACCGCAGATCCTGGCACATAGGGCGTTCTCTGCTACATGTACTATATAGGGAATCTTGCAAATGAGAAACGATCTCCACTATTGTTGGAGAGATGAAAAAGAAAGCTGCAGCAGCGATCACCTATCAAACATGCCCGTCATTTGTGCCGAGGACTGCCGCTTAATTACTTTTGTTCAACTACAGCTGATGCTGTTCACCATCTGACTCCTCACCCGAGTGCATCCATTGTCTAACTAGATGGCTCCATCACTTCAAAATATTATTCTTTTGTTATTGTTCGTGATGGTAGTAGATCTAGTCTTGCTGACCATTTTCGAGGCAGGGATTAGAATTCAGACGGAGGACCGATTAAAAAAACACAAATTTTGGTCACAACAGAAGAGCATCCAACAGTCAGGACCTGGATGCTGTCCAGTCCCCTTTAGATTAAGGAATTCAGGGCCAAAACATTTCCTTGACATCGGTTTATCCTCTGAGGACCTTCTGCTGTCCGGCTCTCCCCAGTTTGATACTGACACGTGACTAAACCACTGACTTTCATGAACAGTTCAGAAAATGTCCACAAAAGACAGGATGAGACTGGGATACACTAGATTTATGGACTCTGTGGGCTGACTTCCCACCTTACCTTTCTTCAATTTGCCTCTTCCAAGAATGAAAGATGTTCCCAGGATTAACCGAAAGGGGAGAGAATGGTGAATCTATCAGCGCCAACCACTCGGAGGGGAATCACTGTTTTAATATATAATTGTATATGATATGCTCTATAATTTTCCATTGCTTTTATTCTTGCTTTTATTGCTTTTATTGTTTCTCCCCATTTATAGCCATGCGTGTGTGTGTGTGTGTGTGTGTGTGTGTGCGTGTGTGTGCGTGCGTGCGTGCGTGCGTGTGTGTCTGTTTCAGCGCTTAGATTTGATTTTGTCGAGATTTTGCGCTATATAAATATTGTAATATATTATTATTATTAACTTTGAACCAACTGGAAATTTACAACGGACTAGAAGTAGATGAAAAAATCGGGAATTCCCGTGTGGTGTGGGAAGCAGATTATCTACCATGCGCGGCACGATGATCCACAGGACAAAAATGACCGTGATAAATGAACAGCAGCGCTCTGCGCCAGCAGATACAATGTCGGAAAACCAAAATCAAGAATCAAATCACAGTGGCAAGGACATCCACGATGATTGTTCAAACGAAAGTGTACTGGTGATGTTACGCCAGAAAATCTACCCGTCCATAAGTACAAAGGAGGAATAGGAGAGGCTAGATAAAGAAATCATCCACAGAGTAAATGCGCTGATGCACACTGAAACTCAAATCAGTCACGTTCAGATACTCTGTATATCCAACATGTAGAGACGCCTATGCAATAAAACAAAGGTGAAAACCACTCCTGAGAAATCCACACACCAGCGTTAGATGACAATATCCAGAGGAAAAAATAGATCTTTAAGAAACAAATGAAAGCTGCTTTATGATTTGGAAAAAAACAAAAGGATTAAAAATAAACATGAAAGGGAAACAGTCGTCTCAGCAAAGCAGAATACGCAAGGAGCTGCAGCAGCAAAAAGCCGATCCAAAATTACTTAATACACCCCTTCTATTTTGGCAAGAAATTATTCCAGCCACCCAAACCAGGGACGATCAAAATTGATAAAACAGCTATGGAACAGTATCGCAGGAAAGCATTCCAATCCTCAAGGCGAAGCATCACTTGAAATCGTTATCTTGCCGTAATGAAAGAGCTTACCTGCTACGTGAGATGATGTCCACGTGTCCTCAAATGGCTCCAGAAACGTATGATCAGCATGCAGATCCTGAAGATTAGCAACCAATGGAATGTGGCAGATGGAGTATACATTCTAAAGGAAAGAAATCGAGTGATAACTAGTTCAGACAACTATATCACTTTTGAACTCAAAGGGAAAACCATCCTCTGTCAAGGCTACAAGACTCACTGAACACCGTACGAACAATGAATATATGGCTTTTTACGTCCAGAGAAGAGGCTTTCCGGAAGTGTCTGGCTGTTGATAACATGCCACAACGACTTCGGAAGCAATCCAAAAAGATAAACCAAATTAGACGAACCCAGATGAAATGGGGGAAATCAGATGGACCTTGCGTTCCCGCTCTGCCAGGGCAAGCAAACAGAGGAACATGTCCCGAACTTAGGCAAAGTAGTGATAACCTACGGAAGGTATATATGGAGGCACGACGGAGGCCTTCAAAAGCTTGCTCTTTTATTTTACTTCTTGTCGTGTTCCTCTCGACTGATATTGTGTTTTTGTTTGTATGCATGTTTACTTCCGGTTGTCATTTGTTTTGTTCTTGAATTTTGTTTGTTATTCTATTCTGTTTTGGTTTTAATCTTCATTTCTTGCTCCTGTGCCTGTTGTGCTTTTGGCTCTTGTAGTTGTAGCATTTGTAGTGTTGTCGATATATTCTCCTGTTGTGTCTATTTTGTTTTGTTTTTGTTCTGCTCATTAGTATCTTATTTGTGTTCTTGGTGATGTGGTTTCGGTATATGACATTATTCTTCTGTTCTTGCTGTTTTTTCTGTTTCTTTTGTTTTGTTGTGTTGTTGTTCTTCTTCTTGATCTTATCTGGACTTCTTTCTGTAAGGGTTCTTGTTGACTTTGTTGTGCTGTTCTCGTTTGCTTGTTCGACTTCTGGTGACTTTGGTCTTGTTCTTCAGTTTGCTTTCATTTTTGTAGATTTGTTGTAGTCGTTTTTGCTGACGTGGTTGTGCTTTATCCTGGGTTGTATTTGTCTTTTTCTTGATTTTGTTTTTTGGTTACTTTTCTGTTTTTGCTGTTTCTTGTTCATTTTGCTCGTATGTTTCGATATTTTTCTTTCTTTTTTTGTTTTTGGATTAGTTTTTTTGTTTTGTTTTGTTTTGCTTGTCTTGGTTTTGTAGATCTGTTGTTCCTTTTGTTTTGCTTGTTTGACTTCTTGTTGTATAATTGGTTATGATACTTATTCTCTTGTTTTTATTTGTCGTTTTCTTTATGGTCTCGTTATTGGTGGTTGTTTTTTTTGTCTTGTTCTTTTTGCTTTATCATTTTCTTGTGCTGTTTTTGTCTGGCATGTGTCGACATTGTTCTTATGGTCATGCTGTTGTGGTTTTTGTTTGTTTTTGTTTCTTTTTCTTTTTTCTTTCTTTTTTTTTCTTTTTTTTTTTTTTTTTTTTTTTTTTTTTTTGGGGGGGGGGGGGATCTTTGAAGGGTTTATTCTTCTATTCCCATTGTTCTTGTAATTGTTCGTTTCCTTCTTGTTGATTTTGGTGTTGTTCTTGATTTTGTTATTTTTGTTTTTGTATCTGTGCTTGTTCTTGCTGCTCTTGAAAGTTTTGTTTGTTTGTTCCTGTTTCTTGGTGGCGCTGGTGTTCCCGCTCTCGTCATGTGTTGATATTGTTAATGCATTCTTGCTGGAGTACATCTATTCTTGCTCGTCCTGTTCGTATTCTTTCTCTTGTTCTTGTTATGTTATCCCTTCCTTTGTTTTTCGTTTTGATTTGTTTTGTTTTTGACTTGTCTGCTTTCATGTTCGATTTTCACTCTATCGTTCTTGTTATTACTGCCATTTTCTTTCTTTCATTGTCAGTATTTCTCTCCCTTTTCTTTTTTGTTTCTGATCTTTGTTTTGTGTTCATTTTGTTTTTATTTTGTTGCTTGCTTTCTTACTGCTGTTTAAGCTATGTATTTTTCCTCTTTGTCGTTGGTTTTGATTTTGTTTCCTTGTGATATTTGTTCCGTCTTATTTTTTTCAATTTTGATCATGTTGATGCTTTTCCTCTTTTTGATGTACTTCTTGTTCTTGATATTGTTCCCTTTCACTCTTTTTCTTCGTATTTTTTTTAGTGACTTGTAGTTGACGTTGTCGTTCTTTTTTGCTTTGCTTTGGGTTTCTGTTTTGATTTGTAGTTGTAGTAGTAGTCTTTGTTGTTTTAGTCTCCCGTTTTGCGGTTGCTTTTGCCTTTTTTGTGTTCTGCTCAGTAGTTTATCTTACACGCGCTTTGTATGCTCTTAGTGTTATGGTTCTGTTATTAGTTGACATTATTCTTATGTTCTCGACGTTTTTTTTCCCTCTTTTTATCTCGTTATTTCTGTACTTGTTTCTTCGGGTTTTGTTGACGTTGCTGCTGCTATTTTTGTGTGCTTAGTTGATTTTCAATTGACTTTGGTTTTTGTTTTTCGTTCTGTTTTTGCATTTTTTTTTATTTGTTGTAGTGGTGCTCTTGATGTTTCTGCCTTTTGAATTGTTTTCTTATTTTCTTTTTTTATGTTTTTTTTTTTTGATTTTGCTCTCTTTGGATGTTTATTCTGTTTTTTTTCCTTGTTCGTGTGTTTCAATTGCCATTTTCCCCTTTGCTTTTTTAAATTTTGTTTTGTTTTGTTTGGCTTCTGCATTGTTAAGTTTTCTTCATTCCCGATATTACTAGTGATCCTGATAAGTAGTTTGTTTATTGATATTGTTCTTATTCTCTTGCTGCTGTGGGATTTCATCTTCTAGTTTTCTGTACATCGTTTATCTTTTTTTTCCTGTGTATGCTGTTTTTGTTGTTCTTTTGTGTTGTGTTTGACTTCTATACTTAGATCCATATTTTTCTTTTTTGATTTTACTGTTCGTGATCTTGTTGCTTATGTTTTTGGTACTTTTTTGTTTCTTTTCCTTTGTTTTTGATTGCTAACTTTCTTTTGCTAGTTATCATTGGTGTTCTTTGTGTTTAGTTCTAGCATGTATTGGTATTGTTCTTATGCATTGGCTGCGGTTTTTGTTTCGATTTTTGTTTGTATTTTTTATACTCTTATTTACTTTTGGTAGGTTGTTCCTGTTTTTTTGTAGTTGTTCCTTTTTTGTAGTTGTTCCTTTTTTGTGGGGTTTTTCCGTTTCTTCATCTTGCCGATTTTGGTGCTGTTCTTTATTTTCTTGTTTCCAATTTTGGCTCTCTTGTTTGTGCGGTGGTTGTTGTTCTTGTTGCTTTTATTGTTCTCTTTTGTCTTATTTTGTTGTATTATTAATTCTGCTCCGATTTTTGTTGGTTGTGTTGCTAATCCTTGGTGCCCTTGGTTCTGTGAAGTACTTGTTCCTCTATTTTTTACTCTTGACTTTGTTGTTCTTTTGGTCGTTCTTTGAGATTTTGCTGTATTTGCTTAATTTTATTTTCTTTGCATTTTCTTTGTTATTCTTGTCATTAATCCTGTTTTTCTTTGCTTCCCTTCAGTTGTTTTGGTTTTGCGGGGCTTTGATTTTTTTTGTGCGAGTTTGTGTGCATTTTTCTTTTGTTTCCCATGCCGTTTCATTTTGTTGCTTTCTAAGTATAGCTCTTTTCTGTTGCTTTTGATTTGCCCCTTGTTATGTTCGTTTTCTTCATTTTTTTTTTTATTCTTGATCATTTTTATTTGTGATATTTGTCTTCCTTTTAAAGTACTTTTTTACATTTTTCTTCTTTTACTTTTTCTTCTTTTGCTGTTCTTGTCGATTTTTAGTGATATTTTTGTTGCTAATGTTATCACATATGTTCTAATTCCGCTTCTTGTCGTTCTGCTTCTTGCTTCTTTGCTTTTCTCATACTTTTAGTACCGTTATTTTTGTTTCCGTATCCGTTTATCCATGCTGACACTGTCGTTATTGATTGTGCAATAACAGTAGTTATGGATTTGTCATATATTGCTTATTGCTTCTCTTTCTGTTTGTATTCCTTTGTCATTTGTTTTTGAGTTTGTTTGCTTCTGTGTCGTTTTGTTTGCTCTATTTTGGGTTTCTGCTTCGTGTTTTTGTACTTAATTTTTTTTTCATCTTCTGTTTTGCATTTTAGTTCTGGTTTTGTTTTTTTTTGTTTTTTTTGCCGTGTTGTTTCCGTTATGCTCAGTAGTTTCTTATTCGTGTTATTGTTGATGCTCTTGGTGGTTAAGGCACAGCTGTTCATATTATTGTTCTTGTTGTTGTTTTCCTCTTTATCTTGTTCTTTCTTGTTTGTTTCTCTTCTTGCCATCGTTGACTTTTTTTGTTGCTATTGTTTGATTGTATGTTTGATCTCTTGTTGACTTTATTTTCCGTTCGGATTTTTTGTTTTTCATTTTGTGGATTTGTCGTAGTTTTGTCGCTTTTGATATAGCTGTGCCTAGGTTTGAGTTGTGGTCGTTTTTCTGTCTGCTCTTGATTTTGTTGTTGTTTTTTGTCCTATTGCTCTTGCTTTGTTTTTATTGTTTTTTTTTGGGTAGGATTTTCGTTTTTGTTTCTTTTTGTTTTGTGTTGAACGTTTTCTTATTCCTGATATTACTTATGCTTCTGGTGTTGTTTTCTGCCATTTCTTGTAATTGCTTTTATACTCTGTGTTGAGGGTTAATGTTTTTCCTGTGCCCGTTTCTTTTCTTCTTTTTGTATCTTCTGTTTTTATTGTTCGTCTTGTTTCTTTAACTATTTTGATTTAACATCTGTTCTCTTTTTGTGTCCGCCTTTTTATTCTTACTGCTCTTGTTGTTGGTGTTTTTTGTCTTATTTTTTGTTTCTTTAAATTCTTGGTGTCTTTGGTTATGTTCTTATGTTTTCCATTTGTTTTCATTGTTCTTGTCATTCATGCTTTAACTTCCAGTCTTCTTCGTCGTGCTTTTCTCGGCGATCTCTTATGTTTTACCCTTACTGTTGTTATAGATGTTTTTTCTTCTTGTTTTGCCTCTTGTCCCTTTTATTCATCTCTTTTTCCTGGTTTTCTTGCTGCTATTGATTTCTTTTCATATCTGTTTATCCATTTTGATACCGTTGTCATCGACAGAGCAATGATAATTACGGATTTCCATTTGCCGTGTACTGTTCTTGATTTGTTTGTTGTTGTTGTTTTTTCTTCGTTTCTGATATTTCGTTTCGGTGTTGTTTTATTTTCTTTTGGGGGATGTACGTGCGTTTCTGTCTTTGTTTCTTGTTTTTGCTCCTCTACTAGACGTTGCAATTCGTGTTATTGTTAATGACCTTGTGTTGTGGTTCGGCTATTTGTTAAGATTATTATGTTTGTGCTGTTTTTGCTTTTTTTCCTCATTTTCTCTTCCGAATAATTTTGTTTTGTTTCTTGGTTTGTTCTTCGTCTTCTTGCCGCTCTTGTAGTTGCTTTTGATTTGTTGTTTTTTGCTCGTTTTTTTCTGTCTCGCATTTGTTGTCTCTGATAGTTTTTTTCTTTGTTCCTGTTCCTTGGTGCCTTTGGTGTTCTGTATCTGCCATGTGTTGATATTGTGATCGTATTCTTGCTGATGTTGTTTGCTTTTTTACACAGATTCTTCCTGTTCTTGTTCCTCTTTTTTTTCCTGTTGACTTTGTTGTTTTTTGTTCCTTTGACTTGTATTTGTTTATGTTCGTGTTTTTTTCTCTTGTTTTGTTATTCTTGTCTTAATGCTCTAGTTTTTTTTGTTTTTCTTCCGTTTCACTTTTGTTTTTGTTTGTTGTTGTTGTTTTGCTTTGTTTTCTTCCTTTTATTTTGTTATTCGTTTTCTTCAGGTCGTTTCAGGTGTTTTTGTTGTTGGTTTTGAATTCGTTCACTAGTTATGTTTATTAAATCTTGTGTTCTTATTCCTGGTCTTGTTGCTATGTTGTCTTTTGATTTACTTTTTGTTCTTGATTTTTTGCCTTCCACTCTTCAAGATTTTAGTAATGACTTGTATCTTTGCCGTTGTTGTTATCATAGATGTTCTTTTCTGCTTCTTCTTGTTCTGCTTCTTGTCCCTTTTACTCTTCTATTTCTCCCGATTTTCTTGCCGTTATTGGTTTTGATTTCGCATCCTTTTCCATGTTGATACTGTCATTGATTGTGTAACAACAACAGTAATGGATTCGCTGTATATTGTGCACTGTTCTTGCTTTGTTTCTTTTATGTTTTCTTTTTTTTTCTTTTATTTTATTTGTCGTTTGTGATTTTTTTTTTCTGTACTGGTTTTTTTTTTTATAGGTTGTTTTATTTTGAGGGTTTCTCTTCTGTGTTGCTGTAACTCTGATGTAGTATTTTAATTTTTCTGTTCTGCGTTTGTTATGTAATGTCTTCTTTTGCTCTGCTTTGATTTTGTAATTCGTGTGATCTTGGTGTTGTTTTTTCGGCTATTTGTTGATATTATTTTTATGTTTTTGCTGTTGTCGCTTTTGGTGTTTCTATCTTGCTATTTCTGTACTTGTTTCTCTTCATTCAGAATAGTTTTGGTGTTTTTGTCTTTGGTTTGGGTTTTCTTGTTCTTGCTGCTTTTTTTTAGTGCTTACTGGTCGTGTTCTTTTTCCTCGTGTTTTTCTGTCTTATTTGTTCTTTCTGTATTTTGTTTTGGCTGTTCCTAGGGGCCTTTGGTGTTGTGGTTCCGCCATATGTTGATATTGCTACTCAATACTGTATAATTGATGGTGTACGTTTTGTTTTTCTACACTTGGTTCTTCCCGTACTTGTTTTTCCTCGTGTTCTTGTTGACTTTGTTGTTTTCCTTGATTTGTTTCTTTGACTTCTTGCCGTCTTTGTTTATGTTCGTAACTTTTTCTTTGTTTTTGTTGTTTTTGTCATTATCGCTCAAATTGTCTTTCCTTTTCTTCTTTTGTTTTTGTTCGTGTCACTTTTTATCTATTTTTCTTTTCTGTTTTGCTGTTTGATTTCTTTATGTGGTTTTATCCGTTATTTTTTGTTTCCATTTCCGTTGTTTTTGATTTTGTCCCCTGGTTATACACGTTCTATTATTTCTCATTTTTGATCCTGTTTGTGTTGTTTTTCTTTTCGACGTGTTTATTGTTCTTGATTTTCCGCTTTCACTGTTCTTTGTGATTTTCTTGACGATTTGCTGGTGTAGTTCTTGCCGTTGTTGTCATCACAGACGTTCTTTTTTCTGTTGCTTGTCGCATTGCTTCTTGTCGCATTGCTTATTGTTCCTTTTGCTCTTCGTTTCTCCTGTGTACCGATGTTGATGGTCTTGTTATCTATTGCTTAACAAGCACTTTTGAATTCGCCGAGCATTGTGTATTGTTCCGTTTACCATTCTTTTTGTTTTAACTTTGTTTCTGTTTTGTCATGCTTTCTTTGCTGTGGGTTTTTATTCTGTGTCGTTTTTGTTGTTGCTGTTTTTGTTTTGTTTGTTTTTTGTGTGCTGATTTTTTGTGAATGTTTTTTTGTTTTTTTTGTTCTCCATTATTTTGGCTGTTCTTGTCATTCCTTGTTTTGTTTGTTTTTGTTTTTGTTTTGTTTTTTGCTTCCATTTAAGTTTTTGTTGTCCTCATTCTTGCCGTTTTTGTTCATGTTGCCTTGCGTTTTCTCCGTTTCCTCTTCTGATCTTTCTTCTTTCCTTCCTCTTCTTGTCTTTCTTCGTTTCCTCTTCTTATTGTGAATGTCTTAACTATGTTTTTGTTCGTTTTTCATTGTATTTATTCCTTTTGATATTGTCTTTTTGGGTGATTTCCCCAGTTGTCTATAACATTCCAAGGAAGACTTACTTGTTCTTTTTCTGTTTTCAATGCTGCTGCTGCTGTTGTTGTTGCTGCTGCTCCTCTTTTCAGATGCAATACGCATGTAGCGTAACGCTTTTGCAGACACACTGAAACAAATTGAATCCAAATTGTACGTGCACAGAACAGAAATAAATACATCAGTAAATAGAAAAATCAGTAGGTTTCAATGAATTAGCCCTGCCGAATGCGTACAGCCTTATCAAGGCTAGAACCATTTCAATACACACACACAATTTTGTCGTTCTGGAAAACCGAAGTTGCTATTCCTAACGCTTGTCAGCCAAGGGTTATCCTACGTTTGATTTCTTCTCCTTTGGAGTAGGATTCTGCTGAGATGCGTTGACCTAAGTATATGTAAATGGTCGACTATTTCTAGCTCGTCATTTTCGATCGTTACTTTTCCGTCTAGGTCTTCGATGTAGTTGTTGACCATAATTGTTTTCTTCAAGTTTACTGTTAGTCCTACTTTTTTTTACCGCTATCATTTAGTTCATTCAGCATTTTTGCAGTTGCTTGAGACTCTCGGTAAATATAATAAGTCATCAGCAAACCTGAGGTGACTGAGGTGTTCTCCGTTTATTCTAATGTTTTTTTTTCAGGCCAGTCAAGACAAATATCACTGTATTCACTTAAATAATCCAAGGATACATCCCTGGCGTTGGTATTCCACCGAAGGTAACACCAAGGGGGTTAGACAAAATAATCTTGAATACAAATGCACTGACAGACCTTACGTACACAAAAATAGGCCTCTATACGAACTAACCTACAGGACTCATAACTGCCACAAAGCAATTACATCTTCTATCTGAAAATGCAGTTTATACATGTACGCAATTAATCCTGATGGTAGAAACTGAGGCTTAATGGACAAATGGTTAAAGGTTTCTCATCACCATCATCATCATCATCATCATCATCATCATCATCATCATCATCATCATCATCATGTCTTTACCATTGAATCATTATTGTAATTATAGTAATTATTATTGTCATTATAATTTTTATTTAAAGCCCAGCCGACTGTGTATGGCAATTATCAGGACAAAAACAATATTTAAACACAAACCTTGTTGATACTGAAAAATGCATGGAAAAGAAAATTAAGTACATATACCGATGCAGTCACGCACACAATCTAAGGATATGCCACTGGTGTTGATTATTGAGTCCTGTTTATCACTAGGGGGTGGACACAATCTAAGGATATGCCACTGGTGTTGATCATTGAGTCCTGTTTATCACTAGGGGGTGGACACAATCTAAGGATATGCCACTGGTGTTGATCATTGAGTCCTGTTTATCACTAGGGGGTGGACACAATCTAAGGATATGCCACTGGTGTTGATCATTGAGTCCAGTTTATCACTAGGGGGTGGACACAATCTAAGGATATGCCACTGGTGTTGATCATTGAGTCCTGTTTATCACTAGGGGGTGGACACAATCTAAGGATATGCCACTGGTGTTGATCATTGAGTCCAGTTTATCACTAGGGGGTGGACACAATCTAAGGATATGCCACTGGTGTTGATCATTGAGTCCTGTTTATCACTAGGGGGTGGACACAATCTAAGGATATGCCACTGGTGTTGATCATTGAGTCCTGTTTATCACTAGGGGGTGGACACAATCTAAGGATATGCCACTGGTGTTGATCATTGAGTCCTGTTTATCACTAGGGGGTGGACACAATCTAAGGATATGCCACTGGTGTTGATCATTGAGTCCTGTTTATCACTAGGGGGTGGACACAATCTAAGGATATGCCACTGGTGTTGATCATTGAGTCCTGTTTATCACTAGGGGGTGGACACAATCTAAGGATATGCCACTGGTGTTGATTATTGAGTCCTGTTTATCACTAGGGGGTGGACACAATCTAAGGATATGCCACTGGTGTTGATCATTGAGTCCTGTTTATCACTAGGGGGTGGACACAATCTAAGGATATGCCACTGGTGTTGATCATTGAGTCCTGTTTATCACTAGGGGGTGGACACAATCTAAGGATATGCCACTGGTGTTGATCATTGAGTCCTGTTTATCACTAGGGGGTGGACACAATCTAAGGATATGCCACTGGTGTTGATCATTGAGTCCTGTTTATCACTAGGGGGTGGACACAATCTAAGGATATGCCACTGGTGTTGATCATTGAGTCCTGTTTATCACTAGGGGGTGGACACAATCTAAGGATATGCCACTGGTGTTGATCATTGAGTCCAGTTTATCACTAGGGGGTGGACACAATCTAAGGATATGCCACTGGTGTTGATCATTGAGTCCTGTTTATCACTAGGGGGTGGACACAATCTAAGGATATGCCACTGGTGTTGATCATTGAGTCCTGTTTATCACTAGGGGGTGGACACAATCTAAGGATATGCCACTGGTGTTGATCATTGAGTCCTGTTTATCACTAGGGGGTGGACACAATCTAAGGATATGCCACTGGTGTTGATCATTGAGTCCTGTTTATCACTAGGGGGTGGACACAATCTAAGGATATGCCACTGGTGTTGATCATTGAGTCCAGTTTATCACTAGGGGGTGGACACAATCTAAGGATATGCCACTGGTGTTGATCATTGAGTCCTGTTTATCACTAGGGGGTGGACACAATCTAAGGATATACCACTGGTGTTGATCATTGAGTCCAGTTTATCACTAGGGGGTGGACACAATCTAAGGATATGCCACTGGTGTTGATCATTGAGTCCTGTTTATCACTAGGGGGTGGACACAATCTAAGGATATGCCACTGGTGTTGATCATTGAGTCCTGTTTATCACTAGGGGGTGGACACAATCTAAGGATATGCCACTGGTGTTGATCATTGAGTCCTGTTTATCACTAGGGGGTGGACACAATCTAAGGATATGCCACTGGTGTTGATCATTGAGTCCAGTTTATCACTAGGGGGTGGACACAATCTAAGGATATGCCACTGGTGTTGATTATTGAGTCCTGTTTATCACTAGGGGGTGGACACAATCTAAGGATATGCCACTGGTGTTGATCATTGAGTCCTGTTTATCACTAGGGGGTGGACACAATCTAAGGATATGCCACTGGTGTTGATCATTGAGTCCTGTTTATCACTAGGGGGTGGACACAATCTAAGGATATGCCACTGGTGTTGATCATTGAGTCCTGTTTATCACTAGGGGGTGGACACAATCTAAGGATATGCCACTGGTGTTGATCATTGAGTCCAGTTTATCACTAGGGGGTGGACACAATCTAAGGATATGCCACTGGTGTTGATCATTGAGTCCAGTTTATCACTAGGGGTGGACACAATCTAAGGATATGCCACTGGTGTTGATCATTGAGTCCTGTTTATCACTAGGGGATGGACAAAACTGAGCACGAATGTGTTAAATACCTGCGTACGTAAAATACAGGGGGGGGGGGGGGGGGGTGCAAAAGTAGGCATACAGTAAGTATCACAATAATTATTATAATGCTTAATTCCACTCTCGATTAGAGGAGTGTGTGAATACCGACGGCAAGCAGTTTGAGTATCTGAGGGATTAGGGCTGTGCTTGTTATTACATGTATATGCAATATTCATTTGTTTGTATAATAAATGCAATGAGTATTGTACGTGTTTTCTTTTTACATAACTGTATACCTACCTTTGAACCCCCCTGTACAGAGACTCGTCTAAATTAACTAAAATTACTTCTGCTTTAGCAAGCTCCATTCGTGCCTAGTTAGAGGGCGAAATGCCTTGTTTCATATTTCGTCTACTGTGGTCCGAGTTGTAGGCTAAATGAACCAGCAGAAACACGGGGAAAAAAAAAAGAAAAAAAAAAGAACGCGTATTTAATACAACCATACAAGACAGGCACACAAATTTCGGCCGACTGGCTTTTGTCAAGCGTAGACGTAAGATCGCAAATGAACAAACACCAAAATACAAAAATGAAGACAAAAAGACAAACCTCCCTGCTGCTTTGTCCAGTAGGTCACATGTTAATAACCATGATGACATTTACAAAGCGTCAAATCTTGATACAAAAATCAAATCAAAGCGTGCACTCTCATCATTCACCAAAGCATTTACACACAGTCACCAAAACTCCAGGGTACAAATCACATGCAAACCGAGAGTAGGAGGACAGTAGTACAATGGAACGAATATATGGGCACATAGAGGGGGAAATCACTGCTGGGCAAAAAGATACGTCTTCAAGTTAGACTTGGAGGAAGACATAACATGTGATTGTCGAATAGACAGAGGAAGCTTGTTCCTTTGGTATAGACCAGGCACAGAAAAAGAGCGAAAACCGACTGTTGAACATCTGCGTGTTAAAGACACAAGCAAAACATGTGTATCTGAATAGCAAACACCGCTACTGGCATTCGTTCTCTGTGGAATTCAGCGTCCGGTATTGTTCGTGGGCTTGGTGTACACACGAGAAAGACTGACAAGGGTTCTTTTCCTTATACATATATCCAGATTTACACAATACTAAAATGCCAGCCATTTTCATGTCGTGTTAAGGGAATTTCGACAACGTATGCGTTTAAACACATCACGTAATTATTTCGCGTTTTGTTGTATGGCACACAAGGACAGCAATTTAAACGTAAGCACGCTTGTGTGTGCGTGCCCCCTCCCTTCCCCTCCACCACACACACACACACACACACACACCACACACACACACACACAACCAACACACACCACCCAACACACACCACTCACCATCGTCGACTACATTTTGGACCATTGGAAATGTAGCTGTTTGGCTTGCCAACTACAGTAACATGGCAGGGGTAACATTTTTTCCTGGGAAGCAGATGGGTTCTGGGACCACAGTGGCACCGTCCATGTTGGGGATGACTAAAATGATGTCCAGTAAAAATCATGTCCATCCGAGACAGTTGCTCATGACTGTTCTTCAGTCATCTGTAAATAACCAAAAGATAACTATAGTACCATTGTGTGCTGGTCTTTTTCCTCAAACATTTATTTCACATTTACATTCATGAATATAGAATTTTGCATGTAACAGAATCAAGTCGGTCTTGTCTGTTAGGTCTTTTGTGCATATACAGGGACTGTATAGACACCTAGCGGTGCAACTGGTTGTGTATGTGTTTGAAGAGGTGTGAAATAGGACTTGAGAAAGAAGATATACATGGGAAAATTTAGCATTTTCATCTAAGGGACACACGATATGGAGGAACAGGCAGTGACATCAAGGGATGGGGAATTAGAGCACCTGGTCACAACAGGTAAGCTGGAGGGAAAGAACACCAGGTAGACTCATAGAGAAAATATTGGACGGACTTGCAGAGTGGCTGAAGACAGAGAGGGTGGTAGATGAAACTTGCGACGAATGATACATTCGTATGGAGGGCCATGATCTCCAACGCCATGCCGCAGGGCACATGATTAATAATAGCAAAATAACTTAGATCACAGGATGTCGCTACAAACTGAAATCTTAGCGACTGAATCCCAGCCTGCAAGAGTAAAACCTCGCTGATCGCTCTCCATATTAAATGTGACCTCCCACCACGAAATCAGTCTTAACTCGCAGTCAGTCGAACAGCACTAGGAGCTGAAAAGGTGATTGAGGGTCTATCTGGGGTGTTTTTTTACTTTTTCTCAAAATTGATTTCTGTAGACTATAATCTATCCCCCACAGAATTTTTTTTCTTGAAAAATATTAATCAATTTAAAATATTTTAATGCACTGATTGCAGCAGAAAGAATGCAATTTCCTACCAAAAGTACAAATTTTTGTCTTATTACAAACCGTAACCTGGGTACTTATTACAAACCGTAACCTGTGCAGTACCCGCACATGTAATATACTGACTGAAAGCTCTTTGGTGCACCTTTCAGACAATGACAGCGAAAATTAGAAACAAACCGGGACAAAGCCACCAAATAAATTTAAGGAACATGTCTAGTAGAGCACACAAAAACATTAGAGGCCGTTTTCTCAAAATGGCCATCATACAACTTAATGACTTTAAACATACATGATTTCTACATTTTTTTTTAGTACAAGCTTTATTCAAGTACCAAATTAATCAGCAGAATGTACACTTCCCAGTGATATGTATATCTCAAAATGCCCAAAATGCTAGTTAAGAACGATTTCGTGGTGGCAGGTCACAAATATTTCCATCATTTTGATAGTGCCAGCATAGAGCCTCATAGGTCCCTCTCCCCGTCCTTCACCATTTCAAGACCTTATCAGCGCGTAGGTTTTTGTGCAGGTTCGGGGGTCTGTCAGATGATTTCTGGCAGATTTGGTTGGAGCGTGTATGGAACTGTCCGAGTGCGATGAATGCCTCTTGAACAAACTCCAAATTCCTTCTTGGTCTCCCCTTTCCCAAGTTTTAAAAGTTTGATATGACTGTTACTGTTATTGTTGTTTTAAGCCCAGCCGACTGCGTAGAGACATATCAGGGCTATAACCGCTTCAAAACATACAAAACTTCAACAGGAAAAAAAATACACATATCAGACAACCGCGCACATAATCTAAGGACGTGCCTGTGGCGTTGACCATTCCGTCCAATTTATCGCATAGGGGAATTAAAAAAAAAAACACAGCTGACTACAAACATACCTAAGGACATCAAAACATATATAAAAACGGGCATAAAGTACCTCAAATTGCTTCCGCGTATCACTTCCATAGAGCCAAAAATTCATTTAATACATGTACCCAATTATCGATCCTAAGAAAAAGTACGTAAGACTTTATCGAACACATAGGTAACTGGACCAGCAAGGCAGAAAATAATGGGAAGATATGTCAGATAGGAAGAAATGTCAGAGCCAAAGAATCAGGGCAGAAACAAAGAGAGGAAAAGAGGACATTTCTAGCACAGAATTTCCGGAAGGTGGGGGATACTATTTATACTGAAAAGCCCCCAGCATCCCCACGGAGGTGGGTGGGTAGGGATGATCTGGTTACTTACCAGGACACTCTAAAGGTCGGGTAGATGGATCAGACGGTAGGTGAATGTGTAAACGACACCATGTAGTGTGTTGGGAAGTTGACACAGGTAATGGATGTGCAGGGCTTCTTGTTCACTGATGCTGCGGTGCAGACGGATCACAGTCGCTGTCGCTTCCTGCGGATACAGGAATTTTCGTTAGAACGTGCAATATACTGACTATAGTTGAAATATTCTGGTCATGAGTTTGATGAGCCTGGGATTTATAATTATTCATTGTTCTGCATATTGGTAGGCCCGACAAACTGATCTGAGTCAGTGTTTTTATCATCGTTGTTGTGGGTAGTGTTGGTGGTCACAGACAGTGTCTTTCGTAGTTACACGTTAAGCGTTTTAACCCATAACACTGCCCTACCTGACCCAATCTTGTGGTTCCGTGTTCTGTATGTTTCCCCATTATCATTATTCTTATTGTTTAAAGCCCAGCCGACTGCACAAGCCATATCAGAACCGTACCCATTTCAAAACGTATGTAATATATCAATAACAAAAACTTTAAAAAAACAAAGTACACATAGCAATGCACTCGCACACATAATCTAGTGATACATCCCTGGCGTTGACCATGTCGTCCATTTTATCACCAAAGGTTTAAGAAAAACCTGAATGCAAATGTAAAAATAGCAAAGGACATTAAAACATACATACAATTGGCCTAAATTACAACTGCTTCTGCCTATCTCCCTTTTTTGAGTAAAAAATGCACTTAATACAGATAGCCAATTATCAATCCCAAGAGAATGTAACACGCTATACAACACATACAGCGCATGGACCAGAAAGGCAGAAAATGAAAGAGAGAGATAACAGAAAGCAAAGGAGGAAAGCAGAAACAAAGAGGGTGACGAAAGAGGACATTTTTAGCACAGAATTTCCTGAAAGTGGGGATACTATTTACACTGAAAGGGACTTGGCATACTCACATTAGAGTATGTCTTGTGGTCTTCACTTTTTTGTGGTAACTCGTCCCACAATAATACTCGATACCCTATCCACAAGTAGCAGAAACTGAAGGTCTGTCTGCAAGAAGCCAAGGTCATGTGGCAATGCATGATCAGCGAGAATCAGGGGCCCATGTCTTACTCGGCAGCATGCTCGGGCCCAAGTGGCGAGGTAGGAGTGGCGAGGGCGAGAAAAAAAAAGTGCTGTGAAACGGGACTTGAAGCGGAAGTGGATTTAACCAATGTACGGCGCTTATTTCATAACAAAAGATGGAGTCGTCAAACACAAAGACGACTTGCACGACCACCATGTTTACCTCTCCAGGCAGATTCTCTGGATGCTACCTAGCCTTACCTAGCAAATAGCTTCCCACACTTTCCGCTATGTGGAACAAAAACGTTTTCCAGTAGCGTACCTCCCGAAAACCTCGCCTGCCTAGCGCATATGAAACGCGGGGAGAAATGGTTAGTGCCTTAGTACCTCTATGCAACCCAAAAGTGCTGATTGTCCAGGTGGCAACAACAATGTATGTAGGTTACTTGCTATGGGCAGAATCCTTTTCAATACCACAGATTAACTTTGGCATAAACGCTGTTCGACAATGTTATCAAATCACCACATAACCATTTCTCCCCGCGTGACAACTTATCGCTCATACTGGGGAAGAAATGTTGCCATGGTGCAACCCCAGTGGTGGTTTTTTGTGTTGTTTTTTGGTATGCTTTTTTTTCTATGAACGTGATTTTTTACAGGATTTTGCCCAAAGAATTCTTTTATCGCTGTGGGTTCTTCAACATGTGCTAGGATCATGCTGCACACAAGGACATCGGTTTGTCATCTTATCTGAAAGACTAGCGCCCAGACCACCAATCAAGATCTACTGTAAAGGTGGGGGAACGATGGGATCGAGGGGTAGACAACTTCGTCCCAGAATGGAGTCCTGGAGATTCTGGCGTCCAAAACGGATCAGTGTCATACAGTTCCCCCCCTCCCCCACTTCCCTGTATTCCTTTTAACCTCTAATCACGTCCAGTGCTTTTAGACACGAGTTACAAGAGTCTGAAGATCGGAATTTGTTAAAAAAAAGAAAGAGGGAGAGAGACAGAGAAATAGAGAGAGAGAGAAGAAAGGAAGTCATCTACTCAGAAAATTCCATAAACGCTCCACTCAATGGTACAGGGTTTGAAGATCATAGATCACAGATTATATTTACAAACAAAAGAAAACAAAACAAACAAAAACAAAACAAAAATCTCACCACATTCAGAAAATTCCATATGCACGTCACTCAACTCTGCCAAGATTTTATTACTTCTAATCAGACTTAGTTTGCACAAAACTCCATGCGATGGCAAAGTGCTGAAGTGGGGAAGTACCTGTAAAACACTAGGCTCACACCATAAACACTTATTGAAACATTAAAGGTAAACAGCGAACAGGCCAATGTTTATGCTGCCAGGTGGGAGTGGCCTCCAGAGATCAGATTCTGAGTTTACTACTTTTATCAAGAGAACGGCAACAGCCCGCTACGAAATTAACGATATTACTGGTCATCAGAGTTATAATGTAGTGCAAAAGAATGAAAAGTGCTTACCATGTCATAAATTCACAGCAACCGATGTATTTCCTGTTCTTTGCTTTCACACTGGGCCTTTTTCAGCAGCCCAATAGACACAATCGCAATAAATGAATAAATAAAAAGAAATAATTGCTGGTTTCTTTTCCCTGTTCGCTCCAGTCATGACGAAGTTCAAATGTAACTACAGCTGAACGTCCTACTGTTCAGACAGTCAGACTCATGCGTGAC
>CM060314.1:17378586-17386086 GCA_030674185.1 Monoplex corrugatus
ACATATGATGGTGATGATGATGATGACGTTTAGCAGCTTCTTTTTTTGCAAATGGCTTTTCACGACAAGCGCCGCTCAGTATTTCAATGGTCAATAACATGATTTTTTTCATTGTACGCATAGCTGCTTCTTTACAATAGTCTATACTTGACAAGCACCATTTACTATTCTAGCTACCTGAGTTAAATTTCCTACTTGTTACTCACCCTTAATGCTACAAACATTCGATTGCTCTTCAGTGCTGTGTCATGGCAATGTTGTTGGGTTTTTCTTTTTTTCTTTTTAAGTCACAAGGATGTTTTTTTTTTTTTATTGTTCCTTCCTTTTGTTACAAATCTCGTTTAGGTTTTTTTGTTTTATTTCTTTCAGACCTTGTCACAAGCATCCTCACAATAACGATTTTCACCGCCAGTTGACGTCTTCAACGTTAAGTTTATCGTCGATAAAACCGCTTGGCTCCGCAATGATTGTAACTGTTACCTGCTGCACAGTGTTTCTGTCACTCGACTTCCTCTGTCTGTCTGTCTGTCACTGTCTCTATCTTTCTCTTTCTCTCTCTGTCTGCATGTCTGCCTGTCTGTCTGCCTCTCTCTCTCTCTCTCTCTCTCTCTCTCTCTGTCCCTCTCTCCCTCTTCTCTCTCTATCTCTGTGTGTGTGTCTCTCTCTCTGTGTCTGTGTGTCTCTCTCTCACTCTCTCTCTGTCTCCTCTCTCTCTCTCTCTCTCTCTCTCTCTTTTTTTTTTTTTCTCTCTCTCTCTCTGTGCCATTGCCGTTGGCCTTGTTCTTATCGTTGAAGGGTGACATAAATTTAATTACACATATCTGCGTTTGTCTGTTTCAGATGTATTTGTCAAAGTGCATTAGCCATTGGCATATATGTATCCATCTATTTATTACTCTCTCTCTCTCTCTCTCTCTCTCTCTCTCTCTCTCTCTCTCTCTCTCTCTCTTCTTTTTCTATCTCTCCCTCTTTAATTACGTCGGGTGGTCAACTGTTTCTTCAACTTTTTGTTCAACTTTTTAAGTTAATGTAAGTTTATCTCCAGTGAAGATATTACTTTATATTGTTTTTATGTTTGTTTGCCAGATTTGGGTCTTCCTCTTACATATATGGCTAATTATGTCGGGTGGTTAACTGTTTTTTCAACTTTTTGTTCAACTTTTTAAATTAATGTAAGTTTATCTCCAGTGAAGATATCACTTTATACTGTTCTTATGTTTATTTGCCGGATTTGGGTCTTCCTCTTATTTGTTTGACTAATTATGTTGGGTGGTCAACTGTTTCTTTCAACTTTTTGTTCAACATTTTGTTCAACTTTTTCCGTTCAATTTTTTTCTTCATCTTTAGGAAAAAATTCAAATGGATGTAATGTCAGCCATGACTATATTTATAAATCTTTGTTTCGAGAAAACGTCGCTGAAAAATGTAATGACTTTGTTTTATGCTCCTTGCCACAAGGACACAAAAATGTCAATGGCCATAAACCATTTTCAGTTTCAGTATCTATTCTCTCTATCTATCTCTTCATTACTCTCTCTCTCTCTCTCTCTCTCTCTCTCTCTCCCTCTCTCTCTCTCTCCTCACACACACACACCACACACACACACACACACACAACAAAAAAAACCACTCACACACACACACACACATACACACACACACATACACATCTCTCTCTCTCTATCTATCTGTCTGTCTGTCTCTCGTTCTCTCTCTCTCTCTGTCTCTCTCTCTCTCTTTCTCTCTCTCTCTCTCTTTATCGACCCCCATCTCTTCTCTTCTCTTCTCTCAGATCGTGATCCATGTGCGTTTTCTCCATGCATTAGTGTTAGACTTAGGGTTAGGGTCAAAGCAGTTTGTTAACATTCAAAAGTAACAGCTAATTAGTTGCTTCTACCTTTTCAAACACTAGCTTTTTGCCCAATTCTTCAATCGCTCTGAAGTAATTACAAGATCAACGGGAAACTAGTTAAACCTTTTCTTGTGATTTGGTTGTATTGTTTCTGTCTTTGTTTTCAGTTTTGTTCTTCTTTCCCTTTCCTTCCTTGATGATTTCTTCCTGTTTTCTCTTACACTGTTCGTTTTTGCTTTCTTGTTTGTTTGTTTTAGTTTATTTCTTCTGTTTTCTTTCAACTTAAGACTCTTCATGTGTTTAAAGCCAGAGAATGATTTCGTTGTTCGGTTTATTTTTTGTTTTATTTTTTGCCTATTTCTGTTGTTTGCTCATTTTGAAAGCTCCTTTTGTTTAAAAAAAAAAAAAAAAAGGCAGATTGTTTTTTTACAGACCAGAGATATACGTGTGTCTGTGTGTCTGGAAATCTGCCTGTGAAGAAATGTGTAGACATGAGTTTTCTTTGTTGTTGTTTGTTTGTTGGTGGTTGGTTTGGTTGTTGGTTGGTTTGTTTGTTGTTGTTGTTTGTTTTTTCTCAAACTTTTATGGGTGGATCTTTACCGCATTTTGGCCAAAGGTGTGGACTTTGGACGACTCGCTCTAGGGAAGTTGGAAAGTAATGCTCCAAAATCATGGTCACGCAGACAAAACGGTAAAAGATGGCTAAAAATAATATTTTCAGGGAAGTTGCCCAACAGCACTTTCTCATGAACTTTTCACAATATTCATACTGCTATTCTTATTCATTTCTTTCAATCACAATGGATTTATCATGTGAAACTCGGCTGCTTTTCTAGTTGAGAGCGAATTGCTGCGGTGCAGCGATACCAGTTTGTTTTTTTTCAACCAAGACTTTAGAAAGGCAAGAAGGCTAACTGGCCTTCAAGATGAGGGACGTGGGAAATGAATCTGTCATTCTGTGTTGTAACAGGGCAGCCGGGCGAATGAATGTCCTGCTGTTCATTATTTTCGATCATATTCACAATTCACGGTGGTGTGATGATTAGTTCAACGGATTAACGACCGGAAAGTTGTGGGTTCACATCCGGTCCTTTGAAAGTAGTGTGGCATTTTTAGCTTCTACTAGTACCGAAGAAGTCATCAACATGAGAAGACTAAAAGACATTGGCCATGTGTCACGCAGCAATAATACCGACGTCATGGCCACCATCTTTCAGGGAAAACAGAGGGGAAAAAAAGAAGAAAAAAAAGAAGAAAGGCAGATCTCTAATCTCATACACAAGAACATAACCAACATCAGTGGCCTAAATATTCAAGACATTGTCCACAAAATTCAAGACAGAGCGGCCTGTAGGGAAATGGTGGTGACCAAATGTACAGCGGCCAACACCAAACCCGATGACGCCGACAGGTGAGACAGGTGAGGTGAGACTAGTTCCAACCCAGATTCGAACATGTTCTGGGCTCAATCAGGAGCTAGGAAACCATCGTTTGAGTGCCATTCTTTTCGACAGTGCCACCACAGGAGATTTGCTTGTTACAAACGATCATTAGTTTATTTTCGCCTAAAAAGCATAGACGGTAGAATGGCATAACCAGTTCGATTTTTTCCCGTCTTTTTCTTCATTCGATCTACTATCCAACTTTTCTGACCCTGTATTTTCTTGCTTTCTAATGATCTTACCGTGTTTCCATTACTGCTGTCGTTGTGGCTGTTGCTATTTATTTTAGATGTTGTTCTTGTTTTATAACCGGGACTATTTTTTTTTTAGTTCCAGTTTGTGGGCCGCATCTGTCACGTTGACGTCATGATACTTATTTTGCTCCACACTGCATCACCAAACCATATCCATTCAATGTCCCAGTGACATAAAACCCACGGGAGCAGGAGGCCTCCATGGGGCCACCGACTAAGAAGACCTTCTGCTGCTGCTGGGATATATTTGTAGAGTTCATCAGTGCCTGTTCTGATCCAAATTACTAAGGACACTGCCTACCAAGCCTCCGACTAAAGACAGTAATTGATCAGTCGCAGAGCCAGACTGATTGTTAAATTTCCGGTTAGGAGACCACCACCACAGCCACTAAAACAGCTGTAACGAACCAAATACTCATACTTGGATTCATCTCAGCCATGTCAAAATGAAGGCACTTCATAATCAGGGCATAAACGGCCACAACATCTGGGACATTTATTTCTTTTTTTTTTACAATTGTGACCCCCAACACGAATCAGTCTTAACTCGCAGTAAGTCGAACAGCACTAGGAGCTGAAAAGGTGACTGATGGTCTATCTGTTTTTTTGTTTTTTTTAAACTTTTTTCTCAAAATTGATTTCTGTACACTATAATCTATCCGCCACAGAATTTTTTTTTTTGGAAAAAATATCATCAATCAATTTAAATGGTATTTTAATGCACTGATCACAGCAGAAAGAATGCAATTTCTTACCAAAAGCACCAATTTTGTCTCTTATTATAAACCGTAACCTGTGCAGTACCGCACATGTAATATACTGATGGAAAGCTCTTTGGTGCACCTTTCAGATAATGACAGCAAAAATTAGAAACAAACTGGATCAAAGCCACCAAATAAAGAAA
The DNA here is from genome assembly GCA_030674185.1 of Monoplex corrugatus. Taxonomy (NCBI): domain Eukaryota; kingdom Metazoa; phylum Mollusca; class Gastropoda; order Littorinimorpha; family Ranellidae; genus Monoplex; species Monoplex corrugatus. The sequence goes on from CM060314.1 coordinate 17,383,039, forward strand.
TTTAAGGAAAAGTGTAGGAGAGCACACAAAAACTTTAGAGACCGTTTTCTCAAAATGGCCGTCATACAACTTTATGACTTTAAAATACATAACTTCTACATTTATTTTAGTACAAGCTTTATTCAAGTACCAAAATGATCAGCAGAATGTACATTTCCAGTGATATGTATATCTCAAAATGCCCAAAATGCTAGCTAAGACTGATTTCGTGGTGGGAGGTCACAATTTCATGACAGACAATTTCATGATAATGAAGGATATTGATACCGATGCTATGGAGTTCCATTTATAATTGAAATCACATGACAGGACTATACGATATACTGTACCCTTACTATTATGATATATCCAGGCGTGAACCAGGCATGGGATATACATACACCTGCAGAGTGTGTCAAGAAATTTCATGCATCCGTAAAGTGGATGAGACTCGACCGTGTGGTCCCAGTCTTCCTAATGAACTCATAGCGCGCTCAACTCTGAATAACTTCCAATCAGACAATATAAATCAAATGATGTTTATTTTGAACGATGGAATTCAAACCCAAATCCTCCCAGCCAGTAGTCTGTTGGTGAACAATCTATCCATTGACTGTTTTTTGTTATAAACGAGTTATCTCCTCCAGTACATCGAAACATCAGGAATTAGGAGATCCTTTTTCTTTACTTCTCAAAATCTAGTGAATTTGTTTCTTTTTTGTCTGTTAAGTATATTTGGCAATGGCCAGTTGGGCTTCTAAATTTGCGCTGTGTCTGGTTTTGTGATTGAAATACACATTCTCATTCCACTGCCAAATATGCCAAGAGGGTGAACACCGGACTTCCGAAGGTTGATCGATCCACCCAGATATTTTCGCCTGATGGGTAAAAAAAAAAGGTGGACTGTTTCGATCTCCCTAACTAACATGTGTGCTGATATGCCAGTGCTTTCCCCTTTCGTGTGTATGCACATGCAGGATATCAGATATGCATGTTCAAAGATCGTGTGAATCATGTCAGCGGCTTGTTTAAAGAAATATAGCAATACTTACAAGATACAGCCACCAAAGTTGGAGGTGCAGGTTTGTGGAGTAACATACCACCAGCACACTGCAAGAAAGACAAAGTGCAAGATCCAAGATCGGAGCATAAAAAACCCAGAACAGAACAAACAGGCCAGACCAGGCAGACCAAACCAAACCAAACCAAACCAAACCAAACCAAACCAAACCAAACCAAACCAAACCAAACCAAACCAAACCAAACCAAACCAAACCAAACCAAACCAAACCAAACCAAACCAAACCAAACCAAACCAAACCAAACCAAGCCCAAGCCCAAACCCAACCCAGACCAAACCAACCCTAACCCAAACAAACCAACCCAGACCAAACCAGACCAAACCAGACCAAACCCAAACCAAACCAAACCAAACCACACCATACCAAGCCAAACCAAACCAAACCAAACCAAACCAAACCAAACCAAACCAAACCAAACCAAACCAAACCAAACCAAACCAAACCAAACCAAACCAAACCAAACCAAGCCCAAGCCCAAACCCAACCCAGACCAAACCAACCCTAACCCAAACAAACCAACCCAGACCAAACCAGACCAAACCAGACCAAACCAGACCAAACCCAAACCAAACCAAACCAAACCACACCATACCAAGCCAAACCAAACCAAACCAAACCAAACCAAACCAAACCAAACCAAACCAAACCAATTCAGACCAAACCAAACCAAACCAAACCAAACCAAACAAAACAAAACAAACCAACAAAACAAAACAAACCAAACCAAACCAAACCAAACCAATTCAATCCAAACCAACTCAGACCAAACCAAAGCAAACCCAAACCAAACCAAACAAAACAAAACAAACAAACAAACCAAACAAACCAAACAAACCAAACCAAACCAATTCAATCCAAACCAACTCATACCAAACCAAAGCAAACTCAAACCAAACCAAACCAAACAAAACAAACAAACCAACCAAACCAAACCAAACCTAACCAAACCAAACCAAACCAAACCAGACATTTAAATTGGAATGAAATTGTATGATAATAAAACCTACAGTAATGAGGCATTTCCTCCTCTCACAGCATCACGTCAGCAATGTCTGATTACATCATACACCTAATAAATGCACACATTAGTTTGATTGCAAGAGTGACTTCAAACTACAACACGACGCTAAAATAAATATCGTATTTCTTTTCCAAGTTTCGGAGCCATGAATTTCATCTGATGAATACAAATATTCAGTAATGATCCGTCATGTGTTTATAATTAAAAACTACAACATGTTTAATGTTTAATGGCTACCTGGTTGAACCTGGCTCTCAGTTACATAAAAGCTACTTACTGCGTAGCTTTCATCGGCGATCCGGCCGACTTCTTCAGCGCAACTGCTGGGTTGAGAACTGGCTTCAGTGCGCACCGCCGAGAGCGAACTCACCACAGTGCGACTGAATAAGTGAGGAGTACACATCATGGGTGATATACAAGATAGACTGCCAGGACTGTGACCATAGTTAAATTGGCGAAACTGAGCGCAACTTGCACAAAAGATTAAAAGAACACAAACGTGAGTCCTCTCCAGTGGGAGAACATCTGACCCACACCCAACACCACTTTGAAAAGGACAATGTGCAAGTTCTCGACAAAGAAGCAAGATGGTTCCAGAGGGGAGTAAATGAGGCAGTTTACATCGCCGCAAGGAACCCCACCCTCAACCGTGACCGGGGCCGACACAACCTGCCATCGGTGTACTCCTCACTTATTCAGTCGCACTATGGTGAGTTCGCTCACGGTGGTGCGCACTGAAGCCAGTTCTCAACCCAGCAGTTGCGCTGAAGAAGTCGGCCGGATCGCCGATGAAAGCTACGCAGTAAGTAGCTTTTTTGTAACTGAGAGCCAGGTTCAACCAAGTAGCCATTATATCTACCCCTCAGTCGTTAAAACTTCCTCAATGTTTAATGTTGATTATTCTACATATAAAGGATTTCTTCAATAAACAACAGTTAAATGTAACAATGTTTAAAGTGTCTGTGG
>CM060314.1:17396086-17403586 GCA_030674185.1 Monoplex corrugatus
CTATCACGCCATTGATCCATGTCTTCTTTGATCTGCTTTCGCTTTTGAACTCATATTTCTTTTTATCCCTTTCACCGCCGATGTCGCCTTTTGGCGACCGTCTGGCAGACCGCCAACAGACTTTATTGTTGCATAATCCCAAACTCCAATCATTTTCTTACCAAAAAAAATAAAACAAAACAAAAACAAAACAAAAAACAACAGAAAGCAATTCGGATGAGAAATAAGAAAGTTACAGTCATTTGAAGTCGGTAGGTGCATTTTTTTTTTTTTTGGTTTTTTTGAAACAGCTGGCACTGAGGACTTTCAACATTCTAAAATCATTGGCGGTGAAGGGGTTAATCTGTATTTGTTTAACCAGCTGGTGGGGCTGCTTTCAGCCAGATGACTGAACCACGTAAATATCTATCGATAAATACGATGGTGAACTGATGTTCTGAAAATCGTTTCTCTGAAGACAGTGTTTGTGATCATGTCGGGTCTGGTTTGGTGAGAGATTTATATTTTTCAAACAACATACCTGACATGTGGTAATTTTGTGCTTTAGGTGCTTTGCACGTAGACCCAGGGAGAAAATACTGGACGGACTTGCAGTTGGCTGAGAACAGAGAGGGTGGAAGACGTGCTTGTGGCAACAAGGGATAGATACATATGTGGGGGCCATGGTCGCCAACGCCATGCAGTAGGGCACTTGATGATGATGATGATGATGAGGGCTTGTGACCGCAACATGCATCCTTTACTCGGAGATGACCCACAAAACAGTCTGTCTGACTCCATGATTAAACTCAAAGACCTCCACAGAAAACCTTGAGAAAGAAGTCTGTTGAGCAATTCTGGTTTTAATCAAGCCAATACAGGAAATGCTTTATTTAAATTTACACGAACCATCAAATCTTCATAAGTCTCTTATCAGATGATTAAATAAATGCATCGCGTTAGAACAGCAAACATCGTCAGGCCATGTTTCTTCATTGACAGGGTGTCGACAAGATAGTCAAGCACACAACAGATCTATGTGTTTTGAATTGTAAGCGCTTGTCTAAGTGACGTTTAGATATAGATGATAATTATGTAAAGGTTTATTTGAATATTCGTCAGGTCATTGTTGCTTGGTATTTTGTCTGGCCCATCAATGGTCAATAGTGAATGGAATATTGAATATTGATAACTATTGACGAGAATTGGTATATAACAGTGTGGTACGATCTTTATTGTGTTCCTTTTATTTGATTTTGATTTTTGTCATTACCACGTCTTCTTATTTGTTCAGTATGTTTTACATTTATGTTATTTCAGTTTCATCTTTCTCCAGCTAGCGATTGAGTTCTAAGAAGAAATCTCACAAGCACTAATGGTGCAGACGCCATATGACGGAAAAAAGGATTCAAAATTACTGCTGCATATGAGTCATAAAGCTGCGCACAAAATCAAAGAGTCAGTGCGGTTTTGAAACCCCACTCCGTTGATGGATTGTAATCATTGTGCTCATTGTTTACACCAACTTGTTATTGAAACAAACTGGGGCTATGTTGCATTTGCTCTATGAAGCCCTTCTCCCACTCCCAGAACCAACATGGATGCTCCTTATCTGTTTAACAAAAATGTTGTGTGCAATAAGCAAGGTCCATGATAATAATATCCGCATGTGAGCTAAATCCCAAGCCCCCGCTCAATACGCAGAATCGATGCCCAGCTCACACTACTCATAGCGATGCATCATCCATTAGCTGTTTTTTTTTTCACGTTTGCAAGGGAGGCAATTCTTACTTTTACTCTCTCGGTGAAGTTAAAAAAAATATCTTCACTTACTCGGTTTTGATTATGCAGCCCCTGACAGCGGTTTCCGTTTTGTAACACATCATAAATCAACATTAAGTTCATGAGCTGTAAACCTGTGATTGTCTGGATGACATCGCCACATACATTTTTTTTCACACCTGATCCAAAAAGTGTAGAAAAAAAAAAAGATTTGATGGACATTTAATTGAATTAAACCAACTGTCCCGATGACGTCATAGGGTGGACGGTGGACAGTGCCCAGGTAATACTGTACTGGGCACTGCGGGGTGGACAGTGGTAGACCTGGAAACAATCATCCGTCATGCGCGCATTATTCTGTCGTCGCACTCACTTGTAACTTGTGGAGCGAGTGTCTCCTGTCATATTTAATCATTCGTATCATTTTCAGGTTTCCAGAATGTTTCATTTCCTTGTATTTGACACTTTTGTCCGCAATCAAGGTCAAGGTCACGTGACGGGTGGACAGTGCTAAAAATAGAACCGGAGTTATCGTCCCCTGAATAAGATCGTTTTTCATTTCGACTTTTGATAACGGTCAAATAACATCGTGAAACCTGTCCAGATACCTCCCTTATGACTCGTAAGGGGTTATGGTCAAATTCATTTGCATTATTTTACAGATTTGATGGACATTTAATTGAATTAAACCAACTGTCCCGATGACGTCATGGGGTGGACGGTGGACAGTGCCCAATAAAAGAAGTCCTTCTAATTATATTTCATGACATTCCCTATCGCCCGGCACCTAAACCACGATGACGATGATCAAAGATAGTCCTCGTGATGGTAAATATGGTGATGATAATGCCAACAAAAACATCAACCTCAACAATAACAACAATAACAAGAACAATAATGATAATGAATATGATTATGTTGACGATGATGATGATATATACATACCCGCATAAACATAAATGAACAAACAAATAAGACATAATTATAATTATGTGGATAATGAGTGTGATGATGATGGTTAATAAGAGGCAAACAAAAACTAACCACAGCAACAATGACAATCAGAATCACAACAACAACAACGATAATATTACTACTACTACTACTACTGCTAACTACTACTATCTACTACTACTACTACTACTTCTTAATTATAATGATAATGATATACTGGTAATAAGAATAATAATGTGATAATATTGTTATCATTATTGTTATTATTATCATATTGTTATCATTGTTATTATCATTATTAGTAGTATGTATCATCCTCGTTTCAATGTTATTTTGGGGCGTCAAACTACGTGTAGGCCTTTCTGTCAAATCTGTCTCTAGCCGTCGTCATTCTGGAAGAAGGCGTGAGTAGCACGCCGCACTGTTTGTGGGTATGAGGTTCCAGTCCTATGTCTTCTGGCTTATCGTCTCTGCTTTTGGCAGTAAGGGCGTGCAATGTGTTGTACACGTAACGGTGGTGTCGTTCATGTAGTGCGTTATGTGCTGTGTGCAGCAGAGTCTTTGCATTGTTTAACTATTAATATCATTTTGTTTCGTAGATTTGTTAATATTCGTCTAGTTTGATGTTACATATTGAAGATATTTAAGAAAGATATACTGATTTGAAGCCAGGGGGTTAACAAACGCCGTTATGACTTAAAAACATGTTGCCCCATGGAAGTTTTGAGGTGAACTGTATGCTGTTGTAGCTAGCAGTTTTTGCGTTTGTGCGAGCGTATATATTTGCGTATTTACGTGCGGAAGTACGCACCAGAATTGCAAGAGGTTGTCGGAACTATGTTGGTATTCACGAGAAATTGGCCACTTAGGATGTTTAACATGTTTGGGATGTGAACCGGTAATGTTGGTTAGGCACCAAAGTTAGGTCTCTCTGTGGGGGTATATGTAATTAAATTCATGTGCAGAAGTGCTACGAGACCAGTAAAATGGGATGGTTAATGTGTTCGGAAAGCGAATTTGTGCTGCTGTGTAAGCAGCAATGTTTGCGTCCGCTTCGAGGGTATACACATATTATTTAATTTACGTCCGGAAGTGCATTGGGTTTTTGAGGAAAAGGTAACTCAGGTTGTTTAATGTGTGCGCACGTGTAGATAATGCTGTGTTATAATCGACATGGATTTAATTTTTTTTTTTTTTTATAAATAGTTGTGTCATTGTTTTATTTGACTAACTTTCTGTGAATTACGCCAGCACATCGTAATATTTCATAACCATGTACTGGTATTATTATGGAAAGGCGATGGTCAGTGGTATGTTGCAAACAGTTTTTGGTGTTTTGTGTGTGCGTCTGTGTGCATGCGTGCGTGCGTGCGTGTGTGTGTGTTTTGTGTGTTGGGATGTGTGTGTGTGGTGGTGGTCTTTGATTTAATGTCTATTCACTAAAGTGATTTTAGACAACAACAACAAAAAACAAAAAAAAAAGGGGGGGGGGTGATAAGAGGAGTGAAGAGAATATTTGAAAATTGTCAATTTTGAACTTGAGAAAAGATGATCCAGAAAACAATTGTTTTGAAGAGGGGAAGGTAAAACTAACAAATAATGTTGCCATAATTAACGATTTAAACAAACAAACTAACAAACAAAATTGATAAATATCTGGAAGAAACGAAGAAAAAAATAAAACTAATAATTGACTAACCATAACAGTGAACAAGTGAAATAACATTTTAAAGGTAATTCGCTATAGGACTTTTTGACAGGCTAACAAAAAATTCATACAGCAATGATGATGAGGCAAATATATCAGAAACTATACTCATAGATAGTGTTGGAATATGTCGTTTTACCTTAACGCAAGAAAGAATATGACTATGTGTTATCTTCTTTCCACACAGACATACTATGTTCTTGGTGTATTTTGTTTTGAATGCATCAAGTTTCCATCTATACATAAGGGATTGTATAATTCTGCTGGCATGAAGCTGCTTAAGTATTTTGCTAACTTCAAAGTTCATGTGACATTTATCATACTTTTTCTGTTTTAATTGGAACTGCTTCCAGACGTAGTTGTCTACTAAAGTGTAATTCTCGTGCAACGAGAGAGAAAGCTGGATATTGTTTGAATCTGGTGAGTTATTAGCTCCACGTTTGGCAGCCCTGTCAACTTTATCATTATAACGAAAAGAACTATGAGAAGGTATCCAGCAGAAAGTAATATCAGTGCCTCTTAAAGATAAATTATGAATCAAGTGACTAATTTCCAGAATCATTTCTGATCTTGTTTGTAATTTTGATAATTCAAGAGCCTGAAGTACTGATTTTGAATCAACGCAAAAAAGTGTTTGAAAAATTGTCCTAGGAAGACTTATTATAAAGTTTAAAGCCATTAATATTGCAAAAAGTTCAGCTGTAAAGACAGATTTATCAAGTCCTATGTAGAAAGATTTTTCAATTTTGAGAGCAGGTATTAAAAACGCTGAGCCTGCTTTTCTTTCAATTACTGATCCATCAGTGTAAATTTTCAAATGATCGGAATATAAGTCGTCTATATGACATTTAACCTGACTTGCCAGTAAGTTTACATTGTCTCCTTTTTTTAAGTTAGTGTGATGTACGTCAAATTGTGCTCTTTGGAGTTCCCAACTGGGTACTGGCGAAAAGGAAGGTCTTATAGATACAGGATCTACGTGTAGATCAATTCCTGAACCTTTCATGACGTCAGATGTGTATGTTGCAAGAGTGACCTGTGAAGAATATTGATTTAGCTCTTTTTGGAAATTCGGTATCTGATCTCAGTTTAATTTCTGTTTCAGAGATGTTTTCTACAGTGGTGTGTCTTAACAAAACATTTAGTAGAAGCGACTTTCCTTTGCTCATCAAGTGGCAACAGTTTGATTTGATTATATGTGCGAAGACAGGAAGCATGCATTGGAAGACCCAGTGCAAGTTTGAAACCTTTACAATCTATGCTCTGCAGTTTTTTCAGTAAGTGTTTCGGTGCACTGAAGAAGATTTCTTGGGCATAGGTTAATTTAGATCTAACAAGCGATTTACAAAGATGAACAAGTGTTGATGAATCTTGACCCCATGCCTGTTTGCGAACTATTTTTAAGAAATTTAAACTTTTTTGAGCTTTGGTTAATAAGTATTCAATATGCTGATTCCAAGATAATTTTGCCGTAAGAAAAACTCCTAAGAATTTAATTGACTCATTAAACTGAAGAAGAGTATCTCCCAGTTTGAAAGTGGGAATATTTACTGGGTTAGCTCCATTATTAAATAAAACTATTTTCGATTTTTCCAGGGATAGATGTAACCCATTTTCTACCATGTATCGTGCTATTTTATCAAGTTCTAATTGGTAGCATTTGCGTGTATAATTAATACAGCGCAAAGGAGTTTTCCTTTTCATATTTACCTGCATCCACATGCATGAATCGTCAGCATATTGAGCTAAAACTACATGCTTAGATACTTTACTGGGTAAGTCATGCATTAATATCATGAAAAGAAGGGGAGCTATAACGGATCCCTGAGGGATACCCATTTGAAGAATTCGTTTCGGGGAATATACATTTTCAATCCTCGTTTGAAATACTCTGTTTTCTAAGAAACACTTAAAATAGTCAAAAATGTGACCTGTCAGCCCAATACTTTTAAATTTAAATAACAATCTGGAGTGCCATACTTGATCGTATGCTTTCGTTATATCAAAAAATGTAGCTAAAACACATTGACGTCTTGCAAATTGTTGTTTTATGTTAGTAGTTAGCTTTGTTAGGATTTCTACTGGTGACCTGCCTTTTCGAAATCCTGCCTGATTTACTGGTATTATTTTATTCTTTTCACAATAGTGCATCAGTCTCTTTAAGATTATTTTCTCCATTAGTTTACATACGTGTGATGTTAATGCAATTGGCCTGTAGTTTTTCAGATCGGTATTACATTTACCTGATTTTAGTACAGGAACCACTATTGTTTCTTTCCAGTTGTTGGGCATTTTCCCACTATTCCAGCATTTTTGAAATACGTCATGTAGCAAAATTATAAAATTTTCTGGTAAATTTTTCAGCATCTCATTGGAAATTGCGTCTAGTCCAACTGACGTTTTTTTACTTGGAAGGGACTGAATGGCATCTTTTAATTCTTGAAGTGTGAGTGATGCATTTATGTAGTGAGTATTGTCAGAGGCAGGATCCTTATATACATCTTTCTTTTCTTCTCGTTCCCTATAGTCTCTGCTAGAGACAGGAAGTCCTTCTACACGACAGGTCTCAGCAAACACGTCTGCAAAAGCTTCTGCTTTTTCCAGTGAGTTAGGAAAAGGGTTATTTTCTAGCTTTACTGGAATTGATGGCAACTTAATCCCGTTTTTCATTAATTTTAGTTTTTCCCAAATCTTTATCATGTCTTTGTGGTCATTTACTTCACATTTACAAAAAGACGTCCAGTGTTGTTCTTTGGCTTGCTCTATGATTCTGTTACACTTAATGTTGGCACTTTTCATCGCTGTATGATTTTCAGGTGACCTGTTTGCTAAATAGATTTTGTATTTTTTTTCTTTTCGTTCACTGCCTTTTGACAATCCTCATTCCACCAGACATTTCCATGATGTTTTCCTATTTTCGACACTGTAAGTTTTGGAATTGAAATGTTAGCAGCTCTTAACAGTGAGCTACAGAAAACTTCGTACATGTCGTTTATGTTCATTGCTTCAGATAGATCTGTTCTTGTCTTTTCAAGGATTGCCTTAAAACTGATCCAGTCAGCGTTTTTATAATTAAA
>CM060314.1:17413586-17436086 GCA_030674185.1 Monoplex corrugatus
TGAATGTGGCAAGTAAAATATATGATGTCCAGAATGTGCAACGCTTATCTGGCTGAATTTTGTTTTAATTGATGACGCAAAACGGTGCCCAGAGCGGATGTACATTAAACTTTCTGAGTTCTGAATCTCTCTGTCTTTCTGTCTGTCTGTCTTGTCTTGTCTTTTCTGTCTGTCTCTCACTCACTCCCCCCGTTCCTCTCTCTCTCTCTCTCCTCTCTTTCTCTCCCCCCATTCTCTCTCCCTTCTCTTTCTACTTATATATCTACCTCATTACCTGTGTCTCTCTCTCCCTCCCTATCTATCTCACTGCCTCTCTGTCTGTCTGTCTGTCTGTCTGTCTGTCTGTCTCTCTCTCTCTCACTCTCTCTCTCTTCTCTCTCCCTCTATCCCCCCTGCCACTCTCTGTAAATATTTATTTATTTTTCAGTCTATATGTTGAACCTTCTACTTTGTAAAATGTACCAACTACTACTACTATTACTACTACTACTACTACTATTACCACCACCACCACCATCACCACCGCCACTACTACTACTACTATTGTACAATTACTACTACTACTACTACTACTTATAGTGCTACTACTATTACTACTATCATTTTAATAAAATATCACCTAGCAGTACAAGCCCTGAGGCATAGCGAACAAGGTAAACATACATTAAAATCGGACATTTAATTTTTTTTTTCTTGCAAAACTGATTATCTGCTCTCCTTCGAATGTTTGCATTTCTGACGGTGATAACTAAAGATTGAATACATTTTCCTCATGTTTCTCTCTGCATGTCGGAATGAGTGCCAGAAAGGACGGGTCCATATCGGTTGGGTGGATTAACTGGCTTATGGAACAATACAATTGAGTGAAACGGTTAGCAAATTTAACAAGAAACAACCCAAAGTGCCTGACAGGACATAGAGCAACAACGCCTCATCACTGGCTGAACAATCACCTCTCAGCTCCCAACGGTACTCGTTAGCCATCTTGCCAAGCACATGGGTGGGGGGGGGGGGGGGCTGCAGCTGTCGATGCGCTGCGTGAATCATTCGGACCCAGTCATCAATTATACTTTTCATGAGAAGATGGGCAAGGTCAGGAGATGAAAAATCCCCAGGCAGGGCTATACAACGCACACCATCCATGTCCAATCCAGCTACCGTGCCGAGAGAGAACGAAAGTCTTCCCCTGTTTCGCCCCAGCCTTTCATCTCTCTATTGTGTAGCCGTTGAGAGTTCCATGGACAGCAAAGAATACAAACGAGACAGTCTTGATGGAGGCAGACACAAGTAGATCACTCATAAGGAAGATTATGAAAAGACAAGCAACATTTATAGGCCATTTTATGAGGAAGGGGGATTTGGAGCACCTGGTCACAACGAACGGGAAAGCTAGAGGGAAAGAGAGCACCAGGTAGACCCAGGGAAAAAATCCTGGACGGACTTGCAGAGTGGCTGGGGATGATGAGGGTGGGGGAGATCCTAGGGGCAACGAGAGATAGAGATGGTTGGAAGTCCATGGTCGCCAACGCCATGCGGCAGGGCACCTGATGATGATGATAATGATGATTGTGTACCCGGGCCAGCTGCCAGCTTGCATGTCTATCAACTCGTCTCCACTAATTATAGCCTCAATACTTAGAAGTCGTAAGCTCCCTACGCTGTTTTACATAACCACAGGGGGATGTTCGTTCAATCGCTTCAGCGACCCAGACTTGATGGTCCAGACTCAGTCTATTTTGCCAGTCAGTAAGTCTGACGTGCCCTCAAAGGAATCCCGGGTTTGCCGTCTTTCCGACCTGTCACTCTGGTTCCATCAGCTTGGGTATACTGAAGGCTGATGGAACAGCACAGTTGAGTGACTTGTCTTTTAGTGTAGAAATGGAAAGCAAATTTACTGGACATTAATGAATCACTTATCTTTTATTTATCTCTTTATGTGAATGCTTTCATCTTCTGTCCCTTATTATTTTTCATGTGTTTTGTGTCATTTTCTGATGTTTGGGTGTTAGATGTAGTATTCAATTATCCAATAGCCTCTTATGAAGTAGTGTGAACAGCATTCAAACATATGTCAATACAAACTTATTATCTCAAGAAACAAATAGTCATATACATTACATACACGTATACTAACAGTACAAGCTAAATGTCAGTTAAAATCCAACTCAAACCAGATCTAAAGTTTAAGTTTGTGATATAATTTCTTCAAATACCTATTGACATTTATACATATATATTGACAGCCAAGAAAAAAAATGTTGGGGGAAAGGGCGAAGAGAGAGAGAGAGAGAGAAAGAAAGAGAGAGAGAGAGAGAGAGAGAGAGAGAGAGAGAGAGACGAACAGACAGACAGACAGGCAGACAGACAGACAGGCAGACAAAGAGACAAACAGGCGGAGACAGAGATAGGCATAGATAATGTGTGTGTATTACTGCGTGTATGCCTGGTGTGTGTATGTGATTATGCATTTGATTGTGGGTCGGTGGAATTATGTATGCGTGTGTATGTGTGTACGTGTGTGTATGTGTGTGTTGTTGTTGTGTGTAAGTGTGTTTGTGTGTGTGTGTGTGTGTGTGTGTGTGTGTGTGTGTGTGTGTGTACACGTGTGTATGTGTGTGTGTTGTGTGTGTGTGTGTGTGTGTGTGTGTGTGTGTGTGTGTTCGTTCTTTGATTTAACGTCTTTTCAATGTAAGTGATATTAGACGGTGTGTGTGTGTGTGTGTGTGTGTGTGTGTGTGTGTGTGTGTGTGTGTGTGTGTGTGTGTGCGTGAGTGTGTGTGTGTGTGTGCGTGTGTGTGTGTGTGTGTGTATGCGTGTGTATGTGTGTACGTGTGTTTATGTGTGTGTTGTTGTGTGGTTTTTTTTGTTTTGTTTGTGTGTGTGTGTGTGTGTGTGTGTGTGTGTGTGTGTGTGTGTGTGCGTGAGTGTGTGTGTGTGTGCGCGTGTGTGTGTGTGTGTGTGTATGCGTGTGTATGTGTGTACGTGTGTTTATGTGTGTGTTGTTGTGTGTTTTTTTTGTTTTGTGTGTGTGTGTGTGTGTGTGTGTGTGTGTGTGTGTGTGTGTGTGTGCGCGCGCGCGTGCGTTCGTGATTTCCTGGGCTTTGTAGTTCCTCGTCGCTATAAGTCACAGTGGATTTGTCTTTTTCCATCACGTTCCTCCTTTTTTCTACTTTATTTTATTTCATTTCCAATCCATATACACATGGTTATTTGTTTATATGTATGTTTGTCTACAGTTGATGTACATGCGCCTAAAAATGTTGTTCGGTTTTTTTTCTGTAATGTCGCTATATACGACATCCTTCCTTTTTATCAATACAAGGTTATTTATGAGTTATTGCATTTTGTTCATTTCTAATTGTTCCAGTACTCGGGATTGGAAACGTGATAAATACCAAACCCATTTTCACAGTCATTTGGTTTTGTGTCGTTATTTGGTGATTTGTGTTGAAACTGAATGTGTGTGTGTGTGTGTGTGTGTGTATCTGTGTGTGTGTGTGTGTGTGTGTGTGTGTGTGTGTGTGTGTGTGTATGTGTGTCTGTGTGTGTGTGTGTGTGTGTGTGTGTGTGTGTGTGTGTGTTTGTGCGCGCGCGCGCGCGTGTGTGTGTGTTGATAAAAAAAATACTGTGTTACAGAATGAAGTTTATATGTCGTTTGCTACGATTGTGTGTCGGCATGTTTTTTGGTTGGTTATTTCGTTTGCTCGTTTTTTTTTTTTTATTTTTTTTTTTTGTGATTGTTATATAACATTATGCACGTTAATGCTCATACGAATTCATTAGTGAGGTTACAGGCGCTCACTTTCACTTTTTTTGATGGTCTCCGCGGATGGCTGACATTTGATCAAAAAGGCAATATGAATCAGTGAGCTATGTCCTGTGCAAAGGGTATGTAAGTGCATGCACACGGGATGTTGCCGCTTTAAGATGAAAGGGTAGAGTAATATCTCTCACTCCCCATTAATGGCTCTAAATTATCATAAACATCCAACCTTTGACAACGTGAACTGGTCAAAGAAGACAAGCTCGCCGCTGTATGTCTGTAGAGTCACGATCAGAGAGATGTGGACTACTTTGATAGATTCCTGAATGAGAGACAGATGAAACACTGATGAAATACTATCAAAACCTATAAGCTCGAAGATGTAATAACGCGTTGCACGCGTCATTTTATGTCTTTGTCCAGACAGTTTAACATATTTGTTTCTTTTTCTAGCTATGTGCTGAACTTTCTGTCTACCTGGCAGGCGCAGTGCTCAAGTGGGTAAACGCTGGACTTCCAGTAAGAAGGTCTTGGGTTCGAAATTCTTGTGTTACCTCCGCTTGGTATGTAAGCGGTGAAATATTTTTTTCTGATCTCTCATTCAACATCTATACAGACAAATTGAAATCCTAACCTCCCTTTGTGTATATACGTATGAAGAATATCAAACAGACTCGTTAAAGACCCTGTAAGTCAAGTCTGCATAAGGGTACATGTAGTTTATAGAAATATGAAAACAACGAAATTGCATGCCCAGTGAAGACGTCATCTGTAAAGCTAACAGAGGCAGTTTGTGTTGGTTGACGATATTGTGTAGTAATTAGAGAAGAACATGAACCTAAACAAATGAGGGCAGTGGGATTAGCAGTATAAACATTGTTGTCATTGTTGTTGTTCTGATAATTGTGGTGGTGGTGGCTTCTCTTAATGTCCAGAATTCGTCCATAGAAGGTCTTTACTAATACAGAAGCGATATAACAGCATTGGGATATGAAATCTACATGGAAACCACTATGACGAAACACAAACACACAGAGAGATAGATATGGAGAGAGATAGAGAGAGATAGAGTGAGAGAGACAGACAGACAGACAGAGACAGAGACAGAGACAGACAGAAAGACATACAAACAAAGACAGACAGACAGAGACAGAGACAGAGAGACAGAGACAGACAGAAAAACATACAAACAAAGACAGACAGACAGAGAGAGGCAGAGATACAGACATAGAGAAAAAGACAGACATTGAGACAAAAAGTACACACAAAGAGAGAAGGAATGTTTGACTGTTTTGTTTATTTTGTTTTGTTAATCATATTTGCCTTTTTTCCGTTAATAATAGTATTTCCTTTCCAGTATCTAATTCCCCGTTGGCTTCTCCCGGCGAAGACAGATGGACGCTGGATTGAAAGACGATCGTTGTTAATTTGATTACTCTGTAACATCAAGAACTCGTTAATATATTTATGTTTGTTTTGTCTATTTATTTTATATTGTGTCCAGCTCTTTTTTGATTTGTTTTGTTTTTGCTTTTACTTAGTTTGAACGTCTGCTTCCATCATTAATTTATATTATGTCTTCCAACAGGCACGATAATTAAATGGGTAAGACGACGGATTTTCAACGGAACGTCTGGAGTCGATTCTGCCTGGGTTTTGCCAGCCTTGAGGGCATAGGGTGGAGATTTTTTTCCCGATCTTTCAGGTCACCATGTGTGCAGACTTGCTCGTGCCTGAAAATGCTTCGCGTGGATACCCATGCGTATCATCAAATAGCGTACATTCAAAATCTTGTAAGTCATGTCTGTGTCTGGTTGCTTTTAGAACCGTGAAAATATCCACCATACACAACAATAACAACAGCAACATTAGCAGCAGTAGCAGCAGCAGCAGCAGCAATAGTAGCAGCAGCAGCAGCAGCAACAACAACAATAATAATAATAACGACGCAACAGCAACGGAGACTATCGATTAATTTGATTTTGTACAGATTATTTATCTCTCTACATTTTGTATGTTAAATTGTTCTGCTTTGACTGATGTTTAAACTTAATGTTACATGTTGCATAACTAAGAAAATGCAATGGTGCCCAGGATCCACTGCTCTTCCCGTCATTCAAAGGTCTACATCATCTATGTTACAAAAGAAGACTCTAAGCCAGCACCCTTTAAAATGTAACATGCATGTGTGGTGCGTGGGTGTGACAGAGAGAGAGAGAGAGAGAGAGAGAGAGAGAGAGAGAGAGAGAGAGAGAGAAGAGACAGAGACAGAGACAGAGACAGAGACAGACAGACAACAGGCGGACAGACAGATATATATATATATATATATATATATATAGAGAGAGAGAGAGAGAGAGAGAGAGAAACAAACAGACAGACAGACAGAAAAAGAGAGAAAGAGAGAGAGAGACATACAGATAGACAGAGACAGACAGACAGACAGATAGACAGAGAGAGAGACAGACAGACAGAAAAAGAGAGAAAGAGAGAGACAGACAGACATACAGATAGACAGAGGCAGGCAGACAGACAAACAGATAGACAGAGAGAGAGACATACAGTCAGACAGACAGACAGACAGAGAGGGAGAGAGAGAAAGAGACAGACAGACAGACAGATAGACACAGAGAGAGAGTTGTGTGTGTGTGTGTTTGCAGGGGAGGATCATGACTCTGTGAAGATACCAAGGAGAGATGTGAGGATAGGAATCATTGTGGCATGTAACGATTGCTGACAGGCTGCTGTAAGGTGGTTAGCATGACACATGGTGAGCGAGTGCATCAGACAGTCCTGTTGTCAGACAGTCTGCCTCCATTACTCCCTTCACTTTCATTGAAGGTAACATATCATTTCTTCTCTCGTTCTTTTTTCTCAATTTTCCATTCTCTTTTTATATTGATACAGAAAGGATGTTTGTAGAAACCAACTCATGTTGTACGTGCTCCTGTAAGCGCGTATGTGTTTACGTGTATATGAGATAGATAGATAGATAGACAGACAGATAGATAGATAGATAGATAGATAGATAGATAGATAGATAGACAAGATAGATAAATAGATGGATAGATAGATAAATAGATCGATCAATAGATAGGTAGAAAGAAACTCTAGGGAGAGCTAGACAACAGAAGGTCTTCAGAGAAGTAAACCCCTTTAGACAAGTGTTTCGGCCCTGAATTCCTTACACTCTCGGGGGGCCGGGCTACATCCAGGTCATGACTCCTGGATGCCCTTCTGCTGTTGTCTTTTTTTTTTCCCACGCCGGGGATCGAACCTGGGCGATTCTGCGCTTCAGAACTGCGGTACGCGGTTTTACCAATGTGCTAACGGGGCACACATCATCTGTAGGGAATTTAATCTTTATGAAGTTCACTTTTTTCGTTCCTCCTTGCCCAGATCCAGCTTGAGCTCCTTTCTGCTGCCTCTGCCATCGCTTTAAGGGCTCTAGTCCTCTTCTTCCCAGAAATGGCGAGTTGTTTCATGAGATCATAAGCGGAGGTGCCCACAAACCCTCTTGCCCCGACCTCTATGGCGAAGATTTTGACCCGCAGACCTGCTTTCTTCAGGGTGCTGGCAAGACCGGCGTATTTTTCGGTCTTGTAGATATGTGCTTCTTCCATTCTGCTTTCGTATGGCACAGTGAGTTCTATCAGAATCACTTGTTTCGAGGAGTCAGAGTGGAGAGCGATGTCTGGTCTCATGTCTGTCTTGCTGATGACATCTGGGTAATTTCTCCACTCTGGGAGGTCTGCTGTACACTCCCAGTCGACTGCTCCATCCAGAAGACCCTTTGGCAATGTGCTGGTTGTCATAGCCCTTTCGGGCCAGACCTGTTTCCCTCCTGCTTTGTAGAACGTTGTCATAGCAATTGGTGCGTTTGGGGTCATGGTTTTTTCGCTAACCACATCTGTGATCACTTTCAGAACTTGGTTGTGCCTCCATGTATACCTTCCTTGGGCTAGCGCTACTTTGCAAGAGCTTAGGACATGTTCCACTGTTTGTTTCTTCTGACAGAGCGGACATGCTGGGTCGTCTGCTTTCCCCCATTTCACTAAGTTTGCATTCGAGGGGAGCAGGTCATATACAGATCTGAGGAGGAAGCTTATCCTTAGAGGAGCCATGTGCCACATATCGTTCCAGCTGAGACTTCTTTGGAGTGCACTGTCCCATGTTGTCCATTGCCCCTGTTGACCTTGCTGGACTGCCTTCTGCACTCTTTTGACATCTTCTTCTTCCTTCAACTCCTGTATGATCATGTCTCTTTTTTCCTTCCCTTTGGCTTTGGACCACCACTGCATTTTTGTTGCTCCCAGTCCCTGTCTGTTGGTTTGCGTGTGTCCAATTATTTCTTTGATGCTGAGGTTTCTCTTGGCATTGTTTACAGCCTCTTGGACTTTCCACTTTCTGCCAGTTCTCAGCTTTGGATGAACTGCTCTCACGATATTGTCCTCCGATTCCTCCAGCATGCTCAACAGTCTTGCTTTTCCAACTTTGTATTCCTCCACTATGGATTTCAGAGGTAGCTTCAGCATTGCTTGACGACAGTAGAATGCAACATCAGTGAGACCAGGTGGGACACCGAGCCATTTTCTTGTGTATTTGTTGATTTTGGCTTCCATTGCTTCGACTGTGCTGGTGCAAATGTCATAGATTAGCAGTGGCCACAGCAGCTTTGGTATCAGCATGAACTGTAGACACCAGACTTTGTATTTGCCTGGCAGTCCGCAGTTATCTATTTTCTTCAGGCCTTCTTCTTCTGTTTGCTTGGTTTCACATCCCCTTTGTGTGTCTTTCAGGGAGTCATCATACCATCTTCCGAGACTTTTTACTGGCTCTTCTGTGACAGTGGGGATGGCTTGGTTGGCTACCATGAATTTGACTGAATCTGCCACTTTTCCTTTTCGCAGTGAGAGACTTCGGGATTTCTTAGGTTTGAACCTCATTCTTGAAGAGGCCACCAGCTCATCCAGCTGCTTTAAGATTTGGTGTGTCTCTTCCTCATCCGTGGACAAGACTGTTGTGTCATCCATGAAAGCTTTCAGAGGAGGCATCTGGTATCCATCTCCCAGATTCACTGGACCCGAACTCTTCATTGCAGCTTTCAAGATGACTTCCATTGCCAACACGAACAGTATGGGAGAGATTGCACAGCCCATTGCAATGCCCACCTCTAGGTCTATCCAGTCCGTGGTGTATTCTTTGGTAGAGAACCGCATTGAGAACCCTTGGAAATACTTCCTCAGCATTGTTCGGATGTTTTCTGGGATGTGATACATTTCAAGAGCCAGCTGGATCATATCGTGTGGAACTGATCCATATGCATTCGCCAGATCAAGCCAAACTACGTCAATGTCTCTCTTCTCTGTTCTTGCTTTTTGGATGGCATCCCAAATCAACGTGGCATGTTCCAAGCATCCAGGCATTCCTGGTATGCCTCCCTTTTGGACTGACATATCCAGATACTTGTTTTCAGTCAGGTATTTTGTCAATCTTGCTGCCATAACAGAGAAGAAGATTTTCCCCTCGACGTTCAGAAGTGATATTGGCCTGAACTGATTGATGCTGCTGGAGTTCTGCTCCTTCGGAATGTACACTCCTTCAGCTCTCATCCATTGGTCGCTGATCTTCTGGTTCCTCCATGCTGATCGAATCATCTTGTGGAGCCACTCGAGCACTTTTGGGCATTTCTTGTAGAGCAGGTATGGTATTCCGTTTGGTCCAGGTGCTGACTTGGCTCTGGCTTTCTTTACTACATTCTTCACTTCATCCAGTGTTGGTGGTTTGTTATTGAATTTTCCTTCTGGCGCTGCAGGCCAAACCAGATTTTGGATTTCAAGTGGTGCCTCGCGCTGAGAATCGGAATATGTTTCCCTGAGATGCTGCTCTAGGGTTTCCTTGCCCACTGTGAGAGTCCCTGATTTGGGTTGTTCAAACAGCTTTCTTGCAAAGTCAAAGGGATCTTTGAAGAAACGATCTTGAGTCTTCTTCTTTTTGCTCTTTCTTCGCCTTGCTGATTCCACTTTGCTGAGAGCATTGTGTTTGGCCTTCAGATCTTTCCAGAGTTCCAGGAGCCCTTGCTTCTCGAATTCTGAGGCAGTTTTCATTCGCTTTTTAAGCTTCCTTTTCTCCCTCCGGATGCTCTCCATCTGCTGCTGTCTTCTGGATTTCTGGGGAGGCGTTTTTGTCTTTGGCTGCTTCACTCCATAAGTGTCCCTGCAGATAGAGTATATGATGTCTCCGTATGTGTCAAGTTTGTGTTCCAGCGTACTGTTCCCTATTAGCGCATTCAGCTTAAGGACAAGTTCCTCATCTAATTTCTCTCATTGTTCTTTTGCACCGGCAGGCGGCAAATTGAGTTTTCCACGTTTGGCGTTAAGAGCTTGTGCAAAATCCGCATCAGAACCGTCAGCGTGGATGTCCTTGGCACTATGGTTTAATTCCTGGCCTTGGTCATCCAACGTCTCACCTGCTATCGCAGTGCGCTGCTGCTGGTTCGTATGTGTCTTCAAACAGCCCATTTATGTCCTGTGGATCTTCATGCCGCGTTTGGTGGTGAATCTCCTTCCACACGCACACGGAAATTCCAACTGGTCATTGATCATTGTCCGTTGTGCGTTTCCAGTCGTGATGGAGTCAGTGCCGATGGATTCATCATTCTCTCCTCCTTTCGGTGAATCCTGGGAGCATCTTTCATTTGGAAAACTCGTGGCATGTTATCAAAGGCGAGGTGGGAAGCCAACCCACAAAGCCCGCAGATCTATCTTTCCCAGTGTCCTTCGGTCTTTCCCGAATGTCCTCCGAACTATTCCCGGAAGTCAATGGACTGACCATGTGCAGGTAGAAAGAAACTCTAGGGAGAGCTAGACAACAGAAGGTCTTCAGAGAAGTAACCCCCTTTAGACAAGTGTTTCGGCCCTGAATTCCTTACACTCTCGGGGGGCCGGGCCACATCCAGGTCATGACACCTGGATGCCCTTCTGCTGTTGTCTTTTTTTTTTCCCACGCCGGGGATCGAACCTGGGCGATTCTGCGCTTCAGAACTGCGGTACGCGGTTTTACCAATGTGCTAACGGGGCACACATCATCTGTAGGGAATTTAATCCTTATGAAGTTCACTTTTTTGGTTCCTCCTTGCCCAGATCCAGCTTGAGCTCCTTTCTGCTGCCTCTGCCATCGCTTTAAGGGCTCTAGTCCTCTTCTTCCCAGAAATGGCGAGTTGTTTCATGAGATCATAAGCGGAGGTGCCCACAAACCCTCTTGCCCCGACCTCTATGGCGAAGATTTTGACCCGCAGACCTGCTTTCTTCAGGGTGCTGGCAAGACCGGCGTATTTTTCGGTCTTGTAGATATGTGCTTCTTCCATTCTGCTTTCGTATGGCACAGTGAGTTCTATCAGAATCACTTGTTTCGAGGAGTCAGAGTGGAGAGCGATGTCTGGTCTCATGCTTGTCTTGCTGATGACATCTGGGTAATTTCTCCACTCTGGGAGGTCTGCTGTACACTCCCAGTCGACTGCTCCATCCAGAAGACCCTTTGGCAATGTACTGGTTGTCATAGCCCTTTCGGGCCAGACCTGTTTCCCTCCTGCTTTGTAGAACGTTGTCATAGCAATTGGTGCGTTTGGGGTCATGGTTTTTTCGCTAACCACATCTGTGATCACTTTCAGAACTTGGTTGTGCTTCCATGTATACCTTCCTTGGGCTAGCGCTACTTTGCAAGAGCTTAGGACATGTTCCACTGTTTGTTTCTTCTGACAGAGCGGACATGCTGGGTCGTCTGCTTTCCCCCATTTCACTAAGTTTGCATTCGAGGGGAGCAGGTCATATACAGATCTGAGGAGGAAGCTTATCCTTAGAGGAGCCATGTGCCACATATCGTTCCAGCTGAGACTTCTTTGGAGTGCACTGTCCCATGTTGTCCATTGCCCCTGTTGACCTTGCTGGACTGCCTTCTGCACTCTTTTGACATCTTCTTCTTCCTTCAACTCCTGTATGATCATGTCTCTTTTTTCCTTCCCTTTGGCTTTGGACCACCACTCCTGTATGATCATGTCTCTTTTTTCCTTCCCTTTGGCTTTGGACCACCACTGCATTTTTGTTGCTCCCAGTCCCTGTCTGTTGGTTTGGATAGATAGATAGAGAGAGAGAGACACACAGAGAGAGAGAGAGAGAGAGAGAGAGAGAGAGAGAGAGAGAGAGAGAGAGAGAGAGAGAGAAACTTTACACATTGCCGAAAATAATGTTCTGGCTCCGATTTCAAGGGGGTGAAACCCATTTTATCATAACAACCTACATAACCAAAACAAAAAAAAACAAAAACAAAAAAAAAACAGCTAAGTTGATAAGTGGTCATGCCACGTCAAGCGATGAAGGCTACCATTTTTTTCTTTTGTTTTCTGTTTGTCATTATTTCCCGCTGCCATGAAGCATGGCGTCGATCAGAGGAGCTGTAGTCAGCCACGCCCTCTGTGGTTTCACTCGATAAAAGCAACATCGCTGTCTGGGCCTCTTGACCTGACGGCAGGTGCAGGTAAATGAAGGAGTCAGTTTAAACATACGGTTTATATGGGCGTTGGTTGAGCCCACTGTGGCCAGCGTGGAGTCTCATCAGGACCACTTTCTGCACTGTCGACAGAAGGTGGTGATCGTCTCTTTCTCTTGTCCATAACCTGAGGTATGATCTGATGATGTTTCTGTTTTCGCTGTGGATGACGCTGTTGTCTGGTTTGGTCTTCCTGCGCGTCTCTTTTTTCTATCATCTCTTCTACATTCGTAGCGTCCCTTTTCTGGTTATGTTGATAAGAGACAAAAGGATAATAAATTAGATATAATGCAACCTCGCTGATGCTTAAATTGGTTTTATTCTGTGTGGCTGTCTGCTGCTTTCTGTTTTTTTTGTTTTTCGTTGGGTTTTTTTTTTTTTTTTTTTTTTCTTTTTAATGTCTGTATGTATTGACATCAACGAGCGAAATTTTGGTCAATAAACTGTCTGCGTCTGTCTGTAAAATGTCCCCCTCTCTGCTGCCTGTCTCCAGTTTTATTTCATTTACTGTTTATTTGGCTGGATTATGAAATACGTTTGTCTGCTTACCCCTCCATCTGTACACAAATGAATCACCAGACCAAAGAAAGAAACAAACATGCAAGCAAATAAATGAAACCAAAACAAAACGAACATGCTAAGTCAACAACTACATCATCATCATCATCAAGTGCCCTGCCGCATGGCGTTGGCGATCACGGACTTCCAACCATCTCTATCTCTCGCTGCCCCCAGCATCTCCCCCACCCTCTTCATCCTCAGCCACCCTGCAAGTCCGTCCAGCATTCTCTCCCTGGGTCTACCCGGTGCTCTCTTTCCCTCCAGCTTTCCCATTGTGACCAGGTGCTCCAAATCCCCCTTCCTCATAAAATGGTCTATAAATGTTGCTTGTCTTTTCCTAATCTTCCTTATCAGTGATCGACTTGTGTCTGCCTCCATCAAGACTGTCTCGTTTGTTTTCTTTGCTGTCCATGGTACTCTCAACATTCTTCTGAGAAAAACACATCTCGGCTGCCTCGATCCTGCTCTGGCTTTGCTTGCTGACTGTCCACGCCTCGCATCCGTACAACAGTATTGGTTCTATATAACATTCAAGGACTCTCTTTCTGGTGTTAATTGATAGGCATTTGTTGGTAAGAATGCTTGTCATCTTCTTGAATGCTGTTTTGGCTTGGCCGATTCTGCCAGCTATTTCCGATGTGCATCTGCCGTCTGATGAAATGACCGTTCCCAGGTATTTGAACTTATTAACCTGTGTCAAGGTTGTGCCATTTGCTGTTATTTTGCAGGAGGGGATTTCATGTTTTTTACTGATCACCATGATTTCAGTCTTCCTGCTGATTAGTTCCAACCCCTTACCTTTGCTTTCTGTTTCTAGTATATTCACAAGGTTTTGTAGGTCCCTTTCATTTTCTGCAATTAGCACGGTGTCATCTGCGTACCGAATGTTGTTTATCATTTTCCCTCCAAACTTTAATCCAGGGTCTTCTTCAAGGTTTCTTATGATGTTTTCGCTATATAGTGAAAACAGATCTGGTGACAAAACACAACCCTGTCTGACTCCTCTTTTGATGTTTTGAAAAGAGCTTATATTGTTTTCTATTCTCATTGCAACTACAACAAGTCTAAAGATTTTGTTTTTTGGTGGTTATGTAGTTTTTTCTAGAAGTCTTCTAATACATGTCAACAATCACAGAACATCAACATTTTTTGATGATTTATTGATGCTTCATATATCTCTAACCCTTGCTTCTATCCCCCAATCATTACACAAACACAGCCGAGACAATCCTCTAAAGAGAAAACACAAATCAAGAAATAGAACGACATGAAACTGAATGTCATTCTCAATGGTCACGACATCGATGCTTGACATGCAAAATAGCCCAGGACGCAATCTGTCAGGCGTCTTCGAATTTGAACAGAAACATCGACAGAGTACTTGAAGAGAAGAAAATTTCTCATTTAATAAATCATGTTTTAATGAAGCCGCTGCACGCAATGCTGTATTGAACTTTACAAAAGTCAAGAAACTTTCGTTTAATTTTTTTTCTTTTTTTTTCTTTTTTTTTTTTGGAGGGGGGGGGGGGGAGAAGATCAAATGTACATTGCACTAATACAATGCGCTAACACATGCAAAGCCTGTCAGACCGTTCCTTCTTCTTTCAAGAAGCAAAATGAAAATGGTTCAGCCACACAGCAGATTTGCATTTTCTAATCCGAAGTGATCTCTACATAAAATGTGCATCTGAATTTGAATTATATATATATATACAACTGGCCTTTGTCAAGCGTAAAGATCACAAACAAACAAACACCAAATACAAGTGAAATTTTCGGCCAACTGGCCTTTGTCAAGCGTAAAGATCACAAATAAACAAACACCAAATACAAAAATTAGGAGAAAAAGACTGAAACTTCCCTGCTGCTTCATCTAGTGTGAGAAAAGATTCGTGCAATTTGTTGACTGAACCTATCTTTGTCTGTTGCATTAGTCACATTTTTTGTCAGTAAATTTAGGTTTTGTTATCGAGACCGCTGATCATGGCATATCCATCATTTCCTTTGTTGTCATAATGTATGCACGTAATTTACTTCGATTTTCACGTTCACACGAAATACGTGTTGATTTTTTCCTTTAATCTTTTGCAACATTCTGAATGAAAATCTGACCTATGAGGAATGACTGGTTTATCACCTAATACTGGTTGCCGTTAACAACTGAAATATCATTTAGGAATGTCAGGGGTTTACTTTGGGGTTTTACTTTAAAACTCATATGTTAACCTTTCCTGCACATCCTTCTACCCATTATCTCCAGATACTCCATTTTTATCCTTAAGCAGGGATGCTGTCTATATCAGAGTAGTGGGGTGACCGGAGACAATGTCTTTGACCATAAAGTTCGATGACATCTGTCAGAGTCTAGAAAACATGGTCACGATCATCGCAAGATATGGCCTGATCATGCAGGCAGTGAGCAAATGTGGAACAGAAAGAAGAAGGAGAAGAAGAAGAAGAAGAAGGACAAGAAGAAGAAGAAGAAGAAGAAGAAGAAGAAGAAGAAGAAGAAGAAGAAGAAGAAGAAGAAGAAGAAGAAGAAGAAGAAGAAGAAGAAGAAGAATGCGAAGAAGAAGAAGAAGAAGAAGAAGAAGAGGAAGAGGAAGAGGAAGAAGAAGAAGAAGAAGAAGAGGAGGAGGAGGAGGAGAGAAGAAGAAGAAGAAGAAGAAGAAGAAGAAGAAGAAGAAGAAGAAGAAGAAGAAGAAGAAGAAGAAGAAAGATGAAGAACAAGAACAAGAACAAGAACAAGAACAAGAAGAACAAAAAGAACAGGAAAGAGAAAAAAGAAAAATAAAGAAAGAGAAAAAGGAAAGGAAGAAGGAAAGAAGGAATGAAAGAAAGAAAGAAAGAAAGAAAGCAAGAAAGCAAGAAAGAAAGAAAGAAGAGAAAGAAGAAGGAGAAGAAGAAGAAGAAGAAGAAGAAGAAGAAGAAGAAGAAGAAGAAGAAGAAGAAGAAGAAGAAGAAGAAGAATGCGAAGAAGAAGAAGAAGAAGAAGAAGAAGAAGAAGAAGAAGAAGAAGAAGAAGAAGAAGAAGAAGAAGAAGAAGAAGAAGAACCACAACAAGAACAACAACAAGAACAAGAACAGCAACAAGAACAAGAACAACAAGAACAAGAACAAGAAGAAAATGATGATGATGATGATGATGATGATGATGATGATGATGATGATGATGATGATGATGGTGATGATGATGATGATGATGATGGTGACAAAAAGGAAATAATTCTTTCCTCATTAAAATGATATTTGAAAACACCCACCAAACAACTCGTGGATGGATAGCAAATCAAGTGTGCTTTGTATTACCATTGTTGATTTGTAAAGAGACATTAAACCGAACATAGAGTATGTTCCCTTACTTAAAAAAGAACTTTGTCTCTGTTACTGTAATTATGACTAGGCTTTCTTTCTTCTTCTGTAATGGTAAATCAGAAAGGTACCATCTTCCAAAGCCTATATATCCACTGATTGTAAAATAGTTCTTACCATTAGGAAGAGCGTATACATTACGTCAAGATTCTGCAATAAACTAAAATAGCCTTCTGTGGACAAAAGACATCATTCTGAAAGGAAAGTAGGTTACAAAGTAAGATTTTGCAATACAGTTAAAAAATAGTAGTAAAATTTCTACAACCTTCACCACCTCTCTCTCTCTCTCTCTCTCTCTCTCTCTCTCGGGGGCATGCTGGGTAATAGCGGCGAATAGCAGCTGTTTTGAGTTGCTGTGTATACTTTTCTCCATGACAGTGTTTTGATGAGCTGTATCAAACAGCTATCCTGTGCAGTGCTTCAGTGATAGTCCCATGTGAGAGACAGTGCAGGAAAATGGTGGGCATTGAAGTGTGGAGAGCTGCTATCGGCATTTTCTGTGGACATTTCAAATCTGGGTCAAGAAGGTGTGCTCGAAAAAGTTTGAGGTGCGTACAGGTGAGCAAGGCCAGTGACAATAACACAGTCTGGTCATCTTTGGATATTCTTGTCGCCTTTGTGGTATTTATTGCATTTGTGACATTCATTGACAGTTTCTTTTGTAATGCACATGAAATGTTGTCATTTAAAATGGCAAGACAAGCTGAACAAGAAAAAATAAAAGGAACAAGACTGGGGGCAGAAGAGGAGATATGTGTCACCGACGGTGTATGTCAGGTAGCCATGCACGTGCCATTGCTTTTCTCGGCCGTGTGCGTGCAGCACATCGTGTTTTGCGTGAGAAGGCTGCTCCTCTGCGGTGACATAGAGACAAATCCCGGCCCTATCACTGACAGTACCACACACACAGAGGACGGAAATGATAACATGGTTGACAGACTCATGCAAGTGATGCAGCAACAGTTCTCTGAGCAAACCAAATTGATAAGGAATGATCTTGGAGAGATCAAAGACGAGCTACGTCAAGTGAAAGAACGATGTGAGGAAATCAACAACAGGTGCAACAGACTGGAGAAAGATCACAGAAACCTGACGGAGACAGTGACAGATATGAGTGGCGACATACAACAACTGTTCCAGGAATCTAATGATGAGAAAGAGGAAATACAACAACTCACAGAGACAATCAGGGATATGAGACACGATGTTGCCCAATTAAAGTCAGACACAGACAGGTTAGAAGATTTTTCACGAAGAGATAATTTACGTTTTTTCGGGATTTCTCAGCAAGAATCTAGGGAAACGTTTGACTCATGTGCTACCGCAGTTATTGACATTCTCAATAGTATTGACGACCCTAAAGTCTGGACTACTGATGACATCGTACGAGCACATCGAACTGGACAGACAAGACAAGGGCAACCCAAACAAATGATAGTCAAATTCACCAGGTGGAGAGACAAAATGCTGATTATTACAAACAGAGACATACGACGAAAACTAGATGTGAAAGGTATCAGGGTCGCAAACGACCTAACAAGAACACAGGCACAAATCGTTGCAAGAGCACGTAGTGAAGGCAAAAGAGCATACTTCCAAAAGGGACAATTGGTGATTGGACCAAGACCACCAGAACAGCGATCTTATGCTCAGATTGTGAGTGGTGACACAGTTTCAGACTTACAACCTAAACACACCTCCTCTTCCGACGTGAGAAACACGCCCACCTTCACCAATCAGCGGGATGAAGTCGCTGGTGGGGACCCCCCTCAAGATGGGCAGATGACGAGAGGAGTTGTCACCTCTAACGGGGGCAGAGTCGCGAGTGGTGGTTCCCCTTCCTCCTCCTCTTCCCCGCCTGTCATCTCACGTGCAAACCGGGCCGAGCTTCAGCGTGACGCCAACAGGAGTTCCCAGGGGCATGACACCGGGCGTCTTACAGACACGGACGCACGTGCATCACGCGGCAGTCCTGCGGCAGACCGACAGACGGGTGAGAGGGTGAGCATGGGCAGCCAACCGCGACGGACGTCAACAAGCACGGCCCGCGGCAGAGGAGCAGGCGGTAACCTTGGCAACAGGAGCTTGCGTTCCGGTACTTCCAGAAAGCCATAGGACAGGCATGGCCATCCAAACCAGTGGTCCTTTTTGAATTACAACGTTGAAAATTTGTACAGTAAATTGAAGAACGTTTCCTTCATAAATTATGTAACAAAATTTGATTTTGTTTGTCTTACTGAATGTTTTCTTGATACTTCGTTTGATTTCAGCTGTTTGTTCACTGATTATTTGAAGTTTTACGCTCCAGCTAAGAAATTGTCACACCATGGCAGGAATTCGGGTGGAGTTTTATTGTTGGTGAAAAAAACTTTAGAAAATTGTGTGAAAGAAATAATGTTAGATTATGATAACACCATTGCCATCAGAGTAAACAAAAATGTATTTGATTTAGACAAAGATCTGATTTTGATTGCATGCTATGTTGCGCCAGAAGGAAGCCCTAGATATAACGAAACATTAATTAAAGATGGGATTTTGATGCTGGAAGAATTAATGCTACAACAGTTTGAAAAAGAAAAAACACATTTTATAATTATGGGAGATCTCAATGCTAGAACAGGTCACGAACAGTTTGCGCCTGAAGACATGACTACTTATTTGGAAGACATTGAGTATGACAGGATGTATAATGAATGTGATGTACGTTGTTCTAAAGATGAAACTGTGAATAGTTTTGGCAAAACATTGTTGAACTTATGTTTCATGTTGGATATGGTTATTTTGAATGGTTTTTGTGATGGAGATACAGAGGGTGAATACACTTTTGTGTCTCCAAACGGGTGTAGTGTGATTGACTATTTTCTTGTTCCATATAATCTGGTCTCATGCTTTGATTTACGGGTAGGTAACTGTGTTGATTCATGGCATCTACCTGTTGAGGTAATATGGAAAAGGGGAAATAATCATACAGATGTAGAAAGTGCAAGACAACAAGGGGAAGAAAAAATTGTATGGTCTGAAGAATTAGCAAGTTTATTTGTACAAGAGCTTGATGGTTCTGAGTTCAACAATTGTCTACAGACAGCTTTCGGTTTGTTAGATTATAATGTGAATGACAGTTCTGAGCAGTTTACTAAGGCTTTATGCGGGGCAGCTGCGTGTATGGTACGAACAGTGAGACAAGGACAAAAGAAACAGAATGATTGGTTTGATAAGGAATGTGAAAGAAAGAAACAAGAAGTTAAGAGGCTACTGAAAAGATTCCAGAGATGCAAAACAGAAAAAGAAAAAAAAGAAAAAAGAGAAGCATATGTCATATCACGAAAAGAGTATGTTAAACTAAGGAAAACGAAAGAAAGGGAATACGAAGATAAGAAAATAAGAACACTCAAATATTCCATCAATGACTCCAGGACATTCTGGTCAATAATAAGATCTGTTAATAGAAAGGCCTTTGTGTACAATGAAATCTCTATTGAACAATGGTACAATCATTTCTGCAGTGTTTTCAATGATATCGGGGGAAATACTGCACAAGAGAGTAATATAGTAGAGGAAGAAAATAATTTTGAGCCCCTTTTCAATGAGCCTATAACTAAAGAAGAAGTGACTGCGAGTATCAGGCATTTGAAAGCAGGAAAGAGCGCAGGACCAGATCAAATAATCAGCGAAATGTTAAAACATGCAAATGCTAATGTAACTGATTTCCTTGTCCATTTATGTAACAAGCTTTTTGATAATGGCATTTTTCCGTCAGAATGGGCAAAGTCCATAATAATCCCAATTCATAAAAAAGGAGATGTGAATAATCCAGATAATTATAGAGGAGTCGCTCTAACAAGTATAGTGAGTAAAGTTTATACATATATTTTGAATAAGAGATTAACAAAGTGGGCAGAAAAAGAAGAGAAAATAGTTGAAGAACAAGCTGGATTTAGAGCAAAATACAGTACAATTGATCATATTTTCACACTTTACTCCCTTGTGCAGAAGCATTTACTTTTAAATAAGAAACTTTATGTTGCATTTGTGGATTTTAGGAAGGCATTCGATTCTGTGAATCGTAATAATCTTTGGAATGTATTACGTAAAAGTGGTGTGAATGGAAAATTATATTTGGCCCTAAGAGGAGTTTACAACTCAGTGTTTGCATGCGTGCGTGAGAAGTGTGTATATTCAGATTATTTTGAATGCCCTAAAGGAGTGAAACAGGGGTGTCAATTGAGTCCTCAATTGTTTTCATTTTTCATTAATGAATTAGCAGTGGAACTGTCAAGAAAAGGCAGGCATGGCATTCAAATCATCCCTGGGTTATTGAGATATTCCTATTGCTGTTTGCAGACGATGTTATTCTTCTCTCTGGTACAGTCAAAGGCTTACAAAACCAGTTAAATGTCTTAAAGGAAGAATCGGATCGACTAGCTTTAACAGTTAATATGGATAAAACTAATATTATGATTTTCAGGAAGGGTGGACATTTATCAAAATACGAAAAATGGTTCTATGGAATTAACGAGGTTAAAGTTGTTAATTCCTATAAATACTTAGGAATGATATTTTCGACAAAATTAAGTTTAAATTATGCATGGGAAGAATCTTGTAATAAAGGGAAAAAGGGTGTTATTGAAATTCTAAAATCCTTACGGAAGCTCAATTCTATTGATTGTAATTTATATTGGAAAATGTTTGATACACAGATAGAACCTTTACTTACATATGCAGCTGAAGTATGGGGTCTTACTGTAAATCCACATATGGAAAAAGTGCATACATATGCTATAAAACGTTTTTTGGCTGTACCAATTCACTCTTCTAACACTGTTTTATATGGAGAAACTGGAAGATATCCTTTATACATTAGAACCTTTGTGAAGAGTATTAAATACTGGTTGAAATTGTTAAGGCTTCCACAATCTCGGTTATGTAAACAGGCATATGAAATGACGGTTACTCAAATGGAAATAGGAAAACAGAACTGGGCCTATCAGGTAAAAAAGGCTTTATCAGAACTTGGGTTTGGAATCGTGTGGTTGTCCCAGGGAGTAGGAAATGAGTGTCAGTTTATTAATGAATATAAAGACAGGCTTATTTGTTCGTTTAAACAAAATTGGCACTCAGATATGGAAAACAAAGAAAAATATAGTTGGTTCTTCTCATTTAAAGATGTTTTTCAAACCGAAAAATATCTCAGTGTTGTTACGGATAAATGGCAAAGAACTAATTACGCAAGATTTAGATTAAGAACACTTGGTTTCAATGCAAATAAAAATTGGTTTCAACCTGGGACGTCCACAGTATATCCTTGCCCCTTATGTGGAAACAATGTCGATAATGAAAAACACTTTTTATTCCAATGCCAAATTTTTGACACAATACGTGGAAAATGCAAAGTTTTTGAATCCGACATGGCGAAAAGACAAGATGTTGTATCTATTTTGTCATCTGATGACGAAGTCATAATCAAATCAGTGGCACTATACATTGCGGAAGCACAAAAAATAAGACATAAACACTTACAAGCCCGACAATAGTGCTAGACAATATCATACTGGGATTAATTTAATCTCTTTTGACTGATGTGGGCTATATCACGTTAACTCCAAAAGAAGCCGCTTTATTATAGACTCTGTTTTGTAAAGAGCTGTTTTCATTTGCTTTATTTTGCTTTGTTTGCCGATAATTTAAGAGTAGCTAATAATATGAAAATAATGGTATATTTGTAGAATATGTTAGAAGTGGATATTGAAAGGGTATATAGACACATAAGGGTCTACTATATATGTTAACAAAAACAAAAAAACAAACAAACCAAAAAACAAATAAATAAAAGGCATAGTGATGTCCCTTGTTAACAGAGTATTTTGGGGCAGTTATGTGAAGATTATATTATTATCACTAAATGTAAGGTTTGGGTGATCTAGCCCAGATGTTTCATCATATTACAGTTTTGATGTGTGTGTGTGTGTGCACGAGCGCGCGCCCGCGTGTGAGCGTATATGGATGCGTGTGAGTGGGTGTGGGTGTGTGAAAAAGATTTTGGTTTGTCTAAACCTAGACAAATTATTGGCCTGAATGTGGGAACACTGTTTTGATATTTTTTGTTGTTGTTTTCTTTGCATTATGTAGTAGTGGTAAAATGGATGATTGTTCATTATATATGATTTGAATATGTTCGACTGTTCAAGGAATGGATGTTCGATATTTTTTTTGATTATGTGTGAAGAATTTGCGCACATACAAAGAGTGGATTATGTGTCACA
>CM060314.1:17441086-17446086 GCA_030674185.1 Monoplex corrugatus
TGTGTGTGTGTGTGTGTGTGTGTGTGTGTGTGTGTGTGTGTGTGTGTGTGTGTGTGTGTGTGTCTGCGCGCTTGCTTACTTGCGTTCGTGATTTCCTGGGCTTTGTAGTTCCTCGTCGCCATAAATCACTGTGGATTTGTCTTTTTCCATCACGTTCCTCCTTTTTTCTACTTTATTTTATTTCATTTCCAATCCATATACACATGGTTATTTGTTTATATGTATGCTTGTCTACAGTTGATGTACATGCGCCTAAAATGTTTGTTTTTTTTTTTTTTTCTGTAATGTCGCTATATACGACATCTTTCCTTTTTATCATTAAAAGCTTATTTATGAATTATTGCATGTGTTTCTTTCTAATTGTTTCAGTATTCAGGAATGCAAACGTGATAAATACCAAGGCTATGTTCACAGACATTTGGTTTTGTATCATTATTTGGCGATTTGTGTTGAAACTGAATGTGTGTTTGTGTATGTGTGTGTGTGTGTGTGTGTTGTGTGTGTGTGTGTGTGTGTGTGTGTGTGTGTGTGTGTGTGTGTGTGTGCCTCTGCCTGTGTGTGTGTGTGTGTATGTTGTGTGTGTGTGTGTGTGTGTGTGTGTGCCTCTGCCTCTGTGTATGTGTGTGCTGTGTGTGTGTGTGTGTGTGTGTGGTGTGTGTGTGTGTGTGTGTGTGTGTTGTGTGTGTGTGTGGCCTCTGCCTCTGTGTATATGTGTGTGTGTGTGTGTGTGTGTGTGTGTGCGCGTGTGCGTGAGGTGCACGCACCGCGCGTGTGTGTGTGTATGCATGTGTGTGTGTATGATAAAAATGTTTTGTCTGTGTGTGTGTGTGTTGTGTGTGTGTGTGTGTGTGCGTGGTGTGTGTGTGTGTGTGTGTGTGTGTGTGTGTGTGTGTGTGTGTGTGTAGTGTTGATAAAAAAAAAAAATACTGTGCGACAGAATGAATTGTATATGTCGTTTGCTACAATTGCGTGTCGGCATGTTTCTTAGTTGGTTATTTCGTTTGCTCGTTTTTTTTTTTCATTATTTTTTTTTCTTTTTGTATGATTGTTATATAACATTATGTACGTTAATGCTCATACGAATTCATTAGTGAGGTTACAGGCGCTCACTTTCACTTTTTTTGATGGTCTGCGTGGATGGCTGACATTTGATCAAAAAGGCAATATGAATCAGTGAGCTGTGTCCAGTGCTAATGGTATTTGAGTGCATGCACTCGGAACGGTGCCGCTTTAAGATGAAAGGGTAGAGTAATATCTCTCACTCCCCATTAATGGCTCTACATTATCATAAACATCCAACCTTTCACAACGTGAACTGGTCAAAGAAGACAAGCTCGCCGCTGTATGTCTGTAGAAGCACTATCAGAGAGATGTGGACTACTTTGATAGATTCCTGAATGAAAGACAGATGAAACACTGATGAAATACTGTCAAAACATATAAGCTCGAAGATGTAATAACGCGTTGCACGCGTCATTTTATGTCTTTGTCCAAACAGTTTAACATATCTTTTTCTAGCTATGTGCTGAACTTTCTGTCTACCTGGCAGGTGCAGTGCTCAAGTGGGTAAATGCTGGACTTCCAATAAGAAGGTCTTGGGTTCGAAATTCTTGTGTCTATCTCGCTTGGTATGAAACGGTGAATATTTTTTTTCTGATCTCATATTCAATGTATATACAGACAAATCGAAATCCTAACATCCATTTGTGTATATATGCATGGATAATGTCAAACAGACTCGTTAAAGATCCTGTAACTCAAATCTGCATAAGGTACATTAGTTTATGGAAATATGAAAACAACGAAAATGCATGCCCAGTGAAGAGGCAGGCTTTGGGTAAAATAGTGGAGTGTGGTCACTGGCATAATCGACTGAGATATCAAGGAAAAGTTTATAAATGACACAGACGTCATCTGTAAAGCCAACAGAGGCAGTTTGTGTTGGTTGACGATATTGTGTAGTAATTAGAGAAGAACATGAACACTAAACAAATGAGGGCAGTGGGATTAGCAGTATAAACATTGTTGTCGTTGTTGTTGTTCTGATAGTTGTGGTGGTGGTGGCTTCTCTTAATGTCCAGAATTCGTCCATAGAGGGTCTTTACTAATACAGAAGCGATATAACAGCATTGGGATATCAAATCTACATGGAAACCACTACGATGAAATACAAACACACAAACAGAGAGCAAGAGAGATAGAGAGAGATAGCGAGAGATGGATAGATAGATAGATAGATAGAGAGAGAGAGAGAGAGAGACAGAGACAGAGACAGAGACAACAGACAGACAGAGACAGAGAGACAGAGACAGACAGAAAAACATACAAACAAAGACAGATAGACAGAGAGAGGCAGAGATACAGACATAGAGAAAAGACAGACATAGAGACAAAAAGTACACACAAAGAGAGAAGGATGTTTGACTGTTTTGTTTATTTTGTTTTGTTAATCATATTTGCCTTTTTTCCGTTAATAATAGTATTTCCTTTCCAGTATCTAATTCCCCGTTGGCTTCTCCCGGCGAAGACAGATGGACGCTGGTTGAAAGACGATCGTTGTTAATTTGATTACTCTGTAACATCAAGAACTCCGTTAAATATATTTATGTTTGTTTTGTCTATTTATTTTATATTGTGTCCAGCTCTTTTTGTTTTGTTTTGTTTTTGTTTTTGCTTTTACTTAGTTTGAACGTCTGCTTCCATCATTAACTTATATTATGTCTTCCAACAGGCACGATAATTAAATAGGTAAGACGACGGATTTTCAACGGAAGTCTGGAGTCGATCCTGCCTGGGTTTTGCCAGCCTTGAGGGCAAGGGTGTAGATTTTTTTTCCGATCTTTCAGGTCACCATGTGTGCAGACTTGCTCGTGCCTGAAAATGCTTCGCGTGGATACCCATGCGTATCATCAAATAGCGTACATTCAAGATCTTGTAAGTCATGTCTGTGTCTGGTTGCTTTTAGAACCGTGAAAATATCCACCATACACAACAATAACAACAGCAACATTAGCAGCAGTAGCAAGCAGCAGCAGCAATAGTAGCAGCAGCAGCAGCAGCAACAACAACAATAATAATAATAACGACGCAACAGCAACGGAGACTATCGATTAATTTGATTTTGTACAGATTATTTATCTCTCTACATTTTGTATGTTAAATTGTTCTGCTTTGACTGATGTTTAAACTTAATGTTACATGTTGCATAACTAAGAAAATGCAATGGTGCCCAGGATCCACTGCTCTTCCCGTCATTCAAAGGTCTACATCATCTATGTTACAAAAGAAGACTCTAAGCCAGCACCCTTTAAAATGTAACATGCATGTGTGGTGCGTGGGTGTGACACAGAGAGAGAGAGAGAGAGAGAGAGAGAGAGAGAGAGAGAAGAGACAGAGACAGAGACAGAGACAGACAGACAGACAGACAGGCGGACAGACAGATAATATATATATATATATATATATATAGAGAGAGAGAGAGAGAGAGAGAGAGAGAAACAAACAGACAGACAGACAGAAAAAGAGAGAAAGAGAGAGAGAGACATACAGATAGACAGAGACAGACAGACAGACATATAGACACAGAGAGAGACAGACAGACAGAAAAAGAGAGAAAGAGAGAGACAGACAGACATACAGATAGACAGAGGCAGGCAGACAGACAAACAGATAGACAGAGAGAGAGACAGACAGTCAGACAGACAGACAGACAGAGAGGGAGAGAGAGAAAGAGACAGAAAGACAGACAGATAGACACACAGAGAGAGTGTGTGTGTGTGTGTGTGTTTGCAGGGGAGGATCATGACTCTGTGAAGATACCAAGGAGAGATGTGAGGATAGGAATCATTGTGGCATGTAACGATTGCTGACAGGCTGCTGTAAAGTGGTTAGCATGACACATGGTGAGCGAGTGCATCAGACAGTCCTGTTGTCAGACAGTCTGCCTCCATTACTCCCTTCACTTTCATTGAAGGTAACATATCATTTCTTCTCTCGTTCTTTTTTCTCAATTTTCCATTCTCTTTTTATATTGATACAGAAAGGATGTTTGTAGAAACCAACTCATGTTGTACGTGCTCCTGAAAGCGCGTATGTGTTTACGTGTATATGAGATAGATAGATAGATAGACAGACAGATAGATAGATAGATAGATAGATAGATAGATAGATAGATAGATAGATAGATAGACAAGATAGATAAATAGATGGATAGATAGATAAATAGATCGATCAATAGATAGATAGATAGAGAGAGAGACACAGAGAGAGAGAGAGAGAGAGAGAGAGAGAGAGAGAGAGAGAGAGAGAGAGAGAGAGAGAGAGAGAGAGAGCCTTTACACATTGCCGAAAATAATGTTCTGGCTCCGATTTCAAGGGGGTGAAACCCATTTTATCATAACAACCTACATAACCAAAACAAAAAAAACAAAAACAAAAAAACCCAGCTAAGTTGATAAGTGGTCATGCCACGTCAAGCGATGAAGGCTACCATTTTTTTCTTTTGTTTTCTGTTTGTCATTATTTCCCGCTGCCATGAAGCATGGCGTCGATCAGAGGAGCTGTAGTCAGCCACGCCCTCTGTGGTTTCACTCGATAAAAGCAACATCGCTGTCTGGGCCTCTTGACCTGACGGCAGGGGCAGGTAAATGAAGGAGTCAGTTTAAACATACGGTTTATATGGGCGTTGGTTGAGCCCACTGTGGCCAGCGTGGAGTCTCATCAGGACCACTTTCTGCACTCTCGACAGAAGGTGGTGATCGTCTCTTTCTCTTGTCCATAACCTGAGGTATGATCTGATGATGTTTCTGTTTTCGCTGTGGATGACGCTGTTGTCTGGTTTGGTCTTCCTGCGCGTCTCTTTTTTCTATCATCTCTTCTACATTCGTAGCGTCCCTTTTCTGGTTATGTTGATAAGAGACAAAAGGA
Source organism: Monoplex corrugatus (assembly GCA_030674185.1). Lineage (NCBI taxonomy): Eukaryota > Metazoa > Mollusca > Gastropoda > Littorinimorpha > Ranellidae > Monoplex > Monoplex corrugatus. The sequence goes on from CM060314.1 coordinate 17,446,013, forward strand.
TAATAAATTAGATCCCATGTAACATCACTGATGCTTAAATTGGTTTTATTATGTGTGGCTGTCTGCTGCTTTCT
>CM060314.1:17453586-17456086 GCA_030674185.1 Monoplex corrugatus
CTGCGATGCAATACAAAACGTAGAGATCTTTTGATTCTTTAACATAGTTGCGGTGATTATTGTGCAGTGTATATTCTTTTTATATATATTTGTGTACATGTACATGTATACGTATTGTACTGGAATATATATGTGTGTGTTAATATGAAATATGTATGGAATTGTCAAAACCCGGATCCCTTCCCCCATTTCATCCATGCGTTTGTATTGTGGCCTAAGGTCGATGTACAATAAACACTTCTGAGTTCTGAGTTCTGAGTTCTGAGTTCTCTCTCTCTCTCTCTCTCTCTCTCTCTCTCTCTCTCTCTCTCTGTGTCTCTGTCTCTGTCTCTGTCTCTGTCTCTGTCTCTGTCTCTGTCTCTGTCTGTCTGTCTGTCTGTTTTTTTTCTGTCTGTCTGTCTGTCTCTCCCTCTTTCCTGAAATGGTCAAATACAGTCACCAATTGCCTTTTTTCAAACATGGCCAGAAATCAAAGTAGTGGACAACCCAAGTGAGATGGAGGTGATATATATGACTCCATCGGATGATACAACCCCCTACACTTGACCAGTCATCTCGTTCTGTCAACCATCTCTTGCCTTTCTGCAACTGGCATTTATTGCTCCTGTGTATTTGAGTGTGGTCGTTTTGGATATTTGGAAGCTATGGTCTAGGACCACGATATAAAGGGAGATTAGCAACTTTGTTTACTGTGGAGAAAGTCGAGAGCTAAACGATTTTGACAGGGAAAGATCTGTTCCTGGCCTATACGTTTCGTGTGATGCGACGATGTTGAGTATTGTGCTGTTGATGGAATCTGAATATCTGGTGGTCACGGCAGTGGTTCATTGCTATTGACTTAAAGTGTAAAGAGTTTTAAATGAGATTCCTTAGTCTGCAGTGCATTCACTAATTAGAAGAGAACATTTACTGCTAGAGTTTCTTTCTGTCTTTCTTTCTGTCTGTCTTTCTTTCTTTCTTTCTTTCTTTCTTTCTTTCTTTCTTTCTTTCTTCCAACACACAAAGAAACATTAAAATGAAGCACAGACAACCCAAGGCATTGGGCGAGCTGATGCCATTTCACTATAATTATTGCTACACAGTCTGTATATTACGTCTTTTTTATTTATTTATTTTTTTAAATTTCCTTTTGACATGGTGTAATTACAAACGTATGGACAGATGAATAACATAACAGTAACAGCAAAACTTTTTTGACGTACAGCATGGACGCATGGAATTGTACACACCTGCAAGCCTACGCTGTTTCTGGTGGATGTACAAGTTTAGTGTTTTTATAATACCATACGTTAGCCACACATAGCATTCAGGGTTTTTAACAAACACATTTGACGTTCTGCATGTGCATACATACAAAGGCGGTTTAGACACTGGCAGAACTGTTATTGTTTTCGTATTGGAAGAAAAAAAAAAGACCTTTCACCGACCAGGCAGACATGTTTCGGCAGATCGAACTCAGGAGTATCAGCCATGAAGTCTGATGTTTACCCACTTGATCACTGTGCACATCAATGCTCTTTCACAGCTATCATGTGCGATGATAAATTATGTATAAATGCCATCATCTCTCTCTCTCTCTCTCTCTCTCTCTCTCTCTTTCTCACCCTCTCTCTCTCTCTGTGATAAAAATATAAGGTTTCTCTGTCATTATACGAATTCACTGCATTTCTCCTGATTAAAACAAGACTGGTTAAATTCCATGACGTGTGTGTGTGTGTGTGTGTGTGTGTGTGTGTGTGTGTGTTCGTTCGTTGCTTGATTTAACGTCTTTTCACTATAAGTGATATTAGACGGGGAAAAATGGCATGGAGGATGAAATAAGGGGGGGGGGTGTGGAGGGGAGAGGGGAACAGAGTAAGGGACGTAAAAAAAAAATTAAAAGGAAGCGGCAAGGTCTTAAGAAAAAGGATATGGATGAACAGAGAAATGAAACTAGAACAACGCTAACATCAATAATGTAAAAGAAAAATCGTCATAAAAACAAAACAAAACAAAACATATTCATAATTATAATAATAATCTTAAAGTAACGCATTAACAGGACTGTGAACCAATGATTCTGAAATTTTAACTAACAAAACTTGATCCGATACTACTTCTTTAAAATGCGTTTCAAGATAGTTTCCTTGTGTAAACGTCTTTGGTAAAAAGGAACGAAGCTTTCTGCAGTAAAACAAACAGTGATACAATGTGAATTGTTCGCCACAAATACATAAAACGTTGTTACAATATTTTGTTTTCAAAGCGTTCAGTTGAATGCGAAAATATGTCATAACAATTAATCTCAAATGATATAACGAGGAATACTGCAAATTTTTACAGATATTTTGAACTGAAAGTTTGATTCTTTTTTGAGACACAAATTTTTCATTTAAATGTTCATGAAATCGAATCCATGATGCTAATTCTAGCGAGTTGCAAGCTTCTTTTACCGAGGTGTTAACATGTAATTCTATGGAATTTTCAGAATGGAGGGCACCGGATTTAGCTGCTCTGTCAA
>CM060314.1:17478586-17486086 GCA_030674185.1 Monoplex corrugatus
GCAGGGACACTTATGGAGTGAAGCAGCCAAAGACAAAAACGCCTCCCCAGAAATCCAGAAGACAGCAACAGATGGAGAGCATCCGGAGGGAGAAAAGGAAGCTTAAAAAGCGAATGAAAACTGCCTCAGAATTCGAGAAGCAAGGGCTCCTGGAACTCTGGAAAGATCTGAAGGCCAAACACAATGCTCTCAGCAAAGTGGAATCAGCAAGGCGAAGAAAGAGCAAAAAGAAGAAGACTCAAGATCGTTTCTTCAAAGATCCCTTTGACTTTTCAAGAAAGCTGTTGGAACAACCCAAATCAGGGACTCTCACAGTGGGCAAGGAAACCCTAGAGCAGCATCTCAGGGAAACATATTCCGATTCTCAGCGCGAGGCACCACTTGAAATCCAGAATCTGGTTTGGCCTGCAGCGCCAGAAGGAAAATTCAATAACAAACCACCAACACTGGATGAAGTGAAGAACGTAGTAAAGAAAGCCAGAGCCAAGTCAGCACCTGGACCAAACGGAATACCATACCTGCTCTACAAGAAATGCCCAAAAGTGCTCGAGTGGCTCCACAAGATGATTCGATCAGCATGGAGGAACCAGAAGATCAGCGACCAATGGATGAGAGCTGAAGGAGTGTACATTCCGAAGGAGCAGAACTCCAGCAGCATCAATCAGTTCAGGCCAATATCACTTCTGAACGTCGAGGGGAAAATCTTCTTCTCTGTTATGGCAGCAAGATTGACAAAATACCTGACTGAAAACAAGTATCTGGATATGTCAGTCCAAAAGGGAGGCATACCAGGAATGCCTGGATGCTTGGAACATGCCACGTTGATTTGGGATGCCATCCAAAAAGCAAGAACAGAGAAGAGAGACATTGACGTAGTTTGGCTTGATCTGGCGAATGCATATGGATCAGTTCCACACGATATGATCCAGCTGGCTCTTGAAATGTATCACATCCCAGAAAACATCCGAACAATGCTGAGGAAGTATTTCCAAGGGTTCTCAATGCGGTTCTCTACCAAAGAATACACCACGGACTGGATAGACCTAGAGGTGGGCATTGCAATGGGCTGTGCAATCTCTCCCATACTGTTCGTGTTGGCAATGGAAGTCATCTTGAAAGCTGCAATGAAGAGTTCAGGTCCAGTGAATCTGGGAGATGGATACCAGATGCCTCCTCTGAAAGCTTTCATGGATGACACAACAGTCTTGTCCACGGATGAGGAAGAGACACACCAAATCTTAAAGCAGCTGGATGAGCTGGTGGCCTCTTCAAGAATGAGGTTCAAACCTAAGAAATCCCGAAGTCTCTCACTGCGAAAAGGAAAAGTGGCAGATTCAGTCAAATTCATGGTAGCCAACCAAGCCATCCCCACTGTCACAGAAGAGCCAGTAAAAAGTCTCGGAAGATGGTATGATGACTCCCTGAAAGACACACAAAGGGGATGTGAAACCAAGCAAACAGCAGAAGAAGGCCTGAAGAAAATAGATAACTGCGGACTGCCAGGCAAATACAAAGTCTGGTGTCTACAGTTCATGCTGATACCAAAGCTGCTGTGGCCACTGCTAATCTATGACATTTGCACCAGCACAGTCGAAGCAATGGAAGCCAAAATCAACAAATACACAAGAAAATGGCTCGGTGTCCCACCTGGTCTCACTGATGTTGCATTCTACTGTCGTCAAGCAATGCTGAAGCTACCTCTCAAATCCATAGTGGAGGAATACAAAGTTGGAAAAGCAAGACTGTTGAGCATGCTGGAGGAATCGGAAGACAATATCGTGAGATCAGTTCATCCAAAGCTGAGAACTGGCAGAAAGTGGAAAGTCCACGAGGCTGTAAACAATGCCAAGAGAAACCTCAGCATCAAAGAAATAATTGGACACACGCAAACCAACAGACAGGGACTGGGAGCAACAAAAATGCAGTGGTGGTCCAAAGCCAAAGGGAAGGAAAAAAGAGACATGATCATACAGGAGTTGAAGGAAGAAGAAGATGTCAAAAGAGTGCAGAAGGCAGTCCAGCAAGGTCAACAGGGGCAATGGACAACATGGGACAGTGCACTCCAAAGAAGTCTCAGCTGGAACGATATGTGGCACATGGCTCCTCTAAGGATAAGCTTCCTCCTCAGATCTGTATATGACCTGCTCCCCTCGAATGCAAACTTAGTGAAATGGGGGAAAGCAGACGACCCAGCATGTCCGCTCTGTCAGAAGAAACAAACAGTGGAACATGTCCTAAGGTCTTGCAAAGTAGCGCTAGCCCAAGGAAGGTATACATGGAGGCACAACCAAGTTCTGAAAGTGATCACAGATGTGGTTAGCGAAAAAACCATGACCCCAAACGCACCAATTGCTATGACAACGTTCTACAAAGCAGGAGGGAAACAGGTCTGGACCGAAAGTGCTATGACAACCAGCACATTGCCAAAGGGTCTTCTGGATGGAGCAGTCGACTGGGAGTGTACAGCAGACCTCCCAGAGTGGAGAAATTACCCAGACGTCATCAGCAAGACAGGCATGAGACCAGACATCGCTCTCCACTCTGACTCCTCGAAACAAGTGATTCTGATAGAACTCACTGTGCCATACGAAAGCAGAATGGAAGAAGCACATATCTACAAGACCGAAAAATACGCCGGTCTTGCCAGCACCCTGAAGAAAGCAGGTCTGCGGGTCAAAATCTTCGCCATAGAGGTCGGGGCAAGAGGGTTTGTGGGCACCTCCGCTTATGATCTCATGAAACAACTCGCCATTTCTGGGAAGAAGAGGACTAGAGCCCTTAAAGCGATGGCAGAGGCAGCAGAAAGGAGCTCAAGCTGGATCTGGGCAAGGAGGAACCAAAAAAGTGAACTTCATAAGGATTAAATTCCCTACAGATGATGTGTGCCCCGTTAGCACATTGGTAAAACCGCGTACCGCAGTTCTGAAGCGCAGAATCGCCCAGGTTCGATCCCCGGCGTGGGAAAAAAAAAAAAAAATAGACAACAGCAGAAGGGCATCCAGGAGTCATGACCTGGATGTGGCCCGGCCCCCCGAGAGTGTAAGGAATTCAGGGCCGAAACACTTGTCTAAAGGGGGTTACTTCTCTGAAGACCTTCTGTTGTCTAGCTCTCCCTAGAGTTTCTTTCTACCATTATGTATATGCATACATATATGTATATACATACATACATATATATATATATATATATATATATATATATATATATATATATATATATATATATGTACACACACACACATATATATATATATGTAAAAGCATTATGCATTATCGAAAATATAAAAGACAATTAGACAATGTTTGGTAGACGTTGTTAGTTGTTGTTATGAATTCATTTATACACTTATATTATGTGTCCACCTGATGTTATACATATATATTTGCAGGATGCATTACTGCTTCTGGGTGTATTAATTGTTGTGTCATGTAAAACGTGCCATGTGCATTGAGATTAAATGTGTTTGAAAGCTGTCATTATGCAAAATGATGATCATGATGATAGTGGTGGTGAAGATAATGCTGCTGCTGCTGATGGCGATGATGATGATGATGACGACGACGACGACAATGATGATGATGATGATGATGATGATGACGACGATGACGATAATGATGATGATGATGTTGATGGTGTTGATGGTGTTGGTGATGATGAGGGCGACGACGACGACGAGGACGTCCATGATGATGACTTCCATGGTGTTGACGAAAACAACGATGACACTGAAGATGATGATGATGATGATGATGATGATGATGGAGAGTATCATTACAAAAACAAATATCAAAATATTTGAATAACATAAAAGCGGTATTAAAATAAAAAATAAAAGAAGACTAGAAATAAATAAAAACAAAACAAGAGTAGGTTAGGGGGTGATATGCATACGTAGGACTAACTCTTTTCATTGCTTTTATGGCTATATGCCAGAAAACTTTGCTGTATTATACATATTTGGTTATTTTACTTTGTGGTTTTCTGGTCAAATATTGTGCGGTTTTTGTTGGTGTTGGGTGTTGGTGTTGTTGTTGTTGTTGTTGTTGTGTTGTTTTTACCTGAATTTCTTTCCAGCTTCCTTTCAGCTGGTTCCTTGTTCTATTGTTCTTCATTTTAAGCTTGAAATGTGTTCGAGAGGGAATCACTGCGCTCCACAATATTCCACATGCACCCCACCCTAACCTGCCTGCACAAAACATTATGCATTTGCAGAGTATTCAAATTCGGAAGTGTGTGGTGAATGCGGCTGAGAAAACATTGATGTCACCAGAACGTTAGCAACATTTAAGCTAGGGTCGCTAAGGGTTTTTTTCTTTTCTTTTTTTCTTTCTTTTTTGGAGGGAGGTTTTTTGTTTTGTTTTTTGTTTTGTTTTGTTTTTTTGTTTACATGTGGTAGGTTGTGTCTGGAGTTGAGTCTTTTTTCATTCTTTATTCAGAACAAAATACACTAGATGTCAAAGAACAGAAAAAGAGAAGCCCAGTAATTCTAACCTGGGTCGTAGGTGATAAAGATCACTTTAATCTTGGTTTTCACTCCTCTTCCTGGCATCTCTGTCTTCTCTCCAACGTGAAACTACATTAAGCACAAGTCAGTGCTGAGTGGACTGATAAAAAAAAAAAAAAAAACAAGCGCAAACTTTTTCTTGGTCAGGATAAAGCATGTGCATTGTGGGCTAAGTTATCAAGTGTATATATTTAAATGTTACGAGTATTCAAAATAATGGAAAACAAAATTCGTTGTAAAATGGTAGCGATCAATATTTACATCTGCCAATCATTAAGGCAACATGTGCGTGGCAATCATGTATATAGAAGCGATGTTATCATAGAAGGGATGATGCAGTTCACGTCTTCTTCTAGAACAGTCCAATATCAGTGTACTATGAGTATTCAGATTTGAAGACTGTGCGCGCGCGCGCGCGTGTGTGTGTGTGTATGTTTCGTGTGTGTGTGTGTGTGTGTGTGTGTGTGTGTGTTGTGTGTGGTGTGTGTGTGTGTGTGTGTGTGTGTGTGGTGTGTGTCGTGTGCGCATTCACGTGTGTGTTTGCTTGAGTGTGTGTGTGTGTGTGTGTGTGTGTGTGTGCGCGCGCGCGCGCGTGTGTGTGTGTGTGTGTGTGTGTGTGTGTGTGTGTGTGTGTGTGTGTGTTGTGTCCGTGTATGTGAACGTCCGTGAATGTTTAAGACAATAACAATGATGATATAATTGATACAGAAAGAGAGACTCATCAATTATGCTTCCCATAATTTCTCTACTCCAGGCCTCTCAACTTACACCTGACCATTATTTTTTTGTCTCCCTGCAGCATCCACCATAGTGTCAATGACAGATTAAAGGAAAGAAAAAGAAGACTAATCAAATCCAAGTTAATTACTTTCCCTTTTATCATCAAACAAGATCAGAAGAAAACACAAATCATTTCTGTTTGCTCTCTTCTTTCAAGTGAACTTGTTTATTCTAGGGAAAAAGATGTGCCCAGCACACGTCCAAACTGACAATTTTTCACGCACAGACCTGACAATTCAAAACAGCACCATCACTCAGTACGACGTCTGAGCAAAAGAAGACAAAAATAACATAACTTAATATTTAAACCTCCAACAAGAATTAAAAAGAGAAAGTCGAAATTTGAGAGACAGAGAGAGAGAGACAGACAGACAGACAGACAGACAGACAGACAGACAGAGACAGAGACAGAGAGAAAGAGAGACAGAAAGAGAGAAAAAGAAAGATATACAGAGACAGAGACAGAGAGAAAGAGAGAGAGAGAGAGGGGGGGAGAGGGAGAGAGAGAGAGAGAAAGAGACTAAGAGAATGACTGAGAAAAAGAGAGAAAGAGAGAAATAGAGAGAGAGATAGACAGACAGACAGAGAGGGAGAGAGGGAGAGAGAGAGAGAGATAGACAGACAGACAGAGAGGGAGAGAGTGAGAGAGAAAGAGAGTGGAGAGAGAGAGAGGGAGGAAGAGAGAGAGAGAGACAAAGAGAGAGACAGAGAGAAAAGAAGAGAGAGAGAGAGAGTGAGAGAGAGAGAGAGACAGAGACAGAGACAGAGAGAGACACACACAGAGAAAGAGAGCCTCACTCAGAAAGATTGATTCATTGATGAAACGATTAATTGGTCTGAAGTTTCCGATATTAACGACAATAAAACGATAGTATTTGTTTCATTTTTCAACACTACATGTATAATGTTACAGCATCTACCTGTTAGGTCAAAATAATGACACAGTTCAACGGAACGATTATAGACAAAAAGACTAGAAATAAACCAACTTTACATATCATCAGTATCTAATAAAACATCAACATTTTATAAAGTAATAAGTCCCTTTCAGAAATGTACTCGAGGAGCGTACACACACGTCATACATATGCGACCTCCCACCACGAAATCAATTTAACTCGTAGTCAGTCGAACAGCACTAGGAGCTGAAAAGGTGACTGAGGGTCCATCTGGGGTGTTTTGACTTTTTCTCAAAATTGATTTCTGTAGACTATAATCTACCCCCACATATTTTTTTTCTTGAAAAAATATTAAATAAATTAAAATGGTATCTTAATGCACTGATCGCAGCGAAAGAACGCAATTTCCTACCAAAAGTACCTACTTTTGTCTCTTATTATAAACCGTAACCTGTGCAGTATCCGCACATGTAAATACTGACGGAAAGCTCTTTGGTGCACCTTTCAGATAATGACAGCGAAAATTAGAGACAAACTGGGTCAAAGCCATCAAATAAAGAAATTTAAGGAAAATATCTAGTAGAGCACACAAAAACTTTAGAGGCCGTTTTCTTAAAATGGCCGCATACAACTTAATGACTTTAAACATACATAACTTCTAAATTTTTTTAGTACAAGCTTTATTCAAGTACCAAAATAATCAACAGAATGTACACTTTCCGGTGATATGTATATCTCAAAATGCCCAAAATGTAGTTAAGACTGATTTCGTGGTGGGAGGTCACATATACAGTTTTCACTGGCATTAATGAAGAAAAAAAGTGCTGGAGGACGAAAATACATAAATCATGATTTAGAAATCTCCAACAAGACTGTCATTTCTTTCCTGCTGAGGTTTGAGTTGTTGGCAGGTGTTGTCAGTGCATCCACTTTCATCATGCTGCTCTTTGCATGTATATGCACAGAGAAGGAGGGTCAGAGACACGAGGGTCATCACAGTTGGGTACACTGAAGGCTGATGGAACAGCACGGTTGCGTGAACTGTCATTCTGGGTAGGATTGGGAAATAAATTGATCCAGAGCAATGTCAAAAAGTTTTTACGGTTCAGTTAAATAACCATTGTTTTCATAAAACACTATGTAGGGAAGAGAACTCGCTAGCGATGGCTGAAAAGACGTGAACAGCCATTAAATCTATCCTGTGATGACTGATAAATAAACATGAAGCTCTTTTTATTTGGTTTGCACAACAACTCAACTACAACACACACCACCACACACACACACACACACACACACACACACACACACACACA
>CM060314.1:17493586-17496086 GCA_030674185.1 Monoplex corrugatus
TACGTTGCTGATTTGTATTTGCATAGACAAAGATTTGGTCAGTCTTGAACACCGAGTAGAGTTTTGGAATGGAATATCAACTGCACCTGTATTTGTACACACATACCAATAGTCCAAGTTGAGAAGTGGTGAATAGGTCAGTGCTGTATCAAGTGGTGCACATTATAATTTCCATCTGTGGGTAAAGACACAAGTATTTTATGTATTGGAATTTGATGTACAATTGCTTTGATTGTTATTTGTTATCGTATCGTATGTATTGTATTGTTTGATTGTATTTTTGTATGGTGTATCTATTGTATCGTTGTATTGATTGTATGATGTATTGTTTATTGTATTGTATTGTATTGTATTGTATTGCATGTTTTGTTTGTATGTATGTTCGTATGATTCGTTAGTATTTATTGTATGTATTGTATTGTATTGTATTGATTGTTTTATTCAACTAATGTCTATGAAGGATGAGTCCATCATGGCAAGATACATTGAAAACTGATGGAAAACAAAATTGTTACCTGACACCAATTCGTATTCGCTTTTAGGTTCACGATAAAACAATTGTTCGCATCAAATTCAGAACACAGTAGCAGTAATAATGACAACCAGGTTTTTGCTTGATGTGAATGTCCAAACTATGCAACAGGAGCTTCCCTTCTACTGCGTACGCGCCATTAGCAGCATTATAAAGGTCAAGTATTCGTACATGTTGTGAAGGACGACGAGCGATGTTGATTTCTGTTTATGTTGTCTGGATACATCTTGAATATACAGTTGTATAACCAGCTGCTTGACTCTTTGGATTTTGATATCGAATTATAGATTATTTGTACTTTGATCTGTTGTATATGTGATCTTCCACCACGAAATCAGTCTCACTAGCATTTTTGGCATTTTGAGATATACATATCACTGGAAAGTGTACATTCTGCTGATTATTTTGGTACTTGAATAAAGCTTGTACTCAAAAAAAAATAGAAGTTATGTATGTTTTAAGTCATTAAGTTGTATAACGGCCATTTTGAGAAAACGGCCTCTGAAGTTTTTGTGTGCTCTCTTACACATTTTCCTTAAATTTCTTTAGTTGGTGGCTTTGACCCAGTTTGTTTTAATTTTTCTTTCATTATCTGAAAGGTGCACCAAAGACCTTTGCATCAGTATATTACATGTGCGGGTACTGTACAGGTCACGGTTCATAATAAGAGACGAAAACAGGTACTTTTGGTAGGAAATTGGGTTCTTTCTGCTGCGATCAGTGCATTAAAATACATTTTAAATTAATTAATAATATTTTTCAAGAAAACAATTCTGTGAGGGATAGATTATAGTCTATAGAAATCAATTTTGAGAAAAAGTCAAAACACCCCAGATAGATCCTCAGTCACCTTTTCAGCTCTAGTGCTGTTCGACTGACTGCGAGTTAAACTGATTTCGTGGTGGGAGGTCACATATGGTTATTGTGTTTGATATTTCAGTCCCTGTGATTGTCTACCACGTCAGCTATTGCAACTATACCTTTCAGATTAGTATGTTGTCTTTTGTTAAGTGGTACGAAAATGCACATACACACAGATGGGTGAAACTGAAAGTTGAAAGGATATCACACCACATCAACCGGTTACTGATGATCGTTCTGACAGTAAGCTTTGCTGATTAACACACAGCAAAGATCAAAAGATGGAGTAGTTAATCATGGCTTGATGGTGTAGACAGGATCAAAGAGATTCTACAGATCTCTATGGTACACATATGAATAAGGGATGGAGCGTGTGCTGATATGATACACACGGGTATAGAAACATGCAGTGTGATGCAGTAATGCTTTTTTTTTTCCCTAACCGCTAATCGATATGGGTGTTTTGGCTTCACGTTCATTTTGTCTATTCTGTGCGTGGTTTTCTGTCCAGCGGAATTACAAGCAAAACACCTCCTTCCCCCACGACACTCGCGCTTATAATTTGTTCTCTGTCTCTATTCTCTTAATGGTTCCCAACAGACATTTACAGGCCTGCTAATCCTGTTCTGTTTATGTTATTCGAATTTTTGTCTGGATACAATATAAATCACAAACGCTTAGTAAGATCGCAAGACCTCGCCAGCACATAAGGCCTTTGCGTTGGCATATGACTTATGCAATGTTCATTTTGGATCTTATCCCTGAATAGCATCTGTGGCGACACTGAGAATTTCATACTGTGGTAGAAGTTTACATATGTCATACGCATAACTTGCACATTCACACGTTATCACATATACAGACTCAGAGAAATATAAAACTGAATTGCTTTAAAAGTTATGATCTATGTCAATGAAAGTCGCAGGCTTTTATTGAATAAACTATTTCATATTCGTATTTTCTCTCTACCTCCCACCCCACCCCATTTTCTTTTTCTCTTTTTCAATGTTTCTTTCTCTACCACTCAAATAGCATATTTGACTTTTTTATGACTTAGAATCAGTATCGTGTTTTATCGATGTTGTTTATGTCTCATGACCCGTAAAT
>CM060314.1:17518586-17521086 GCA_030674185.1 Monoplex corrugatus
AACCGAACTAGAGATATACAAAATAAAATATTTAGCATAGAGAAGCAAGGGATGAATTATGTTTTACCATGGGGACACAGACACCACATCAGCTACCCTGACTACATGATTTTAAAAACCAGTATGGAACACATGGAGCATCCATCACATATGCGATTAAAAACACGAGATGACGCATGAAGTGTAAGTTATTTAACGCCTCAAAAGACAAAATTCGACGCATAAAGCATCTGTCATATTATGAAAAATAAAAACACAATGTGGTAAATAAAGTGTCTATCATATTATGAATTTATACAACTACCATTAGATTGTACCATATATTTCCATCATCATATGTGCATCATAAAATTCATGCGTCTACCTTAATACTCCATAACTCAGATTCAGCCTAACCAGCTTTTCTTTGACGCTTTTCGTTTAAATACTTAATGATCTGTCTTTCAGCCACTAAACACTGATAGACGTAACGCATCTACGAATTATACTTCCCTTTGTACTCATACTCATGTACGCCACAAACAACATAACTCTCATGAATTGAATAAAACATGTTTGAGCAAGCACAGCCATCTATAGAGACCATGAATAGGACTGAACAGTAGCAAAGAACGATCAAATCACTATAGTGCTGCATGAATGAAGATGTCTGGTATTGATGATTACTAGAAACGAAAACAATTAAAAGAATAAACTGAAAACAGGAAACAGCCACATATATGAGTGAGTGACAAAATATTGTTACTCAGTTTCGCATTTTCACATATAATTTGTATCCTAGAGAAACGTTTAGTCCATACCCTGCATATCCCCTCCCCCCACCTTCCTAATCGGTCATTTATGTAGATCCATGACATGAATTGTGAGGATAATTGCAGGTTAGACACAAACTCTCTATGGAATATATCCGATTTAAAAGGACAGAATATGAAGGTTAATAGTGTGAATGACCTCTTCACAGAAAAAGAAAATAGTGAAACAGAGCAATACCATACACTCACACACCTACTCACACGCCACACTCGCGCGCGCGCACACACACACGCACACACACACACACACACTCACACAAACACACACAAACACACACAAACACACACACACACGCACGTACAAAGAGAGAGGGGAAGAGAGAAAGAAAGAAAGAGAGAGAGAGAGAGTGTGAGAGAGAGAGAGAGAAAGAATTAGAAAGAGAGAGAGAGAAAGAGAGAGAGAGAGAGAGAGAAAGAGAGAGAGAGAAAGAAAGAGAGAGAGAGAGAGAGAGACAGACAGAGACAGACAGACAGAGAGAGGCAGAGAGAGAGACACAGAGAGATCAGAGAGAGGCAGAGAGACAGACAGACAGACAGACAGACAAAGAGACAGAGACAGAGACAGAAACAGAGACTGATCGTGAATGAGCATCAACACAACAATGATAGAAACAAGCCGGAAAAACAAATTAAACCAAAATAAACCTAAAAATGTATACTGCCGATCATTGTCAAACTCACCAATAATATTTCAAGTGATTTCATGTCTGGAAAAGAAATTATTTGATGTCAACAACTTTTTTTTTTAACCTACTGTTAATCATCTCACTAAAAGCAGTCACGTTAGTGACAATTAAAATTGCTTTCCAGTTCTAACCTGAATGCCAGTTCCGTCAGCCTTCAATGTACCCAACCCTGAGAAACCCAGCCTTCCCTGACTCTTATTCTGACATGCAGAGAACAGGCTGTTGGCAGATTATCTGCTAATTGGCAACGCCTGTCATCCAAGTATACATCAAAAATGGCAGGAGACGATACTTTTAGAAGGAGATTGATTGAATGATTGATTGATTGATCGATTGATTGATTGATTGATTAATGGATTTACTATTCATTTATTTATTCATTCATTAGTTTGTTCTTTTATTATTTATCTATTCATTGTATTCATGTATTTGTTTATCTATACCAACTAAGCACGCATTGGAAGGGGGATAGATGACAGTTTTTTGAAGACCTTTTTCGTATTTTATATGTTTATTTATGTTTTTTGCTTATGTGTTTATTCATTCATTTATTCCAGTATATATGCATCTGATTTGGTTAGTTTGTTATTTGTTTAGTAATTTATCTATTCATACATTTATCTATTTACCTGTTCATTTTCTGATGTCAGCCAAGCACACATCGGAAGGGGAGGAGACGTTCGTTCTGAGAGGACCTTTTTCGACTTACCTATTTATTTATTTTATTTATTTATTTATTTATTTATTTATTTATTTATTTATTTATTTATTTATTTATTTATTTATTCATTCATTCATTCATGTATTTATTTATTTATTTATTTATTCATTTATTTATTTATTTATTTATTTATTTATTTATTTTCATTTGTTATTTATTTATTTATTTATCTATTTATTATTTATTAGTTATTTAATATCGACTTATTTATTTATTATCTATGTATTTTTTGGTGCTTATTTGTCTACGTGTTTATTGATTCATTTACATTTTCGCGCACT
>CM060314.1:17533586-17546086 GCA_030674185.1 Monoplex corrugatus
ATGGTTAAGATATACTGGGTGATGAATTGATTCTGCTTACACAACAACCACTGGCTTCTCTTAGATTTCGTTACCAAGAGAATCTGGTAGTACTGGTCTTATACTACCATTGTGATATACCATAATATATATGATTAATGACCAGTTGGAATTTCCGTGTGCGTGTGGAAGGAGATTCACCACCAAACGCGGCATGAAGATCCACAGGACAAAAATGGGCTGTTTGAAGACACATACGAACCAGCAGCAGCGCACTGCGATAGCAGGTGAGACGTTGGATGACCAAGGCCAGGAATTAAACCATAGTGCCAAGGACATCCACGCTGACGGTTCTGATGCGGATTTTGCACAAGCTCTTAACGCCAAACGTGGAAAACTCAATTTGCCGCCTGCCGGTGCAAAAGAACAATGGGAGAAAATTAGATGAGGAACTTGTCCTTAAGCTGAATGCGCTAATAGGGAACAGTACGCTGGAACACAAACTTGACACATACGGAGACATCATATACTCTATCTGCAGGGACACTTATGGAGTGAAGCAGCCAAAGACAAAAACGCCTCCCCAGAAATCCAGAAGACAGCAACAGATGGAGAGCATCCGGAGGGAGAAAAGGAAGCTTAAAAAGCGAATGAAAACTGCCTCAGAATTCGAGAAGCAAGGGCTCCTGGAACTCTGGAAAGATCTGAAGGCCAAACATAATGCTCTCAGCAAAGTGGAATCAGCAAGGCGAAGAAAGAGCAAAAAGAAGAAGACTCAAGATCGTTTCTTCAAAGATCCCTTTGACTTTGCAAGAAAGCTGTTTGAACAACCCAAATCAGGGACTCTCACAGTGGGCAAGGAAACCCTAGAGCAGCATCTCAGGGAAACATATTCCGATTCTCAGCGCGAGGCACCACTTGAAATCCAGAATCTGGTTTGGCCTGCAGCGCCAGAAGGAAAATTCAATAACAAACCACCAACACTGGATGAAGTGAAGAACGTAGTAAAGAAAGCCAGAGCCAAGTCAGCACCTGGACCAAACGGAATACCATACCTGCTCTACAAGAAATGCCCAAAAGTGCTCGAGTGGCTCCACAAGATGATTCGATCAGCATGGAGGAACCAGAAGATCAGCGACCAATGGATGAGAGCTGAAGGAGTGTACATTCCGAAGGAGCAGAACTCCAGCAGCATCAATCAGTTCAGGCCAATATCACTTCTGAACGTCGAGGGGAAAATCTTCTTCTCTGTTATGGCAGCAAGATTGACAAAATACCTGACTGAAAACAAGTATCTGGATATGTCAGTCCAAAAGGGAGGCATACCAGGAATGCCTGGATGCTTGGAACATGCCACGTTGATTTGGGATGCCATCCAAAAAGCAAGAACAGAGAAGAGAGACATTGACGTAGTTTGGCTTGATCTGGCGAATGCATATGGATCAGTTCCACACGATATGATCCAGCTGGCTCTTGAAATGTATCACATCCCAGAAAACATCCGAACAATGCTGAGGAAGTATTTCCAAGGGTTCTCAATGCGGTTCTCTACCAAAGAATACACCACGGACTGGATAGACCTAGAGGTGGGCATTGCAATGGGCTGTGCAATCTCTCCCATACTGTTCGTGTTGGCAATGGAAGTCATCTTGAAAGCTGCAATGAAGAGTTCAGGTCCAGTGAATCTGGGAGATGGATACCAGATGCCTCCTCTGAAAGCTTTCATTGATGACACAACAGTCTTGTCCACGGATGAGGAAGAGACACACCAAATCTTAAAGCAGCTGGATGAGCTGGTGGCCTCTTCAAGAATGAGGTTCAAACCTAAGAAATCCCGAAGTCTCTCACTGCGAAAAGGAAAAGTGGCAGATTCAGTCAAATTCATGGTAGCCAACCAAGCCATCCCCACTGTCACAGAAGAGCCAGTAAAAAGTCTCGGAAGATGGTATGATGACTCCCTGAAAGACACACAAAGGGGATGTGAAACCAAGCAAACAGCAGAAGAAGGCCTGAAGAAAATAGATAACTGCGGACTGCCAGGCAAATACAAAGTCTGGTGTCTACAGTTCATGCTGATACCAAAGCTGCTGTGGCCACTGCTAATCTATGACATTTGCACCAGCACAGTCGAAGCAATGGAAGCCAAAATCAACAAATACACAAGAAAATGGCTCGGTGTCCCACCTGGTCTCACTGATGTTGCATTCTACTGTCGTCAAGCAATGCTGAAGCTACCTCTCAAATCCATAGTGGAGGAATACAAAGTTGGAAAAGCAAGACTGTTGAGCATGCTGGAGGAATCGGAAGACAATATCGTGAGATCAGTTCATCCAAAGCTGAGAACTGGCAGAAAGTGGAAAGTCCAAGAGGCTGTAAACAATGCCAAGAGAAACCTCAGCATCAAAGAAATAATTGGACACACGCAAACCAACAGACAGGGACTGGGAGCAACAAAAATGCAGTGGTGGTCCAAAGCCAAAGGGAAGGAAAAAAGAGACATGATCATACAGGAGTTGAAGGAAGAAGAAGATGTCAAAAGAGTGCAGAAGGCAGTCCAGCAAGGTCAACAGGGGCAATGGACAACATGGGACAGTGCACTCCAAAGAAGTCTCAGCTGGAACGATATGTGGCACATGGCTCCTCTAAGGATAAGCTTCCTCCTCAGATCTGTATATGACCTGCTCCCCTCGAATGCAAACTTAGTGAAATGGGGGAAAGCAGACGACCCAGCATGTCCGCTCTGTCAGAAGAAACAAACAGTGGAACATGTCCTAAGCTCTTGCAAAGTAGCGCTAGCCCAAGGAAGGTATACATGGAGGCACAACCAAGTTCTGAAAGTGATCACAGATGTGGTTAGCGAAAAAACCATGACCCCAAACGCACCAATTGCTATGACAACGTTCTACAAAGCAGGAGGGAAACAGGTCTGGCCCGAAAGTGCTATGACAACCAGCACAGTGCCAAAGGGTCTTCTGGATGGAGCAGTCGACTGGGAGTGTACAGCAGACCTCCCAGAGTGTAGAAATTACCCAGATGTCATCAGCAAGACAGGCATGAGACCAGACATCGCTCTCCACTCTGACTCCTCGAAACAAGTGATTCTGATAGAACTCACTGTGCCATACGAAAGCAGAATGGAAGAAGCACATATCTACAAGACCGAAAAATACGCCGGTCTTGCCAGCACCCTGAAGAAAGCAGGTCTGCGGGTCAAAATCTTCGCCATAGAGGTCGGGGCAAGAGGGTTTGTGGGCACCTCCGCTTATGATCTCATGAAACAACTCGCCATTTCTGGGAAGAAGAGGACTAGAGCCCTTAAAGCGATGGCAGAGGCAGCAGAAAGGAGCTCAAGCTGGATCTGGGCAAGGAGGAACCAAAAAAGTGAACTTCATAAGGATTAAATTCCCTACAGATGATGTGTGCCCCGTTAGCACATTGGTAAAACCGCGTACCGCAGTTCTGAAGCGCAGAATCGCCCAGGTTCGATCCCCGGCGTGGGAAAAAAAAAAAAAAAATAGACAAGAGCAGAAGGGCATCCAGGAGTCATGACCTGGATGTGGCCCGGCCCCCCGAGAGTGTAAGGAATTCAGGGCCGAAACACTTGTCTAAAGGGGGTTACTTCTCTGAAGACCTTCTGTTGTCTAGCTCTCCCTAGAGTTTCTTTCTACCTATATATATATATATATATATATATATATATATATATATATATATATATATATATATATTGTGTGTGTGTGTGTGTGTGTGTGTGTGTGTGTGTGTAAGCAATCTTGCCATTTATTTAAAAATGTATATAAAGATTTTTTTTGTAAAATCGTTTGAAATCTGTCATGTTCGTTTCCAGAATACGCCCAATTTGTTTGTCGTTTTGTCCATTTGCTGCGCACCACCCGGCAGACAAAATAAACTCACAAACAGAACCTTTATGGATAAGTTTCCTCATGTATCTGAGTCATACATCATATGTGATAATCATTTTGTCCTTTGTTATGTTGATTCTCAGTTTGACTCTGTTTTGACTCATACGTTGCCAGTCTCGAAAAAAAAAAAAAAAAAAAAAAAAAGAAAAGAAAGAAAGAAAAACTTTATTAACAGAATCCATCAGCCTAGAGCTAACGTGCCCATTGTTATGTCCATACTCTTGATTGATTAGTTGATTATTCTCAGACTAAGGTTTCTGACCTTTTATTTATTGACAAATTCATCTCTGACGATTATGCAATATCATTGTTTCATAGGCAATAATGAATCAAAAAAAAAAAAAGCAATTACATAAGTCAAGTCACGTAACATGGGCAATTTGCAAACTAATAATGTGAAGACTGACATTGTCTAACCTTAAAACTGCACGATGTGTATCTTCAGATCTTACAGGCTATTATAACTCTAGCTCCAAAACAAGTGTGACTGCCCGCGCCCAAGCAAACAAGAACCAGAAGAACAAGAAAACCAATATAAGCGCGTATCCAACAAAAACAAAACAAAACAAAAACAACTCTAGCTCATCAGTCTGCTTAACATGTTCTTGTAGTCACACGTAGCATCGCAGATCGTATTTCAGCACCATGGAAGTCTTTTGAAATCAAGCAAGCCAGATAAGAACATTGTCAAGCTTAGCGACGTAAGTGCTAAGCTCATTTTGACCATTAGCAGACCGCCATATGAGTAACACAGAAACGTGACCAAGAGAACGATTGTTTAGGTAAAAAAATACTACAGACATGACACGACAAAACCACTGATTCAGATTTGTCAAAGGAACTTCTCTGTTTGAGAGGTCAGATGATGGGTGCAACAAGTAAAATTGTCCTTCCAAACAACACTCCAGCAAATTGTCTCTTTGACAAATAACGTGACTTTCTTGAAATTAAGAAATAGAACAAATAGGAAGAAACTTCAGCTCCGGTTCTGAATCTCCAGTGTCTGCCCCTGCTATCAGTATCTTGTTTAGGCAATTTCAATAAGTCAATCTACATCAAGTGACAAAATTAACGATATCTTTGCAATTCCTCAAAAAAAAAATCCTGTGTTCTCAACATTATCCTTGCCTCCCCTCTTTCTGTCTGTTCTCAAAATAAAAACAAATATCCCATTGTAACTGAAATTAGGAGCATTTCTTTGAACACAGGTGTGGTGTCACATTGATTTAAACGTGCCCTAATGAACCCACTGCTCAAAAGTCCAATATAGATTCCAGTAATCTGAACCAGTTTCAATCTGTTTCTATTATTATCGTCATTGTTGTTGTTATATTTATTGTTAGCTTATTATTGTTATTGTTATTATTGATATTGTTATTATTATTATTATTATTATTATTATTATTACTATTATTATATTACTATTATCATTACTATTACCATTATCATTATTATTATCAGGATTATAATCATTATCGTTGTTGTTACCATCATCACCACCATCATCATCATCATCATCACCATCATCATCATCATCATCATCATCATCATCATCATCATCATCATCATCATCATCATCATCATCGTGATGATCATCATCATTGTTTTATTTACTTTTATTATTATTGTTATCATCGTCGTCATCATTATCGTCATTATTACTATAAGTATCATCATTATTATCGTCGTTACTATATCTGACCAATCCATGTTGCAAAATGCTCAAGCATGGGGCCACTCAATTACAAGTCATGGGCTTGTGTCTCCATATGCTTTGATTGTTTGTTTGTTTGTTCGTTTGGAGAATAGGAAATGTTGACGTTACAGGTCCTGTAAGTCGTGTCAGTGGCTGGCATACAGAAATATGACAGCGTCCAGCATACACGTTTACCAAAGCATCAGGCTGTCAAATGCTGTACTAGAATGTGGTCAGCTTGAATAATAGATTAAGTTCTCCATGCTCCACTCAAAAAAAAAAAAACAAAAAAAAAAACAACAACAAAAACACCACCAACAACAACAGCAACAGCAAAATCCCCATCATTATGTGTGGTGCGCATTGATTTGAGTAACATTTGCAGAATAACTGTATTCCGATTAAATTGTAATACAAAAAAAAATAGTTTAATTAATATTCAGAGAAATTACGACAATAAGATTCTTTCCCACGCCAATGCTATTTCTGTCAAAAGTCTCTTTTCCTCCACAACATGTATCCATACAGACACACAGACACAGATACAGACACATATACATACAATTACGTGAACGTACCAGCTGTATTTCACCCCGTCGACTTGATTGAACATGCGTTGTGTTACCCAAGACTGTTGAAAAGACGTGGACAAACTGTGAGATCCGGTGCAGGAAGGAGAGCGAGTTGTTTGCTTAGTTCCAATCTTGTCTCCCCCAAACGAACATCACGCAAGCAGCACGCTTTAAACACAGCTAAGACTTACTTCGTTCAAGTATTCGTATCTGTCTCGTTTTAAATCATAAGTCTACACGAATAAAAGCTTCCATTGCAGCAATCGAATTTTACACTACTGGTGATCACCTTAGTCGCCCATTGAATCTTCTTTGCTGATTCTTATTTGACATTAAGACAAAAACCAATTGTTTGACGTGGTCATTGTTGATCCTTGGGAGCTTAGAGTCTATACAGAAGAATAAAAAGTCTAATTACCTAAGACAACGACATAAGCCAGCATATTAGCTGAATTTGCATATCCCATGAAGAAGAACGCATGGAGTAATTTATTGATCATTTCTTAGGCGTCTGTGCAAGCTCAAGGAGATTGCCACATAACAGATAACAGGTTGAGTGAGTGCATACTAATTTTTGTCTGAGTTTGAGGTATCATTTTTGAATAAACTCAAAACTCGTTTTTACCGGGGATATTAATTTATGTTCTAAAAAAAAAAAGCTCTGCCTTTTCATTACTATGTCAGTTTGTTCAATGTAATTTCTCTTTTTGTAATAACAGGATAAAATGAACTAAAAGTCTGTGTTTGAAGCACAGACAGAAGAAAACAACGAACAACAATATACACGGTAACTGTGCATAAGCTTCTTTATTCCAGTCCCTACGCCTTGAACATTCCATTTCTCTTCCTGTTTGTCTTCCTGTTCATCTCTCCTTTTCTGTCTCTTATTGTGAACACGAGGATTTTGCTGTAAAACGTCCTCTGTTTTGTTGTTGTTGTTGTTCGTTTGTTTGTTTGTTTGTTGTTTTTGTTTTTTTCTCATGTCCATTTTTGCCTCCATCTGTGTGGTCTTGTCATGCATTTAATGAGAGCTGATTCAGTTTGCTGAGTGGAACAAACTTATTTCTCCCTTCTCCTCCATTCTATCGATTTCACTTTTATCCCTGCGGGAAAGAATACAAACAGCAAAAGGAGCAGCACAGACAAGTGCAAGATAAGAAGGGACAGGAGGTAGAAAAAATAACAACAACAACAACAACAAAAAAACGAACAGGCAAACAAGAAAACTTTAATCGGTCAAACCATATCATCAGCCATGGCATAATGTTCATTTTACTGGCACGTATCAGATCAAGGCCATGATCACCTACGCAAGACACTTGATGATGATGGTCATCATCAGATCAACTAACGATTCCAGTGAGGTCATTTATCGTTTCTTATCACATGACTGTCCTAAACATTTCTCATACCCTTATATCTTCAGTTGTCTTAACTATACTTAGTGTTTCGTAACATTTTGTTGATTTTGTTGGGTTGCTCATAGATGGTCTATGAGCCAACACATTTTCCTTTATTGAAGTCCTTTTCTGTTTTTCTCCCGTCTGGTGTTTGTCCATATTTGGTAAGCATAGATTTTATAGTAGACTGTGTTTCTGATCTCATCTGATCAACCACCTAATTCATAAACACCGAGAGTCCAGTAGATGTAAATCTTTCAGAGGACGCCAAAACGTCGCTTTACTAACTAAATCTGTGTACTCACTTTCTGGAAGAGAACATTTAGAAAGAGACAACCAATGAAGAATGCGAAGAATGCGAAGAAGAAGAATGCGAAGAAGAAGAAGAATGCGAAGAAGAAGAAGAATGCGAAGAAGAAGAATGCGAAGAAGAAGAATGCGAAGAAGAAGAAGAATGCGAAGAAGAAGAAGAAGGAGAAGAATGCGAAGAAGAAGAAGAATGCGAAAAGAAGAATTTCGAAGAATTGCGAAGAAGAATTGCGAAGAAGAAGAAGAAGAAGAATTGCGAAGAAGAAGAAGAATTGCGAAGAAGAAGAAGAAAAATTGCGAAGAAGAAGAATGCCAAAAGAATGCGAAGAAAGAAGAATGCCAAGAAGAATGCGAAGAAGAATGCGAAGAAGAAGAAGAAGAATTGCGAAGAAGAATTGCGAAGAATTGCGAAGAAGAAGAATTGCGAAGAATTGCGAAGAAAAATTGCGAAGAATTGCAGAAGAAGAAGCAAGAATTGCGAAGAAGGAATTGCGAAGAAGAAGAATTGCGAAGAAGAAGAAGAATTGCGAAGAAGAAGAAGAAGAATTGCGAAGAAGAAGAAAGGAAGAAGAATTGCGAAGAAGAAGAAGAAGAATTGCGAAGAAGAAAAAAATTGCGAAGAAGAAGAAGAAGAAATTGCGAAGAAGAAGAAGAAGAAGAATTGCGAAGAAGAAGAAGAAGAAGAATTGCGAAGAAGAAGAAGAAGAAGAAGAATTGCGAAGAAGAAGAAGAAGAATGGAAGAAGAAGAAGAAGAAGAAGAAGAAGAAGAAGAAGAAGAAGAAGAAGAAGAAGAAGAAGAAGAAGAAGAAGAAGAAGAAGAAGAAGAAGAAGAAGAAGAAGAAGAAGAAGAAAAGAAGAAGAAGAAGAAGAAGAAGAAGAAGAAGAAGAAGAAGAAGAGAACAACAACAACAACAACAACAACAACAAGAAAACGAAGATGATGATGATGAAACAGTTAAAGAAGTTGACGAAGAAGTATTAGTAATACAAGAAGAAAACAAAGAAAAACAAAACTGACAAAACAGCAACAACAGCGATAATAACAACAGCAGCAGCAACGACAACCAACAATATCAACAACAGCAACAACAAAACAGAATCAACAACAGTAACAACAACCTTGTCACTTTTTTTTTTCAATTTTTTTTTAACATACTTAAATGTTTTGGGGTTTTTAGCTGTTGAGCATCAAAAATCAAACCAAACACTGTGTGTGCTTGCATTGTTATCGTAATTTTTCTTCGTATTCTCAGCATTATGTTTATTCATTAAGTTGTTGGACACATTTGAATGTATATCATATTCACTGCAAACTGAAGCTTCACACGCATGTCGTCTTTTGACGAAGGCGCATGTATATAACTGTACATGCATGCGTCCATTTGTTTTGCATATGCACACTGACGTACACACGTGAACAGGGGCAAACTCGGTACGATCATTATTTTTCGCTCTGTTCTGCTTCGTCGATGCTGACCTTTTCAGATATGCACACCATTGGTGCTTTTTCCCCCACACAGTGTTATCAATTAGGAAAAGAGTAAAGGTGGAGAGTGACAGCTCACATCGCAATCAGAACATCCAACAGCATGAGGTAACCTACTAACGACCATGTGCACATGCGAGCAGTTTGATCAATTATGTATTGTGCATGAGATGATACCTCGGAGAAATTAATGTCACTACCAGAAACATTATGTGACTTTCCACCACGAAATGAATCACTTGTCCACTTCAGGCAGTTTTCACTTTTTCATTGCTTCTAAATGTACATTTACTGCTCTTTCTAATGAAGAAAACCATTTTAAAATCGGACAATAAATATCGAGGTACAGCCTTCCAAACATGGCACTTTCCGAAACACAGTTTTGAGAAAATAAAAAAAAAACGAAAGTGAAAGTAAGCATCAGCATGTTGGGTAGGGTAATGCAATAGCTTTTTCACTAAGAAAAAACCACAATATGCATAATTTATTGAATGTACAATGTGTAGGAAGGTTCCGGCATCCGCTAAAATCAACAACTCCATAACGAGCCCTGACACCCCTCTCGCTTATTTTGCCCCATTGTGCAAAACGCTGCCAGTGGACAAGCGACTCATTCCGTGATGGAAGGTCACACATTACTTGAGTAGGGAATTGTTAGGGGGAGGGGGGGGGGGGTCAAAATCTCATGTGACTGCTGAAGCAGATCAAGGCACTTATTTGAATATATGACTGACTCAAAACTTTAATGTGAAAGAAAAATGGGCCAGTTTAGGAAATTGTTTTGGGGGGAGCAAAACCTTATGTGGCTGCTTTAGCAGACCTAGGCATGTATTTGAATATATAGCTGATTCAAAACTGTGATGTAAAAATTGGGCCAGTCTCTGAATTATGGATTAAGTGGGATTGGGGTGTGTTTGAAGAGGGACATGCAAGAATATTAAGTTATCAAAATTTTGCTTGGTATTTCATTTAAAAAAAAAAAAAAATATTTTCAATCTAAGTCACTTTGGATGTTGGAAAATGTGTGTGTGTGTGTGTGTGTGTGTGTGTGTGTGTGTGTGTGTGTGTGTGTGTGTGTGTGTGTGTGTGTGTGTGTGTGTGCGTGGTGTGTTGTGCGTGTGTGTGTGTGTGTGTGTGTGTGTCTTGTGTGTGTGTGTGTGTGTGTGTGTGTGTTTGTGTGTGTGTGGTGTGTGTGTGTGTGTGTGTGTGTGTGGTTGAGTGTGTGTGAGTGAGTGTGTGCGTGCTTAAGCATGTGTATGCTAAAGAGGATAAACAGCTCTATCCACCACACATTGCAGCAGATCTTTTAAATTTGTATTTATTTATTTATCCATTCATTCATTATCCATTCATTCATTTATTTATCTATCTATCTATCTATTTGTTTATTCATTGATTTATTATTTGTTTATTTATTTTTGTTTATTTATTTATTTATTTATTTATTTATTCATTTATTTATTTATTTATTTATTGTTATTTATTTATTTATTTATTTATTTATTTACTTATTTATTTATTTATTTATCTATCTATTTATTTATCTATATATTTATTTATTCATTTGCATTACCCTAGTCATCGTAACCCCAACCATCACCACAGCAAGTTCCGATATTATAAAATCCAAAATAACTGCCATAGTCCTAATTAGACAAAAGATCATTCGAACATAGAAAACACATCAGATGGGCACCTCATTTTGAGGCTCTGTAGGAAACATTTTGAAGTGCTGCTTTTTTTCTGAGTTGTCAGGAGAAATAAGCTGATTGGAAGACTGATGATGGAAAGCTGCAAAGGTCACAGCGAAAACAACTTCTGTCTTATCTTTGTACGTGGTATTTTGTGGCAGCAATGAGACATTGAAAACGGAGCTGAGGATCAACAAGGCATTACGTCCTTAACAGTGATGATGGAACTGTTAGCATTCATTGTCATTGCCTTGTCTTTCCTTTTTTAGGAAAACGTCTGAAACATACTTTTCATAAACGTCAATGGCTGGAATCGGAATTTCTTTGCATTATCCACATTAGTAGACGCATCTGCAACAATATCAGTAGCAATGTTTCTTGGGTTGCATCTTCCTTTATGATTTTCTGTGGCATCTGTTGTTTCTGCATTTTGCGTGTTAGATTTTGCTAGTGTGTGATCCGATCTATCACTCTTATTAGCAAGCGCTCAGTCCAGTAGATGGACATCTTTCATAGAGACTGTCACCGCGTGGCTTTCTTGTAAATAGCAGTCTGTGTACTCACTACATGAATATGGGCATGGACCAGCAGAAAAGTAGTAGAGGCGACAGAGGTAAAAAGGAGAAAACAGAAGAAGAGAAGAAGAAGGAGAAGGAAGAGAAGAAAAGGTAGAGGAAGGAAGAAGAAGAAGAAGAAGAAGAAGAAGAAGAAGAAGAAGAAGAAGAAGAAGAAGAAGAAGAAGAAGAAGAACACCATCACCACCACCACCACCACCACCACCACACAACAACAACAACAACAACAAAGAGAAGAATGAAGGTAATGGCAGTGACAATGAAACTGATCGTGATGATGACGACGACGACAAAAACGATGATGATGATGATGGTGGTGGTGGTGGTGGTGGTGGTGGTGTGATGATGATGATGATGATGATGATGATGATGATGATGATGATGATGATGATGATGATGATGGTGAGGAGGAGGACGAGGAAGAGGAGGGGGTGGGGGAGGATGACGATGATGATGATGATGATAGTCACAATGGTGATGGTGATAACGATAATGAGCCTGATCATCATTTCAGTCTTAGTGTGTGATCTTTAGTGAAGTCTTACGCAGATAATGACATCACTGATCCATGCATTTATGTTAATTCATGTCCACATTCTTAGTAACGTATTTTGTTGCAGTTGTGTTGGCAACACAACAACGATGATGATTCTCTCGTCGATCCGAATGAAACGTCGAAGTACTGATCCTTATAGCGTGCGTGTGCTTCCATATGAGACACAAAACCCCCATCCCGGAAGCATATGTTCTTCTACTGTCGTTGCATGGGAAGAAGTCCTGTGGTCTTGAGCTCTGCTTCCACCTACCCGTCGTCTGTTAAACAAATGCTGGTCTGTGTTGGGGGCCTGCGTGGCATGCGTGTCAATCA
>CM060314.1:17556086-17561086 GCA_030674185.1 Monoplex corrugatus
GGGCGATAAATTTCGCGAGGGATTTTTGATATTTTTCCATCTTCAGTCATGAGTATTCTGGTATTGACCCTTTGACTCGAAATGTCCTCATCAAAGATTATGCATTTTTGTCGTATACTTTCATACATATATATATATATATATATATATATATATATATATATATATATATATATATATACAGAGAGAGAGAGAGAAAGAAGAGAGAGAGAGAGAGATAGATAGATAGATATATAGATAGATAGATAGATAGATAGATAGACAGGTAGATAGAAACATAGCTAGCTCCTTCTCCTTTTTCCTCCTATATTTCCTCCTTTTCCTTTTTTCACTCCTCCACCCCTTATTCTCCTCATCCTTCTTTTCTTCCTTCTCCTCTGCTTCATTTTCCATCTTCCTCTTCTTCCTTCTCTCTGCAGTCCTCTTCATCTCCTCACCACCCTTCTTTCTCTTCTTCTTCTTTATCTTCCTTCTTGTTTTCCATCTCTTCCTCCTTTCATCTTTGTTTATTTTTCTTCTTCTGATACTTTTCTTCATCATTCTCTGTTTACTTTTTTTTCTTCTTTTCCTTCTCTTATTCATTCTATTTCTCCTTTTTAGTGTGTTAATGTATGTACATCTGTTTGTCTGTTTCCCCCACATATATTGTTGGCTACAGTAAAAATGCATTTGCTAAATCCATGAGAATATATATATATATATATATATATATATATATTTATGTATATATATATTACACACACACACACATTATATTATATATATATATATATAGTATATATATATAATATATATATATATAACACACATATATATATATATATATATATATATGACACTCAGCAAATTAGAGCGAACCAATCAATTGTGAAAATTGATGCTGTTCATGTTCATGACAATTGCTGGGGAAACGCCGAGGAGGTCAAGACCATTCGTAACATCAGCCTTCAGACCCAGGGGTCTGCCTTGTCCACGTCGAAGGTTGACACGGTCGCTGAGGTTGGCAGACAATATGTCACCCATGATTCATTATCTGGAAAAGTTTCCATTTTAGTTGATCGTAACATCTATCATAACATGCATTCTTCTGAATTCTTATACATACTTGAGCTAGTTATCCTTTGACTTCCGCACCCTGTCTACCTGCATCCTGCATCGTCAACCATGCTAGCAAAGCAAATACTTAACCCTTTGACTCCTCACCCTATCACCAACTTCCTGCAGGAA
Source organism: Monoplex corrugatus (assembly GCA_030674185.1). NCBI lineage: Eukaryota > Metazoa > Mollusca > Gastropoda > Littorinimorpha > Ranellidae > Monoplex > Monoplex corrugatus. Next base: position 17,557,314 of record CM060314.1, read on the forward strand.
GCTGGTGGATAGGTTGAGGGTGTCAACGGGTTAAGTTTTTGTAGTTAATGGATAGGGTGCAGGAGTCAAAGGGTTAAACTACTTCTGACCTGACCATTGTATAGTTTTAACGTGAATGTGTCATCGTTGGAGCTTCACTGGTTCACACATCCGATTACAATGTTTATCCACGATGTTAAAAGATATGTTCGTCAATATCAGACCCAATAAAACGACAATCGCAGTGTTAAAAGATATGTTCCTCCATTTCTCTTCAAGTGTCTCTGAGAGCTCGTCCCCCGTATGCTTTAGCTCGTTTTATGTTACTGTATTTTGAACCGTATTATTTCTAGTCTTTATTTCGTGTGATAAGATTAGTTGACTAATATTTATAAGTGGATTCTGTGTTTTATTTCAGCATCCTGGAGCCAAAAGTAAGGACGGAGAAATCCAATTGTGGAAAGTTTTGGTGCGTAGGTTGAGGTGTATGGGTGAGTGGATTGAAGGTGAAGGCATGTAGTTGCGTAAACATGTCGAAACTTGTTTGGAAAGAGAAAACTCTCAAAATAATTACTGTAATGATTGTTATCTCCCTTGAATACCAGCACACTGACAAGTCAGTTTTTACAAAGCACGTGGAGGGCAAGTGTGTATATTATTGATGTCCCCATACGGGGACGCTAGGCTTAAATGGGTTAAATTAATGCAGTTCTGTTTTCTGACCTCTCTGAGTGGTCGTTTGCTTTTTACTGAATCCAACACTTAATCTCGCTCGCTCCCTCCCTCCCCCCTCCCTCCTTCCCTCCCCTCACTCTCTCCCATTCATTCTCGTCTGTCTTTTTGTCTGTTTTTCTGTCTGTCTGTCTGTTTGTCTGTCTCTTTCTCTCTTTCTTTCTCTCTCTATCTCTCTCTCTTTCTCTCTGTATTCTCAGTCTGTCTGTCTTTCTGTGTTTGTGTTTGTCTGTGTCTGTCTGTCTCTCTCTCTCCCTCAATGTCTCTGTCTCTTTCTCTGTCTCTCTGTCTGTCTCTCTGTCTCTCTCTTTCTCTCTCTTTCTCTCTCTCTCTCTCTCTCTCTCTCTCTCTCTCTCTCTCTGTCTGTGCGTCCGTGTCTGTCTTTCTGTCTGTCTGTCTGTCTTCTCTCTCTGGATCTCTCTGTCTCTGTCTGTCTGTCTCTGTCTGTCTGTATGTATAAATGTATCTCTCTCTCTCTCTCTCTCTCTCTCTCTCTCTCTCTCTCTCTCTCTCTCTCTCTCTCTCTCTCCGTCTGTGTGTTTCGTTTTTTCTACAGCCAACTCGGAAGACAGGGCAATGCTTCTACGTCTTTACTCGTCGCTGTCTGATTCTCAACTGACTACAGTATATGTACATTTCACAGTGAACAGCAATCAGTTATCATTTAAACGAATATCATGCCGTGCTGTTATCCGCACGCTGATTACCGTTAACACACGTCACATTTCCCTTTCTTTAAGGAAACAAAATCAATTAATCATTTTTCCTATCTTTCAGTCCATACGAAATAAATGTGTTTCCTACCTTTATCACAACATTAACTTAACAAACACTCATTCTCACGCACAGGGCCCAATCATTCATTCACCTCATTTTATCTCTGATCATTATACTATCCATCATCATCATGTCCATATTTCGCAATGCTTTCAGTTTATCTGATTGTGGTAGAGTCTTCAGTTTCATTCATATTTCAGGAAATCTGGCCTTTTGCTTTGTCTTCCAGATCTTATTCTGTAAGGAGAACTAACTGGTTCGGGTTGTCCTGTCCTTGTTTGTTTGATAACTTCATCTGGCTCCTTGATGCTGGTTGTCTCAGACATTTTGATGACTGGTGACTGATCAGATGAGTTATCACGGACAGACGATGCTGGCGTCCTGACATCTGTTCCAGTTCCAGTTTTCTTGTTATCTTCCAGCATCTGTTTTGAGGGAATGATGATTTGCACTTGCTTGCCTGGTGTGTCGCTTTCCTGATGTCTTCCATAAATCATCCGTTTCTGTTGTGTCTCGTAGCTGACGACGATTCCTTCTGTACTGACGTCCAACCTCTGTGCGAATGTTGTATGACCGGATGTTCACCTGTTGGTCTACTTTGGTGCTGATCCACTTTTTGGATCCTGGAGGTTGGAATTTCACAATCTGTCCCGGACTCAGTTCTGTCAGCTCTACTGCGCTTCTGTTGTAGTAGTGCGCTTGCTTCAGTTTCCTTTTCTCAAGTTCTTTCTTGATTGGTACAACTGTAGGTAGGAGTAATGTCTTTGACGTCGGCACTTGTGTTCGTGTTCTTCTGCCAAACAGTCTCTGAGCAGGCGAACTGTTTACAGTCTCTGTCGGGATGTTTCTCAGCTCAAGCAAAGCGAGGAAGGGATCTTGATTGTTGTGTTCTGCTTTCTTCATGCACGTCTTTGCAGCCTTCACCGCGCTCTCTGCTTTTCCATTGGACTGAGGGTAGTGTGGTGAGCTTGTTACGTGTTCAAACCCATATGTTTTTCTGAACTTTCCAAACTGGTTTGATGTAAATTGAGTTCCACAGTCTGTTGTCAGGCGTTCTGGTATTCCGTGTCTTGCCAAGTGTCTCTTCAGACAGATGATGACCTCTTTGGATTCTCTTGTTTGTAACCGATCAATCTCAAAGAAATCAGAGTAATGATCGACCGTGACCAGGTATTCATTGACATTATGTTCGAAGATGTCACAAGCGATGTGTTGCCAGGGCAGGTCAGGGATCTCTGTACTGATAAGTGGTTCCTTCTGCTGACCACGTTGGTATGTGTTACAGGCGCTGCATGTTTTGACAAAATCTTCAATGTCCATGTTCATCCTGGGCCAGTAGACTACCTCACGTGCTCTTCTTATGCAGCTCTGAATTCCTGAGTGGCTTGCATGAAGTTCCTCAAGGATGTCTGCTCTTTCGCTTTCAGGTACAATTACTCTGTGGCTTTTGAAGACAAGTCCGTTGTGGACTGACAGTCCCTCCCTGAAAGGAAAGTATTCTTGTAATTGTAATGAAAGTTGTTGTTTCTCCTCTGGCCAGCCTTGTAGAATGACAGCTTTCAGGGTTTTCATGGTTGCATCTTCCTGAGTTGCTTGCTGCAGACTGTTCAGTCTCTCTTGGCTGATGGCCAGTTCTTGCAATGAGTCTGTTTTCTCCAGGTCTGTGAGGAAAACGGCTTCCTTGTGGGTGACTTGCTGTTCCGCTTTTCCACAGACTGCTCTGCTAAAGGTGTCAGCCAGGTGCATCTTAGATCCACGCTTGTACACTACCGTGTACCTGAACTTCTGAGTTCTGAGTAGCATCCTCTGAATCCTCTTAGGTGCTGAAAGCAGGCTCTTCTTGTGAATGGTCTCTAGTGGTTTTGTGGTCGGTCTCCACCAGGATATCTCTTCCATAGACGTATCTCTCAAACCTTTCCAGACCGAAGAGTATTGCCAACATCTCCTTTTCTATTTGAGCATAGCTTTTTTCTGTCTCGGTCACGACTCGTGATGCGTACTGAATCGGTTGACCATCCTGCATGAGACAAGCTCCAAGTCCAAACTGTGAAGCATCACACTGAAGGGTGGTTGTACGCTTTCCCGAAGAGTCAAAGTAGCGAAGTACCGGTGGCTCAGAGAGTATCTTCTTCACTTTCTTCAGGGCTTCTCCGTGGACGTCTTCATCCCATCTGAAGTGAACGTCTTTTTTGACCAGTTCTCTGAGTGGTGCTGCTGCCTCAGACAGGTTTGGTGCAAATTTCTGAAGGTATCCGATTACACCGAGTAGTCTCTGCACAGCTGCT
>CM060314.1:17573586-17576086 GCA_030674185.1 Monoplex corrugatus
AAATGCCAGCTTCGCCGGGCAGGACAGATCGCCTGTATGGAATTGAACAGTTTGTTGTTGTGGAGAGCTGAAGCACAGATACTATCACCAGGGAAGATCGTTGAACTGATACACGGATACTCTTAACGTCGATCTCTTTGATGTAACATAAACACCAGTAAGTTTAATGGGAAGACACTGCCATTTAAAGATTAAGTTGGAGACAGTCGTGCACGCAATGCTACACTCACATTTGAACAGCAGAGAACATTTACCATTGAACAGAGGAGAGATAAACTGAAACAGAAACCACAATGACAAGACTCTCTCCCCGTGAAACTCCTCTGTTTCTAGGACATGTTATCTACCCCCTCCCAAGAAGAACCAGAAACTCAACTCCAAGCCTCCTACTCAAATTTCAAACTAACGGGAAAATATAATACAATAAAAGGTCGTTGACACTATGCAATATATACAGCTTGTCAGGGTAATGCGGTGTACTGCCTTACTACATCAGCATTATTGAACAAAGCTAGATCATTGATACGTCTTATACAAAAGAAAATAAGTAGATTGTATGTTTCTCCTTCGTCATAATATTTTGTACAAGCCACGAGACACTGACCCTAATAAATTATTGATCACGATGATTTCGTCTTCTAACAGTGATACTGTTTTTTTGTCATTATAAGTATACATATAGAACACTATTCATGATTAACTATTTTTCTTTGGCTGTCGTTGTTGTTGTAAAAAAATGTACTGACCTGTTCTCAAAATGATGCGTGTAAACCAAACATATGTATGTATCTATGTATATGTACATGTATGTATGTATGTATGTATGTATGTATTATATTATCTATCTATCTATCTATCTGTTTATCTGTCTATCTGTCTATCTATGTATCTATGATTATCTATGTATCTGTGTATTTATCTATCTATCTATCTCTCTTCTATCTATCTATCTACCCGTCTATCCGTCTATCCGTCTGTCCGTCTGCCTGTCTGTCAATCAATCTATCTACATTTTTATGTATGTATGTATATGTATGTGTGTATGTAGGTATATATGTATGTATGTATGTATGTATGTATGTATGATGTATGTATGAATTTGTGACCAGACAACATTACTACAGAGATGATTGAAGCCCTAGAGGAATTTGGTATAGAAAAATAACATTCCTCCTAAATGAAATTTACGACACTGGAAAAATCCCCAAAGATATGTCAAAATCAATTTTCATTGCACTTCCAAAGAAGACAGGGGCTATAGAATGCGAACTCCATCGCACAATCAGTTTGATGAGGCATGTAACCAAGATCCTATTAAAAATAATCATGATGAGGACAAGGAATAGAATGAATCAAAAGAGAAATAGCAGATGAATAGTGTGGATTTCTGGAAGGGAAAGGAATTGTTAATGCCATATACATCCTAAGAACTATTATAGAGAGGTCAATCGAGGTGAACAAGGATTTATATTTATGCTTTGTTGACTATACCAAGGCTTTCGATCGGGTAAGACATGAAGAATTGATCAACCAACTATAAAGACTCAATATTGATGGAAAAGATCTACGAATAATCACAAATATGTATTGGGAACAGACAGATGCAATGAGAATAAAAAAAAAAAAACGATATAAGCTCTTTCCAAAACATCAAAAGAGGAGTCAGACAGGGTTGTGTTTTGTCACCAGATCTGTTTTCACTTTACAGTGAAAACATCATAAAAACCCAGAGGAAGACCGTGGATTAAAGGTTGGAGGAAAAATGATAAACAACATTCGATACGCAGATGACACCGTGCTAATTGCAAAAGTGAAAGGGACCTACAAAACTTTGAGAATATACTTGAAATAGAAAGCAAAGGTAAGGGGTTGGAACTAAACACATTGAAGTCATGGTGATCAGTAAAAAACATGAAATCCCCTCATACAGAATAACTGTAAACGGCACAACCTTGAGACAGATTGATAAGTTTAAATACCTGGGAACGATCATTTCACCAAACGGCAAATGCACATCAGAAATAGCCAGCAGAATCGGCCAAGCCAAAACAACATTCAAGAAGATGGAAAGCATTCTTACCAACAAATGCCTATCAACTAACATCGGGAAGAGAGATCTTGAATGTTATATAGAACCAATACTGTTGTACGTTTGCAAGGCACGGACAGTCAACAAGCAAAGCCAGAGCAAGATTGAGGCAACCGAGATGTGGTTTCTAAGAAAGATGTTGAGAGTTCCATGGACAACAAAGAAAACAAACGAGGCAGTCTTGATGGAGGCAGACACAAGTAGATCATTCATAAGGAAGATTAGGAAAAGGCAGGAAACATGCATAGGCCAGTTTATGAGGAAAGGGGAATTGGAACACCTGGTCACAACGGGAAAGCTGGATGAAAGGAGGGCACAGGGTAGACCAGGGAGAAGATACTACACGGACTTGCAGAGTGGCTGAAGACAGGGAGGGTGGAGAGATGCTTGAGGCAACAAGAGATAGAGACA
>CM060314.1:17593586-17596086 GCA_030674185.1 Monoplex corrugatus
TCTTCTTCTTCTTCTTCTTCTTCTTCTTCTTCTTCTTCTTCTTCTTCTTCTTCTTCTTCTTCTTCTTCTTCTTCTTCTTCTTCTTCTTCTTCTTCTTCTTCTTCTTCTTCTTCTTCTTCTTCTTCTTCTTCTTCTTCTTCTTCTTCTTCTTCTTCTTCGCATTCTTCGCATTCTTCTTCTTCTTCTTCTTCTTCGCATTCTTCGCATTCTTCTTCTTCGCATTCTTCTTCTTCGCATTCTTCTTCTTCGCATTCTTCTTCGCATTCTTCTTCTTCGCATTCTTCTTCTTCGCATTCTTCTTCTTCGCATTCTTCTTCTTCTTCGCATTCTTCTTCTTCGCATTCTTCTTCTTCGCATTCTTCTTCTTCGCATCCTTCTTCTTCGCATTCTTCGCATTCTTCTTATTATTATTCTTCTTCTTCTTCTTCGCATTCTTCTTCTTCGCATTCTTCTTCTTCGCATTCTTCTTCGCATTCTTCTTCGCATTCTTCTTCGCATTCTTCTTCTTCTTCACCCTGTCTCTGATTTTGCAGGTGATATTTTTACTGCCCACTCTGCATACTTTGTCTCTTATGGGGAAAACATACTTGGTATTTCCATGCTTCTATAAACCATCAAGCACTGTCCTGATCCACATGGCACTTCTCGTGCATAAATAATCTTTTGCATGCCTATACAAGCGAACATGTTGACAGGATTAGAACTATCGCCTGGGTTATATAAACAAGTGTCACATAAGCCAGAAACACGAAACAAATCACTGGGGCTGTCTGCATACTTTGTAGACAGGATTCAGCCTGCGCATGTAGTTGATCAAAGGTGTAGTCTGGCAGCAAACTGCATTTGAGACAGTTTGAAGAAAAACAACAAACACAATGAGTTTTATTTGTTGTTGTTACCAGCTCGTTTGAAAACTCGGTGCAGTATAAATCAGTATGGTATAAAATATCATCTTCTAGAATAAAATCAGAAAAGCAGAAAGAGATGAATAGTTACAGAGAAACACAGAAGAAGGGAGAAGAACAAAAATGAGCGAGCAAGTGAGCAACGCACAGAGAGAGAAGGATAGATGGGGAGAGGAACAAAGGAGAAAAAAAAGAAAGACAGAGAAGAAGAGAGAGAGAGAGAGAGAGAGAGACAGAGAGACAGAGAGACAGAGAGACAGAGATAGAGACAGAGAGTCAGTCAGCCAGCCAGACAGACAGACTTAGCCAGAGACAGACAGACAGACAGACACAGCGAGAGACAGAGAGAGAGAGACAGACAGACAGACAGACAGAGAGATAGATAGAAAGACATGGAAAGAGAGAGACAGAGAAAGAGACAAAGAGAGACAGAGAGAGACAGAGAGAGAGAGACAGAGAGAGACAGACTTACAGTCAGACAGACAGACAGAGATAGACACAGAAACAGACAGACAGACACAGAGACAGACAGCGGACGCATAGACAGACAGACAGGCAGACAGACAGACAGAGAGGGCTGTGATTATGACCTGGGAAGCAATCCAAAGAACTAAAGCAGTATGTGTGTGTGTGTGTGTATGTGTGTGTGTGGTGTGTGTGTGTGTGTGTGTGTGTGTTGTGTGTGTGTGCGCGCGTGTGTGTGTGTGCTTGTGTGCGTGTGTGTGATTGTGTGTGTGCGTGCGCGCGCGCGCGTGTGTGTGTGTTTGTGTGTTTGTTTTTATACGTGTGTGTGTGTGTGTGTGTGTGTGTGTGTGTGTGTGTGTGTGTGTGTGTGTGTGTGTGTGTGTGTGTGTTTGTGTGTTTGTTTTTGTACGTGTGTGTGTGTGTGTGTGTGTGTGTGTGTGTGTGTGTGTGTGTGTGTGTGTGTGTGTGTGTGTTTCCCTGTGTGTGTGTGTGTGTATGTGTTTCAGTGTGTGTGTGTGTGTGTGTGTGTGTGTGTTTCTGTGTGTGTGTGTGTGTATGTGTGCGTGTGTGTGTGTGTGTGTGTGTGTGTGGTGTGTGTGTGTGTGTGTGTGTGTGTGTGTGTGTGTGTGTGTGTGTGTGTGTGTGTGTGGTGTGTTGTGAACAAAAAGTGTTGGCAGTTATGGATTTATTGCCTGGATTATAAACAAAAAAAGTATCACACACGCCAAAAATGTAAAAAATAAAAAAAATAAAAAAATAACTAAGGATGTTTCTATTGTTTGTGGACGGGATTCAGCCCACGGTTTATTAAACATATTGTCTGGAAACGAACTGCATTTGAGACACGTTGAAGAACAGACAAATACAATGATGGTTTTATGTGTCTCGGCTATTTTTTTTAATTCCTGGGACATAAATCACTGTAGTATGAAAATATCGAGAAGTAAAACAAGAACAACAGGTAGAAATGAATAGCAACAGACAAGTACATTAGAGAGAAAAACAAGAGTGAGCGAGCGTGCAAGCGAGGTGCAGAGAGAGAAGGATAGATGGGGGGAGCAACAAAGAGGGGGGGGGAGAGGGAGAGAGAGACAGACACACAAACCGACAGACAGATAGGCAGATAGGCA
>CM060314.1:17601086-17606086 GCA_030674185.1 Monoplex corrugatus
TCCTCTATTCCCGCCTATCTTTCTCGCAGTCTCTGCCTTTCTCCCATTCTTCTTTCGAGCACGTTGAAGTATCCTTCCAATCCACCCCTCACCCCATCACCTTCTCCTGTGTCTATCGACCCCACCTAGCTCTGCCAACAAACTCACCACATCCACGTTTCTCTCTGACTTTGACCAACTGCTTGACCACTACTGCCTCTTACCTGGAAATCTCATCATTCTAGGTGACATCAATGTCCACTATGACAACACTCACCGTTATGACACAAGACATATCATCAACTCTCTGTCCAATCACAATATGACAACACATTTCTGAACCAACCCATCAAACAGGTCACATTCTTGACTGGATCATTTCTCGTGATCACCACAATTCAGCTACTGACAACTGCTTAGTTCTTTCTACCCGTCTAACTTCAGCCCTTAAATCTGACCACTCTGCAATTCTCTGTTCTCTCGACATTTCTCCTCCTTCCCGTACCACGTGCACAGTGACTCGACGCAATCTCAAATCTATTGATCTCTCCACATTTTCATCTGATGCCTCCGTCTCCTTTCTGAAAAGTCACATAACCTTGCTGATGAATTATATACTACTCTCCACCATCTTCTGGACACTCATGATCCAGCCACAACCCGTCTTTTATCTGACCGCCCCCCTACCCCCTGGCTCACTCATGAGATTGCCTGTGCAAAACGTGCCCGCCGCAGAGCAGAGCGCCACTGGCGCAAATCCAAACTCACTGTACACAGGCAACTTTTCCAAGCCTGTAAAACAAAAGTATCCACCCTCATTGCATCAGCAAAAAACAAGCTATTTCCAAACCAAAATCCTGAATGCCTCTTCTTCAAAAGAACTCTTTACAACCATGAATCATCTCCTTGGCACACGAAAAGATTTACCTCTCCCAACAAAACATACAAATGAAGAACTCCCATCTGTATTCTCCAAGTATTTCACCACCAAATACAAACTCTTCATGACAGGCTTGACAGGACACCCTGTCAACCATGACCACCTGACCCTTCCTTTTCTGGCACACCTCTTACTACTTTTACCCCAGTCTCACAAGAAGAAATTTTCAACACAATCAGATCCATGTCGTTCAAAACCTGCGAACTGGATCCTCTTCCAGGTTCTCTCTACTCCGACTGTCTCCCTACTCTCCTCCCATTCATCACTGACATCATCAACACTTCTCTTCAAACTGGAACTGTCCCAGATTTCTTTCAAGTCTGCTATTGTTCACCCTCTCCTCAAGAAACACAATTTAGACCCAAATGAACTGAAAAATTACCGGCCTATCTCTAATCTTTCATTCTTGTCAAAACTCCTTGAAAAAGTCATCCTCAACCAGCTGAACTCTCACCTGTCTGCCAACAATCTCCTCAATCCTTTCCAGTCAGCCTACCGCCAGTGCCATAGCACTGAAACTGCCCTACTACACATTCTCAACAATCTCCTCCTTGCAACTGATATTGGCAAAGTCTCTCTCCTCACACTCCTTGATCTGTCTGCAGCCTTTGATACCATTGACCATGGTATTCTCCTTTCTAGACTTCATCATACTTTTGGCATCTCTGACATTGTTCTCTCCTGGTTCACTTCATATCTATCAAATAGAAAACAAACTGTTCTCATCAATGGCACTTACTCTCAACCTGCATACCTGACCTGTGGTGTTCCACAAGGATCTGTCCTTGGCCCTGTTCTTTTCACTCTTTACACCTCCCCCCTGTCCACCATCATCAACTCCCACTCTATAAAACACCACTTCTATGCTGATGACACCCAACTTCAAGACAGTGACTCACCTGATAATATTCAGCGCCTCTTGACTCTCACCACTGAGTGTTACTCGGACATTAAGAACTGGATGACACACAATAGACTTCAGCTTAATGACGACAAGACAGAAGCTATTCTCATTGGCACCCGTCAGAAACTTTCTCAGCTGCCTCCTCTTTCTCTCCCATGATGTAACACATCAGTCCCAATTTCTGATTCAGCTAAAAACCTTGGTGTCTGCATTGACTCTACCCTCTCCATGAACAACTTTGTTTCTCAAACTGCCAGATCTTGCTACTATCATCTCCATCGTATAAGCCTGATCAGGAAGTATCTCTCTGTCGAAACAACTGCAAAACTCGTTTTCTCCTTCATAATGTCTGGCATTGACTATTGCAATTCACTCTGTCTGGTCTTCCTGCCTCCACCATTCACATCCTACAGCGCATTCAAAACAATGCTGTACGCCTTGTACTCAAAAAGAAAAAAGCTGACCACATATCTCCTCTCCTGGCACAACTTCACTGGCTCCCTGTATCAAAGCGCATACAATACAAACTAGACACCATGTGCTACAAAAGCCTCAATAACGCAGCCCCCGATTACCTGTCAAGCCTACTTGAGATCTATCTTCCCTCACGTACCCTCCGCTCTGCCTCCGATCCTCTGACTTTTCGCTTTCCACGCACTAAGCTCAATACCTATGGTCCACGAGCCTTCTCTGTTTCTGGTCCACTCTCCTGGAACAAACTTCCTCTCTCAGTCCGTCAGCAACCTACTTTTGTCTCCTTCAAGACCGCTCTCAAAACTCACCTTTTCTCCTCTGCATAAAATCCTAACCTCACTCAACCCCCCCCCCCCCTCCTATGCAGCCTGTCTCCGCTCGGAGGGGAATCACATTGTTATAATATATAATTGTATATGATATGCTGTCTATAATTTTCCATTGATTTTATTCTTGCTTTTATTGCTTTTATTCTTTCTCCTCCATTTATAGCCATGCGTGTGTGTGTGTGGTGTGTGTGTGTGTGTGTGTGTGTGTGTGTGTGTGTGTGTATGTGTGCGTGCGTGTGTGTGCGTGCGTACGTGCGTGCGTGCGTGCGTGCGTGTGTGTCTGTTTCAGCGCTTTGATTTTATCAAGATTTTGCGCTATATAAATATTGTAATTATTATTATTATTTATAAATTATTATATTATAAATAAAATACTGCAGACTTGAAAAGGTTGAAAGTATTCAACGTAACAAAACTGGAATAGTGTGCATATACAGAGAGAGAGAGAGAGAAGACGAAGAAGAAGAAGAAGAAGAAGAAGAAGAAGAAGAAGAGAAGAAGAAGAAGAGAAGAAGAAGAAGAAGAAGAAGAAAAGAGAAGAAGAAGAAGAAGAAGAAGAAGAAGAAGAAGAAGAAGAAGAAGAAGAAGAAGAAGAAGAAGAAGAAAAGAAGAAGAAGAAGAAGAAGAAGAAGAAGGAGAGAACAAGAACAAGAATAAGAAAACAAACAGGAACAAGATGAAGACAGAGAATAAGAACAAGAAGAAAAAAAACAAGAAGAAGAACAACATCGGCAACAGTAATTGCAGCAACAACAACATCAACAACAACAGAAACAACAACAGAAAAAAATCCAGTAACACAGCTTACAACAATAAAACCAGAAGAAGGAATCTTCATTGTTTAGAATCAGACTGAAATGTCATTTCCTTAGAATGCCTGCATTGTGATATACGAACTGTCTCATTGTCTGTTTGTTTTGTTTTTTTTCTTTAAAGATGAAAAGTAAAAAAAGAAAAAAACAACTGGAGAATAATGAATTATGAAATTAAAGAAACGGACAAACATATGCTCTATGTTCCTGACAAGTAGCAGTATAAAAATGGAACCCATGTCATTTAATCTTTCTGAGCTGTTCGTTTGGATAGAAAATAAAATACTGCAGGCTTGGAAAGGTTGAAAGTGTTCAATGTAACAAAACTGAAATGTTGTGCAAATACAGACAGAGAGAAAGAGAGAGAGAGAGAGAGAGAGAGAGAGAGAGAGAAGAGAGAGAGAGAGAGAGAGAGAAGGAGAAGAAGAAGAACAAGAAGAGAAGAACAAGAACAAGAACAGAACAAAAACAAGAATAAGAAAACAAGAACAACATGAAGACACAGAATAAGAACAAAAAGAAAAAAAAAACAAGAAAAAGAGCAACATCATCAACAACAATTGCAACAACAACAACATCAACAACAACAGAAACAACAACAACACAGCTAACAACAATAAATCCAGAAGAAGGAATCTTCATTGTTTAGAATCAGACTGAAATGTCATTTCCCTAGAATGCCTGCATCGTGATATACGAACTGTCTCATTGTCTGTTTGTTTGTTTTTTCCTTTAAAGATGAAAAGAAAAAAACAACAACTAGAGAATAATGAAATATGAAATTAAAGAAACCGACAAACATATGGTCTATGTTCCTAACAAGTAGCAGTATAAAAATGGAGCGCATGTCATTAAATCTTTCTGAGCTTTTTGTTTGGATAGAAAATAAAATACTGCAGACTTGAAAAGGTTGAAAGTATTCAACGTAACAAAATGGAATAGTGTGCATATACAGAGAGAGAGAGAAGAAGAAGAAGAAGAATTGCGAAGAAGAAGAAGAAGAAGAATTGCGAAGAAGAAGAAGAATTGCGAAGAAGAAGAAGAATTGCGAAGAAGAAGAAGAAGAGAAGAAGAAGAAGAAGAAGAAGAAGAAGAGAAGAAGAAGAAGAAGAAGAAGAAGAAGAAGAAGAAGAAGAAGAAAGAAGGAGAAGAAGAAGAAGAAGAGAAAAAAAAAGTACAAGAAGAAGAAGAAGAAAACAAACAGGAGCAAGATGAAGACACAGAATAAGAACATGAAGAAAAAAAAAACAAGAAGAAGAGGAACATCAACAACAATTGCAACAACAGTAAGATCAACATACAATTGCAACAACAGTAAGATCAACATCAACAGAAACAACAACAACAACAACAACACAGCTAACAACAATAAAACCAGAAGAATGAATCTTCATTGTTTAGAATCAGACTGAAATGTCATTTCCCTAGAATGCCTGCAACGTGATATACGAACTGTCTCTTTGTCATTTTTTTCCTTTAAAGATGAAAACAAAAAAGAACAACACCCAGAGAATAATGTATTATGAAATCAAAGAAACAGACAAACATATGCTGTATGTTCC
>CM060314.1:17608586-17613586 GCA_030674185.1 Monoplex corrugatus
CAATGGGAAACCATCATGGTATTCTCCCACGTAGCATGACCAGCTGAAAGAAAGAACAAATAAACGACGTAAATACAGGCTTCTGCAGAGCACCTTCGTCCATTACAGAATGTCACGCCACGCAGGTGACACCCGGTCGTCATCAAACTACCGTGATCGGATTCAAAAATATATGAAAAAAGTACTTGTGATGTAAGAATATTACTGCAAAGTTCAAGCTTAGAGATTGAAATAGAACGGTTTAACATCAATATTTTAGGGCTTGAGGAAGTGAGATGGAAGGGGGCAGGCATGGAATTATTTATTCTGGTGGAGAGACACACGAAAGAGGAGTAAGCATCATTATACCAAGGCTTTTGATGTGTGACGAAAGGATCTAAGTATTGAGAAAGGAGTATATAAATATAGGGAACAAACAGCAGCAAGTTGAAAATGATGTAAGCCCTTTACAATATATCAAAAGAGAGTTACTTAGGAATATGTTCTGCCAAGACATTTGTTTTCACTTTACAGCAAAACCATCATGAAAAACCTAGAAGAATGCTCTTGGATAAATGTGGAGGAAAATGTGAACAACCTACGCAATGACACCGTTCTAATTGCAAAAAAAAAAAAAAAAAAAAAAAAAAATCTTTTAAACATAATAGAAATAAAATCAGAATTACGACTGGAGCTAAATAACAAGAAGACTGAAGTCATGCTGATCAGTAAAAATCAAGAAATTTCCCCACGCAACGTAACAGTAGATTGCGCAACACTGAGACAAGTTAAGTTTTTAAATTTTATGGGAACAGCATCTCACCACATGGCAGATGCACATTTAGAATAGCCAGTAGAGAATCGGCCAAGCTAAAACAATATTCAAGAAAACGAAAAGCGGTCTTGCCAACAAATGTCTTATCAATTGACATCAGGAAGAGAGTTCTTTGGTGTTATATAGAACTAATACTGCTGTACGGATGTGAAGCGTGAACAATCCACAGACAAGTCAAAACAAGACCGAGGCAGCTGAAATGTAATTTCTAAGAAGGATGTAAAATTTCACGAAAAGGACCAAAACAAAAAGAGACAGTCTTGAAAAAAGCAGACACAAAAAGAACATTAGTAGATAAGATTAGGAAAAGACAAGCAACATTTATAGGACATTTTATGCTGCATGAGAAAATAGAACACCCAGTCACAACAGGGAAACTGGAGGGAAAAAGAGCACCAGTAGAAAGCACTGGATGGAATTGCAGAGTGGCTGAACACAGAGAGAGTAGGAGAAATATCTGCAGTGACAAAAAATAGATTCGTGTGGAGGGCCATACTCGCAATGCCTTATGGCAGGGCACATAATGATGATGATGATGATGATGATGATGATGACACATAAATCAATCAATCAACCAATCAATCAATCAATCATCAATCAATCAATCAATGAATCAATCATGCATGCTTGCATATGTGTGTATGTTATATGTGTGAGAGAGAGAGGGGGGGGGGGGGAGGCAGAGACAGAGACAAAGAGAGAAATAGAGAGACAGAGACAGACACATTCACACACAGACGATGAGAGAGAGAGAGAGAGAGGAGAGAGGAGGAGAGAGAGAGAGAGAGAGAGAGAATGAGCCAGAAACAGAGAGACAGACAAAGAGAGAGAGAGAGAGCGAGGGAGGGAGGGAGGGAGAGATTTAATGGTCCTGTGTAGGTGCATGTTACGATAATAAATGTGTCATTTTCGTGCATCAAGACATAAAGAAAAAAAAACTTGTTCGTGTAAACGTTGCTGATTCCATGACAAACAAAACGACAGGACCTTGTTAAGAGAAGAACTTGCAGACAAGCCCATCTGAGTTTGACAGCACTGTAAAAACTGGATTTACATCGAACGAAAATGTGGTTCCATTTCTTAGAATTTCATTTGTAAGGTCAGTATGCTTTATTTCATTTTTGATTGTTTGTTAGTTTTGTTTGTCTTTTCGTTTGTATTGCTTTGTAGGTTTACGTTTTGTTTTGTTAATTGGAAAAAAAAATGTTTCTCTTTTTTGGTGAAAGACAATGTTCTATCAGATATGGTTTAGATAAATGACAGTAGACAGATAACAAAAATTGTCAAAGTTTACAAATGTTTCTTTGTTTCTGCATGTCCTTCTCTCTCTCTCTCTCTCCTCTCTCTCTCTCTCTCTCTCTCTCTCTCTCTCTCTCTCTCTCTCTCTCCTCCCTCCCTTTCTGCCTCTCTGTTTCTTTGTGTGTTTGTGCGTGTGTGTGTGTGTGTGTGTGTGTGTGTGTGTGTGTGTGTGTGTGTGTGTGTGTGTGTGTGTGTGTGTGTGTGTGTGTATGTGTTTTACATTTTATTCTTTATATAAATGTACTAAAGTGGTCATCGTTTTTTGTTATCGTTTACCTCCCCTCCCCCCTCCCCCCTCCCCCTAGTCTATTTTTTAACTGTCTGCCCATGCCATCGTGGATGTTGCAGGGAGAAAGTGATGTCGATCAATTGCAAGCTGCAAAGTCTAGAGGATAAATATGTAGTATGACGTCAAGATCTATTTCAGTCTGGCGATCAAGATCTCGAGTTTCACTGTCAGTCCTGGTCTTCATTGGTCGGTCTCTCCTGGTCTTCATTGGTCTGCTTCTTGAAGTGTTCTTCAGAAAAACAACAACAACAAATCAAATCAAGTTTTGTCTGCCTATATTGAGTTTACTGGTGAGTTTTAATAACAAATATGACTGATAATGGAGATGATTATAATGGTGATGATGACGATACCGATGACGATGATGATAATGAAGATGATGCTGATCATAATAACAATAACAATTATGATAATTATGTAACAACAAAAGTAATGATAATGATAATGACAACATATAATGCATGATAACAACAGCAACAATGATGATAATATAATAATAATAACAACAATAGTAATATAATAACAATAATAATAATAAGAAGAAGAATTATTATTTTATTATTATTATTATTATAAAAAACACTCAAACAGAAAACAAATATACACAGGTTCTACAGCATCATCGCTGTACCTTCACCACCATAAGAAATAATCCGTTCACACACACAAACACACACACAGACACACACACACACAGTCACACACACCATACACTTACAGAGAGAGTGAGAGAAAGAGATGGGAGAGAGAGAGATTGAGTGAGTGAGTGTTTCGTTCTTTCTACAGCCAACTCGGAAGACAGGGCAATGCTTCTAAGTCTTTACTCCTCGCTGTCTGATTCTCAACTGACTACAGTATATATACATTTCACAGTGAACAGCAATCAGTTATTTAAACGAATATCATGCCGTGCTGTTATCCGCACGCTGTTTACTGTTAACACACGTCACATCTCCCTTTCTTTAAGGAAACAAAATCAATCATTTTTCCTATCTTTCAGTCCATACGAAATAAATGTGTTTCCTACCTTTATCACAACATTAACTTAACAAACACTCATTCTCACGCACAGGGCCCAATCATTCATTCACCTCATTTTATCTCTGATCATTATACTATCCATCATCATCATGTCCATATTTCGCAATGCTTTCAGTTTATCTGATTGTGGTAGAGTTTTCAGTTTCATTCATATTTCAGGAAATCTGGCCTTTTGCTGTCTTCCAGATCTTGTTCTGTAAGGAGAACTAACTGGTTCGGGTTGTCCTGTCCTTGTTTGTTTGATAACTTCATCTGGCTCCTTGATGCTGGTTGTCTCAGACATTTTGATGACTGGTGACTGCTCAGACGAGTTCTCACGGACAGACGATGCTGGCATCCTGACATCTGTTCCAGTTCCAGTTTCCTTGTTATCTTCCAGCATCTGTTTTGATGGGATGATGATTTGCTGTTGCTTGCCCGATGTGTCACTTTCCTGATGTCTTCCAGAAATCATCCTTCTCTGGACCAGTCGTTGAGGGTTGATTGTCTGCTGAAGCTCCGTTTCTGTTGTGTCTCGTAGCTGACGACGATTCCTTCTGTACTGACGTCCGTCCTCTGTGCGAATGTTGTATGACCGGATGTTCACCTGTTGGTCTACTTTGGCGCTGATCCACTTTTTGGATCCTGGAGGTTGGAATTTCACAATCTGTCCCGGACTCAGTTCTGTCAGCTCTACTGCGCTTCTGTTGTAGTAGTGCGCTTGCTTCAGTTTCCTTTTCTCAAATTCTTTCTTGATTGGTACAACTGTAGGTTGGAGTAATGTCTTTGACGTCGGCACTTGTGTTTGTGTTCTTCTGCCGAACAGTCTCTGAGCAGGCGAACTGTTTACAGTCTCCGTCGGGATGTTTCTCAGCTCAAGTAAAGCGAGGAAGGGATCTTGATTGTTGTGTTCTGCTTTCTTCATGCACGTCTTTGCAGCCTTCACCGCGCTCTCTGCTTTTCCATTGGACTGAGGGTAGTGTGGTGAGCTTGTTACGTGTTCAAACCCATATGTTTTTCTGAACTTTCCAAACTGGTTTGATGTGAATTGAGTTCCACAGTCTGTTGTCATGCGTTCTGGTATTCCGTGTCTTGCCAAGTGTCTCTTCAGACAGATGATGACCTCTTTGGATTCTCTTGTTTGTAACCGATCAATCTCAAAGAAATCAGAGTAGTGATCGACCGTGACCAGGTATTCATTGCCATTATGTTCAAAGATGTCACAAGCGATGTTGCCAGGGCAGGTCAGGGATCTCTGTACTGATAAGTGGTTCCTTCTGCTGACCACGTTGGTATGTGTTACAGGCGCTGCATGTTTTGACAAAATCTTCAATATCCATGTTCATCCTGGGCCAGTAGACTACCTCACGTGCTCTTCTTATGCAACTCTGAATTCCTGAGTGGCTTGCATGAAGTTTCTCAAGGATGTCTGCTCTTTCGCTTTCAGGTACAATTACTCTGTGGCTTTTGAAGACAAGTCCGTTGTGGACTGACAGTTCCTCCCTGAAAGGAAAGTATTGTTGTAACTGTAATGAAAGTTGTCGTTTCTCCTCTGGCCAGCCTTGTAGAATGACAGCT
>CM060314.1:17628586-17633586 GCA_030674185.1 Monoplex corrugatus
TGTCTGTCTGTCTGTCTGTCTCTCTCTCTCTCTCTCTTCTCTCTCTCTCTCTTCTATCTATCTTCTGTCTCTGATATTCCAATTTTGCATCATTTTGATATTCTCACGTTGGTATTATGTTCATCATCATCATCATCATCATATCATCATCATCATCATCTCATCATCATCATCGTCATCATCATCATTATTATCATTATTATCATCATCACAATCACCATTTTCTTCTTCTTCTTCTTCTCTTCTTTTTGTTTCTTTTGTTTTCTACTCTGCCTCTCATTTACTCACTCACTCACTCACTCACTCACTCATTTTGGATAAGACAGGCCCGGGTATGTACACCCCCTCCTGTTTTTCTGTTGTCCACTTTGGCCCAGGTCTGTGTAGTCTGGTCATGCATTTAATGAGAGCGTGATTCAATTTGTAGCGTGGGGCAAACTCGTTCTCTTTTCTCATCCAGCCATCGATTTCACTTGCCTCCATGTGGACGTGTACCCAAACAATAACAACTGCTGCAGGGAAAAAAGACAGTCGTGGGAGGAGGTTGCAGGGGGGGTGGGGTGGGGTGGGGGGGTCAGGGAATGAAAACATTGACGTCAAACCAGGAGATGCCCAAGCCTTACAAATAACCTTACTGTCCTCCAAGCATTTTGAGGGTGTGTTGTGTTGTGGCGTGTGTATTTTTGTGTGTGTGTGTGTGTGTGTGTGTGTGTGTTTGTGTGTGTGTGTGTGTGTGTGTGTGTGTGTGTGTGTGTGTGTGTGTGTGTGTGTTGTGTGTGTGTGTGTTTTGTGTGTGTGTGTGTATCCATGAGTGTGTATACGTGAGTGTGTAGTGTGAGTGTGTGTGTGTGTGTGTGTGTGTGTGTGTGTGTGTGTGTGTGTGTGTTGTGTGTGTGTGTGTGTGTGTGTTGTGTGTATCATGAGTGTGTATCGTGAGTGTGTATGTGTGAGTGTGTGTGTGTTGAGTGTATATGTGTGTGTTTGTGTGTGTGTGTGTTGTTATGTATGTGTGTGTGTGTGAGTGTTTGTGTGTGTGTTGTGTGTGTGTGTGTGTTGTTTATATATGTTGATATATTATATGTGTGTGATATGTGTGTGTGTTGTGTGTGTATGTTTTGTGTATGTGTGTGTGTGTGTGTGTGTGTGTGTGTGTGTGTGTGTGTGTGTGTGTGTGGTGTGTGTGTGTGTGTTTATGTATGTGTACGTTGTGTTGATGGTGGGTGTTCCTAGATTATGCAGCACTAGTCACATTCAAATAATTAACAAAGTCTTGTGCAAATAGTTAACAAAGTCTTGTGCAAATAGTTAACAAAGTCTTGTGCATGCTGTGATTGTCCAAATCAGCTCAGATATATGCATCCTTGGTTACGATGTTTTGTCACAAATAACCTGAGCCATGAATTGTATCCCTTTTAAGTCAACTTGATTGTGTAGATCTTTTTATTGAGGAAGTTTCGTCTTATGAACGCATGATGGACAGGGATCCAGCTTTCTCACAACATACAAAATAAAAATCACGATAGGATCAACACGCAAAGACCAGGAGATTAACACATTTCAGAAAAACAAAAAACAAACAAAAAAACAAATGTTGCCATTTGGCAAAGATCTTCTCTTCAGGTCTATATATTCACCACATAGATGACAAGGTAGAAAAGAAGAAGAAAACGACGCTAAATATTAAAAAAAATATATCAAAACATGAAGAAGAAAGAAGAAGAAGAAGAAGAAAGAAGAAAGAAGAAGAAGAAGAAGAAAGAAGAAAGAAGAAGAAGAAGAAGAAGAAGAAG
This sequence comes from Monoplex corrugatus, assembly GCA_030674185.1. Classification (NCBI taxonomy): domain Eukaryota; kingdom Metazoa; phylum Mollusca; class Gastropoda; order Littorinimorpha; family Ranellidae; genus Monoplex; species Monoplex corrugatus. Next base: position 17,630,377 of record CM060314.1, read on the forward strand.
AAGAAGAAGAAGAAGAGAAGAAGAAGAAGAAGAAGAAGAAAAGAAGAAAAGAAGAAGACAAACGAAGACAAGAGAGAGAAGAAATACAGAAGAGGTGGAGACAGTGAGGAATGTATAATGCTAGTGACTAATTATCATAACGTTCATACTGTTTGATCTACAGCAATAATCATAATTGTTTCTGTCTTCATCCAAAATAATGCCCCATCTTCGTAAGAAAACACGCTGCTGGGTTATTGATTTCACGGCAATACTAATTGTTTCAACGTAAGTCAGTGCCAGATCTACACGTCTATGAAACAAAATCCTCGAAAACAAGATCAGCCTGTGAGATGAAATGTTTGAAAATATCACAGAGGCAAGGCCAGAAGACAAGCCTAGAAATGAAGAGATTCAGGAGATGCTTGGAGCAACGTGTAAAACCACGGTAATATACAACATCGGATCAATAGAACTGGCCACTTGATCAGATGTCATTGGGGTGAACCGTGGCTGGGTGAAAAAATCAAAGACAAAACTTTCCAAGTGAGCCTGAAGCATATAGATTGTTGGTGATTGACTTCGGTTGGCTCATCAACAGCCAACCGGCTAACTCGATACTCATCCTTTTAAATTCAGGGGAAGAGTGGCAGAATGGTAGAGACGTTTGTCTGCCAATAACTAAACCCAAGGTTCCAGGGTTTGCTCCGCGTAGAGGCCTCGACTTTTTTTTTCAGTTCGACCGGAAAATCGAATTGAGCATCTGGTCCTTTGGAATGGGACGAAAAACGAGTCGGACCCGTGTGCCTTCTGGCTGCGCATGCTGAAGATGGCAATGCATTTGAAAATCGTGAAGAGCAGGGCATTGCCCAGCAACCTTGGTATAAAACATCGGAAAGATAGGCTGATTTCCCAGGTCCCACCCCTTGAAGTCCAACTAGCCTTCTTGCCTTTCTGAAGTTTTGGTAAAAAATGTGAATGTGAACATGAATTTGAAACGAGGTTGAGGGGATGGGCGCCGCCCTCAAAATGCTGGCCCCGAGAAAAGTTGAGGTCTATACCACATCGATCCGCGGCGACCCCAGGGTTATGGCACTATCTAGGTAGGACATCAGGACCTGGCCAACTCTTGGGTTTATGTGCAGGCTTAAAGCTTGTGCCGTGATCATTCTGGAATATCTCCATCACATGGCACCTGTGATAATAATGCATATGGAATCATTTGCGAGCGGGGAGACGTAGTCTTGAGAAATTGAAACTGAAACTCAGGTGCCAATCTGCCTTGGAACTTACGACAACAGATGCTCAAACGTCACAACCATAGAGAGACTATGGTCAGAAGAGACAAATGGAATGATAGACACTGTGCACATCCACAAGAAAACGACAGTGTTCTAAAGTACCCATCTTGCATAAGACAAGGAGACAGACAACCAGAGAGACAGACAGAAAGACATACAGACAGAGACAAAGAGATAAATACATGTAGATAGACAGGAAGATAGAAAGACAGACAGATAGATAGATAGATAGATAGATAGATAGATAGATAGATAGATAGATAGATAGATAGATAAATAGATAGATAGATAATATATAATAATAATAATAATAATTACATATTTATATAGCGCAAAATCTTGATAAATCAATATAATATAACGAGCTAGATAGATAGACAGCTAGATAGCTAGCCAGATTGCTAGCTAGATAGCTAGCTAAATAGATGGATAAAGACACATGTCGCACGAATGCAGAGAGAGAGAGAGAGGGGGGGGGGGGGACAGAGACAGATACAGATACAGACAGAGAGACAGAGAGATAGAGAGAGACAGAGACAGATAAAGAAAGAAAAAGAGAGACAGACAGACAGACAGATAGACAGAGAGGACACACAGAGAGAGAGAGAGAGAGAGAGAGAGAGAGAGAGAGAGAGAGAGAGAGAGAGAGAGAGAGAGAGAGAGAGAGAAGAGAGAGAGAGAGAGAGAGAGAGAGAGAGAGAGAGAGAGAGAGGAGAGAGAGAGAGGTGGAAACAACCAGCGTCATGCACGCCTACACAAGCCGGAGTACGCAGCCTGTGCAGTAGCATACTGCCTGCACAGAGTAGTCAAAACAGCGTGCTCGCATTCGAGAAAGATGGGAACGCTTATTTAAAGCCTTAAAGACAAAAAGCGTTTCCATGATGTTGGGGCGCGTCCTTGGGTGCAAATAGTGAGACGCACGAAATGTATTCGGGCCTGAGTACGGGACAGTTGGAAGGCCTCCAATGCTGTAATTCACACAGAGGGACGAGGGTTAGTCACAATATCTCAGGAAAACATAAACCTGTCTGTTCAGTAACATCTCTCTCTCTCTCTCTCTCTCTCTCTCTCTCTCTCTCTCTCTCTCTCTCTCTCTCTCTCTCTCTCTCTCTCTCTCTCGTCTCGTCTGTTCTGTCTGTCTGTCTCTGTCTGCTTCTCGTCTCTCTCTGCTCTCTCTCGTCTCTTCGTCTCTCTCTGTCTCTCTGTCTCTCTCTGTCTCTCTCTGTCTCTCTCTGTCTCTCTCTGTCTCTCTCTCTCTTCTCTCTCTGTCTCTCTCTGTCTCTCTGTCTCTCTCTCTTCTCTCTGTTCTCTCTTTCTGTCTCTCTCTGTCTTCTCTGTCTCTCTCTCTCTCCTCGTCCTCTTGTCTCTCTCTTCTGCTTCTCCTGTCTTCTGTCGTCGTCTTGTGTGTGTGTCTTGTGCTGCTGCTTCGTGCTGTCGTCTGTTCGTGCTGTTCTGTTGTTTGTTATGTGTGTGTGTGTGTGTGTGTGTGTGTGTGTGTGTCGTGGGGCGTGTTTGTCGATTTCTTAGTTTATAACACACACAACAACACACACACACACACACACACACACACACACACACACACAGCACACACACGCCGCATTTCCACAAGGATGCATATAGTATGACTGTATTGAGAAAGCCAAAGCTAATCCTTCGAAACAAATGGACATTGCATTCTTAAAACGACACTGATGTCTCCCTTGATACCGATTTAACAGTTACAGAAATGTTAGGTCGTTTTCTTTTAAAGGTCGCAACATTTTACAGTTTGCGAGTTTATCTTGCCATCTTCTTATATTTCAAGACTTTCCTGCCATACTAAAGTATCAAAAAGGGAATAAAGAATGCGTATACACAAGTCTGGCTGCGACACTTTCTTTTTCACGTTGTTTTTTCCCTTGTGTTTGTTTGTTGTTGTTGTTTTTTT
>CM060314.1:17638586-17643586 GCA_030674185.1 Monoplex corrugatus
CATTCTTATCTACTACTCGACTTTCTACTACCAACTCTATATCTCACTATTTTTCTCATACTATGTTTTGTATATGTATATTGTGTATAATGTATGAATGATAACACTACGATGTAGTGTTTGTCTATGTATATAATGGTGGTGGTGTGTTGTGTGTGTGATGTGTGTGTGATGTGTTGTGTATGTGTATGTGTGATGACTATATATACATGATAACATAATGATAATATAATGGTAATAATGATAAACAATATAAAATACAATAACAATATATATAATATTAATAAGTTAGTAATAGAAATAACATAATGATAACATGATATAATAATATAATAATAATGATAATAATAATAAATTAATTATAATAATAATATAACAATATATATAATATGATAATAATAATAATAGAAATAAATAATATAATAATAATAATAATAATAATAATAATAATGATAATAATAATAATAATAATAATAATATAATAATAATAATAATAATAATAATAATAATAATAATAATAATAATGGCGATGATGATGATGATAATGATAATAATTCATCCTACAATGATGATGATGATGATTATGATGTATTGATGATGATGATGATGATGATGATGATGGTTATGATGTATTGATGATTATGATGATGATGATGATGAATATGATGTATTGATGATGATGATGGTGATGATGACAGAAAGGACATTTATGGGTCTTAATCTCTAAAAAAAAATCCTAAGCGCTTTCAAATTAAGAAAGTACGCTCACAGAAAATAAAAACACTCTAGCCAAAGAGCACAAACACCATATATTTACCAACTCACGAAATAATTGTATTCACAAACACAAACACACACACACACACACACACACACACACACACACACAACACACACACACACACACACACACACACACAAACCCCAACCCCCCCCCCACACACACACACATAATATATAATATATATATATATACAAACATTAGCATGCATACCTCCCCAAAGAAAATAGGATTACCTTACAAGTAAACTTCCTCTCGTACATTCAGTGCACACGATAAAGAACCACGGATCACAACGAAAAATAACAAAAATTCTCCAGAGCCTAAACTTTACTTTTCCTGCCGATATCCTCGCATAATGTTCACAGTGCACACCACACTAATAGTGTTATCGTTTCATGTTATTTCCCCTTATCCACTCGTACTCTCATTTATCACTGCAATGCTGTGTTTGTAAATAAACAACGTAAGACTCAGATGACTGGGATATATCAAAAAAATGTGCCACAGTGTTTTCTAAAAAAAAATTTAAAAAAAATAAGAAGAAACTCCTCAATAATGTGGCCAAGTGTTACTTGAACTCCATACTGAATATTATTTTATCATTTTAATATCAGCAGAGAGAGACAGAGAGAGGGGAGGAGGGAGACAGGCACACAGACAGACAGACAGAGAGACAGACATACATACATACAGACAGACAGACAGAAAAACAGAGAAAGATATAGAGATCAAGAGAGAGTGAGAGAGAGACAGTGAAAGAGACTGAGAGAGAGAGAGAGAAACAGAGAGAGAAACAGAGACAGACAGACAGACACACAGACAGACAAACATACACAGACAGAGTGGCAGGCAGGCAAAAAGACAGAAACAGAGACAGAATAATAAACAGACAGATACAGAAAGAGCGAGAGGGAGAGAGAGAGAGACAGACAGAGAGAGAGAGAGAGAAAGTGAGAGAGAGACACCGACACACACACACAGACAGAGAGACAGAGACAGAGATAGACAGACAGACAGACGCAGACAAAAAGTAACATAAAAGAAGAACTGTATTTGTATGAAAAATGTAGTATCTCAGTTTCGTCTTCGTTTTCTTTTCTTGCTGTGTTTTTGGCTTTTTTCTCTCTCTTCTCTGTCTATGTATGATCGAATAAAAACACGAAAACACCATTTTTTAGCTTCCGTAGCTTTCGGAGCTCTGATGCTCCTTCTTCAGCAGGCATGTTTATTTGCTACAGATGTCAATAGCTTGGGTCACGGCATTCGTACACTCTAGAAACAGTACGCACAAAAAAAATGTAACAGGATTTTCTAATGGTCACGACACATTGTGTTAAAGTTTCAATTTCAAAGAGAATCCCTTTGGTACAACGTTGTGCGCAACACAACGTGACAGAAAGTTCAGGTGACTATTATACCGTAATATCTTCAGTAAGACATTTGACGCTTTTCTCATCTGTCTATCCATCCCAGATCCAGATCATACTGGATACAGTTTTGGTCGGATGGGTATGGCGTTTTCACGCAAAAATGGAATGGATGAAACAGTTTGTTGTTGAGAATGAATAAAATGGCTATGGTGGATCCAAAAAGGATTCGAAACGTGTTCACTCACGGTAGTGGTTAGACATATGATCGAATAAAAACACGAAAACACCATTTTTTTTTAGCTTTCGTAGCTCTGATGCTCTTTCTTCAGCAGGCATTTCTGGTGGACATTTCTAATGCGCATCTGCCGTCTTCTCTGTCTATGAACAGATACATCTCACGGCAATATAATCTAAATGATTATACAGACAGATTAATACAGGGGTAGTCATGCACTAAGCAAGACTCAAGACTTTGCCAACCCATAGGGCTAATATGCAGGTTAACGGCCTAAGTCGTGATCATTTTGAATCTTCTTCGTAATATGACGTCAGCGCCATTAATGAATATTGAATTTATTTTGACAGCAAAGATGCTGTATTGAGAATTTGAAACTGGAACGTTTCTTTTTCTTGTTCTTTGACTGTTGTACTACTAGTATATTTATGTATTTATTTATTCATTTATATTTTTATTTGTTCATTTATGTATTCATTTATTTATTTATTTTACTTTTGCAAATGAGCTTCATTGTTTGTTTTATTTTGTTTCTAGTTTAAAACATAATAGAAACTGTTAAAAGACTGACATTATGGTAATCGGTAAAATGCAAGAAATCTTCTCATGTAAAATAACAAGAAATGGTACAATATTGAGACATGTTGATGAATTCGAATACCTGGAGACAGTTATCTCACCAGACGGCAGATGTGCATTAGAAATATTCACCAGAATTGACTAAGCTAAAACAGCATTCAAGAGAAAGAAAAGCGTTATTACCAACAAGTGCCTATCAATTGAGATCAGAAACAGAAGTGTTTTTTTTTTCAGTATTAAATAGAAACAATATTGTTAAATAGGATGCAACGTCTGGACAATCAGCAAGCAAAGTCAAAACAAGATTGAAGCCAGTAAACTGTGGTTTATAAGAAGCCTGTTAAGAGTTTTATTGACAGCAAAAAAAACAAAAACAAGACTGGGTTGAGAAAAGGAAACATAAAAAAGAACACTGGTCAAGAAGAGCATGCAAAGACAAGCAACACTTAAGGACATTTTATGAGGCAAGAGATACCTAGTCACAACAGAAAAGCTAGAGGAAAAAGAGCACCAGGTCGAGTTTGGAAGAACATATTAGTCTTGGATAATGGGTGAGGACAAAAAGGATAGGAGATGAAATATACCTGCAACGACAAAAGACAGATTCGTATAGAGGGTCATGATGATGCTGAGAAACTGTTTGTTACTACATGACTTCCATAAGTCGTTTGCAAGCATTCTGGTATGGAAACATCAATGCAATTGTAACCGGAAATGATTCAGTTATCATCCCGGCTTTAAGACACACATCCATCCGAGTTCCGTTCTTTTCTCACTATCCCCTTGTCTGCAAACAGTTTCGCCTTCTATGAAGAATACTGCTGCCGTGCTGCAAAAAAAAATGTCTGACAACATCAAGATATGTCTCCCTGGGGTTTTCCAGTAGAAACGTGCGGTTCAGCTGAACGACTGGCTAACCATCCTGAGCGCTCTGAAAAACACGAAGGAAAGGTTTCCAGACAGACTAATGTCTGTGAGTACAGGCACAGAATGCCCACACTGACAGACTGCATCATCAAGCATGAAGACATTGCACACAAGGGCCCCATTGCTTGGCAACATTTCTTTCTATTTCATAAAGCACATTTTTTTTACAGTTAATCCGATAATTTGACTTCATATCGTTCATTCAGTTATGTGTTGCTGGATTCTTCATATCAAAGGTGTCTTTGCCTTCATTCGTTAATTCAATCCTTTGTTGCTAGGTTCTTCATATCAAAGGTGTCCCCCGACTTTCCTTAATACATCTTGTCAGTGAATAGCTCATTGCAGTGATTACTGTATTATTGTGTTTATTTCTGCAACACGAAAATAGCAGACAAAGGGAAGGAAAACAATGAAACCCCAGAGAAAGATATCGAAAGATGAAATACTGAAGTTTATTATCTTCACTTCCATGCGCATGTTGAAAATAATACAAATAGTCTGTATAATGACTCTGCGTAGGGGTCCTGTTGACACTGGTGCAATAGTACTTCGCCTAGTTTGCAGACATCCTGGTGCCTTTATTACACCCATTAATACCATGTCCTTTCTCTGTCTGCATTCTCAACTCTCTGCCACTCTTTCATGCATACTTCGTTGGTTGTAAATATAAAAATGAGAATTAGAGAAAATGTAGACAAAATTACAACTGAGCAAGGGTGTATGTATTCTTCTGGGAAATCCAGAGTACCGACGACATGAACGGCAAAAAGCAGTTTAGCCTCAAAGTCCAGATATTTGGCTTTTATCGTAACGTCTGAAAGGAGAGCATGGAGGAGTTTTGAGACAAAAACAGTCTTGGTGATTTTATTTTGTTTCTCAGAAACAGCCTCCCACGCACCCACCCAGGGTAGTTTGGTACCATGATGTGTGTTTCCTTTTGGGGGCGTAAAACTGTTTAATTCTATTGCTATTTATTTTCATGTTTCTGCATTTCACACTTCTTTAATCATTTGCTTTATCACACATCAATACTTTAAGCCTTGTTTTAATCAGTTAATTACAATCATGCTGAATGTACCTCTGTGTATAATAACTTAAATGAAAT
>CM060314.1:17658586-17666086 GCA_030674185.1 Monoplex corrugatus
TCTCAACACCCCATCTAGTATTTCACACACTCAAATGGACTTTGTCTGGTCTTCTTTTGAAGTTGCCCTTTCTTTTTTTTTTCTTTTTCTTATTTTCTTTTTACTTCTTTCGTACGTGTTTCCATTTTTTTTTGGTTTATCTTGTGGGTTAAGAGGAATGGAATGGAATGGAATCTTTATTTAATGTCTGTTCACAATAGTGATTTTAGACCACACACACACACACACACACAACACACACACACACACACACACACACACACACACACACACACACACCACACACACACAACACAACACACACACAACAACACACACCTGAAAAAAAAAAAAAAAAAAAGGGGGGGACGGGAATGGGAAGGGGTAGTGATAGTTTGAATGTAAGAAGGGGAACAATTACAATTAAGAATTCAGAACATTAAGTTAACAGTGTCAATTAATAACAGACAACAATTAATTAACTCTTCATAACAATCTGCCAACAGTGGATCTGAGAATCAGCTGGATTACCGAAATGATATCAGTATTTTTGTTGTAAAGGATACCTCTAGAGTCAGTACATGAAAAATCGAGATTGTTATTTCTATATGCCGTAAGTAATATAGGACATTCAAAGAGCAGATGGTGGACAGATAATGCTTTTGAACAAATACATACATTCTGTGTATATTTTGTTTTCCAAGAATAAGCCTTAGTTTGTATATCAAGGACGCTAGCTGTCCGGAGCAGTTAGGTATCAGGCTTTGAGTATTGGAAAAAATTGTATAAAGTGAACATTCTAACACAGAACCAAGTTCATGAACTGACAGTCGTATGTTATGGAAAGTTACGGTATTTGCATTATTGGATGCACCGTCTTTTGCTAATTTGTCCGAAACTTATTCCAAAAAGTCCACAATGTGACGGAACCCAGCAAAAATTTATACCAACACCACTGGATGAGATCAAGTATCAAATGTTTGATCTCAAATATAATGTCCTTTCGTATTACATTTTCTGTTTGTTTCAAGCTACGTAACACTGATTTAGAATCAACACACAATAGTATATTGCAGATATCGTATGAGAGGTTATTAATATAGTTAAGATCCATCAATATTGCGTATAATTCTGATGTAAAAATAGAGAAGCCTTTACCTATGTAAATAATTTTTTTACCTTTAAGGCAGGAATGACGAATCCAGCTGTATCTAAAACAGACCCTCTGTGAAAAAAATGAGATTTGACTTCTGATACTAGAATATCTATTTCTTCTGTTTTATTGAGATTTATGTAGTCTATGTCAAAGTTAGCTTTTTCAAGTTCTTGATAACCTGAGTAATTACATGAAAGACAATGGTTTGGAGTTATCGAGTGAAAAGACTTATCTTATGCTTTTTAACAATGGTGAAAACCATAAAACTCTCCCTATGTTATCGCTGGACAGTAACCCACTTACTTATAAGCCCATGGTTAAATTTCTAGGAGTGTATTTAACACGAAAGTTGAATTGGAGACATCATATCGAATATTTAATTACAAAAGCAAACAAAAGACTTAACTTCTTAAAAATAGTCAACAGACAATCCTGGAGCCAAGACACTCAAACTATGTTACACCTAGCGATTTCTTTGGTTCGATCGAAACTGCTCTATGGACAAGAGGTATATTTTACTGCCTCGAATACACTCTTCAAAAAATTACAGAGTGTAGACAGCAAAGCTATTAAATTGGCTCTTGGTGTGCCAGTTCACACAAACACAATGAAGACTTATAAAGAAAGTAACATATTACCGCTTACAGATCAACGTGAATTAGCGTGACAAAGTATGTTATTAGAGCTCTGGCCGTAAAGAACTCAGTTAAGGATGAATTACTATACACATCGGAAACTGACTATCCTCAGAAAGCTCGAAAGGTGCATATTCTTCAACCTATACGAAATTTTGCAGAAGTTCTCCTGAGCAAAAACAATATTGATATAAATAACATTCCAGTAATGCCTCTTATTCCATCCATACCTTCCTGGGTTCAGAGGTACAGCTGCGGCATTCAACTCTTTGAAGGTTTAATTATGGCCCGTGAGACTCTTTGGATGTGATTTCTAATCCACCTTTCGTCTTAGAACACTGTAAAACAGGCGCCCAAAGAATCGCCACCTTGTCATGGTTGGCGAGATCATGCACTTCAGTGACCTCTAGAGCTATGCCAGCAGTGACTGTTTTATTCTCCAGTTTCCACTGAATGCCATAGAGCTTAGAGGATCCAGGATTTCAGACGGACCTCATCTGCTTAATAGTCTATTATAAGCTTTAACGGGGTCATTTCAACATGTGGTTTTACTAAGCGTCCCCTCGCCCTGTTTTGATAGAAATAACCATCACTCTGTCTGAAACTGCTTACTGATCCAGGGAAACGTTGCTTGTTTCATAGTTAATGTCCATATCTGAAGGACATCCTTCATCTGCGACCCGCTGAGCATGTATGCCTATTTGTAAACTCAGCAATGTGGAAAATATATTCATGTCTGGGTGATATTACTTTATACATTAACTCCATTAAAAAAAAAACGCGTAAGCACCCACCTCCCTTATTAAGAAACTCGGAATCGTCTAACGATTATTCTGGTGCAGTTATTGTTTTAATCACTTTACACTGACGCAAGCTGGAGGAAGTAGCACACTCCATCATACTGGAAACCCATTGCACAAAACGTCTAGAAACAGAATGAGCGTAAGGCGCCATACTGTCAAGTAACGTAAATTAAGTATATTGTTACAGCTCTAAGAGAGGGAAAGGAAAATACCTCCCTTTCAAATGTAAGAAGAAACACACACACAAAAAAAGCAAGACAAACCTTTTACTGAAAACAATCAACTACCTGGTTTGAAATATAAAACAACAGAAAACATATACCCTTAAGGAAAACAACACAAACAAGAAAAGAAAAAAAAAGAGAAAAAAAAATGGTAGCTGGTCTTCCTTTTCGCATTTCTGAGCAAAAGCCTCTCTAATTTCCAAACCTTATAAATCATCATGATCATCATCAGGTGCCCTGCCGCATGGCGTTGGCGATCATGGACCTCCACCTGTCTCTATCTCTTGTTGCCCCAAGCATCTCCTCCACCCTCCTCGTCTTCAGCCACTCCTCAAGTCCGTCTGGCATTTTCTCCCTGGGTCTACCAGGTGCTCTCTTTCCCTTTAGCTTTCCCGTTGTGACCAGGTGCTCCAAATCCCCCTTCCTCATAAAATGACCTAGAAATGTTGCCGGTCTTTTCCTAATTTTCTTTATGAGTGATCTACTTGTGTCTGCCTCCATCAAGACTGTCTCGTTTGCTTTCTTTGCTGTCCATGGACCTCTCAACATTCTTCTTAGAAACCACATCTCGGCTGCCTCTCAATCTTGCTCTAAGCCTTATAAAGTGAACCACAAAAAGAGACACGCCAGACAACATTGCTATTCTCTAAATCCCCAATTTGTGTTGTCCTTTCAACCTGTTGTTTCTTTTTATCATTTATTTTTCCTCTTTACGCCCCAGCTCTTGGCAACTGCCCGCACCCTCACACACCTCTACTACCGCGCACCGGCTCTAAATTCACTCGTTTCCTCTTGTCATTTTCTCAAGTCCACCCACACTGACACTCGCTCCTAAATCGGTCGTTTTTTTTTCCAGTGAGCTATAAACCTCAAACGCTTCAGACCTTATTGCTGGCTCTTCTGCTTAGTCTTAGGATCATAACAGTTACGTCGTTGAGAGAGCCCGATAGAGGGGTCTGGAGAATTCTTTAAAGAGAAGGAAGGGGGGACTTTGTTCAAGATAGATTCGTTATACTTGAACAATTCTATTAGTGCTCCACCAAAATGTGTCAGCGAATGCCTCATAGACTCTTGGTATCTGCGCAAAACCCTGTATGCTGGCAAGGTCTTAAAACGGAGAGAGGTGTGATGCTGGGAAAAAGGTACCTGTGAAACACTTAAGTGAAAATGTGACATCACCAGAATGATTGGAATATAAAAAATGTGCAGATAACAGGCACGTACATATGTATATATAATTATGTTATATATATATATATATATATATATATATATATATATATATATATATATATATGTATATATATATGTATATGTATGTGTGTGTGTCTGTGTCTGTGTGTGTGTGTGGTGGTGGACTTTGATTTAATGTCTATTCACTAAAGTGATTTTAAACAAAAAAACAAAACAAAACAAACAAAAACAAAAAACAAAACAAAACAAAAACCACTTGGAAATGGTTAATCTTCAGGAAAAAGAAATGAACCAGAAAAACAAGACAAGAAAGAAAAATTCACAAATGACGTTATCATAATTAACGATTGAAACAGTAAACTTAGCTAACCATAACACTGAACATGAGAAGTAATGGCGCGTTAAAGATAATTCGCTATAGGACTTTTTGACAGGCTAACAAAAAATTCATATGTTAAGGATGATGAGGCAAATATGTCAGAAACTGTCTTCGTTGATAACGTAGGTATATGTCGTTTTACTCGAACGCATGAAAGAATATGACTATGTGTTATCTTCTTTCCACACAGGCACACAACATTCCTGGTGTATTTTGTTTTGAAAGCATCAAGTTTCCACCTATACATAAGGGATTGTATACTTCTACTGGCAGGGAACCGCTTAGGTGTTTTGCTAATTTCAAAATTTATGTAACATTTTTCATATTTTTTCTGTTTATCTTGAAACTGCTTCCATACGTAGGCGTCCACTAAGGTATAACACTCATGCAATGAGAGGGAAAGTTGTATATGTTTTGAATCTGGTGAGCTCTTTGCCCCCCGTTTGGCAGCCCTATCAACCATATCATTGTAATGAAAAGAACTATGAGATGGTATCCAGCAGAAAGTAATATCAGTGCCTCTTAAGGATAAACTATTAATCAAGTGAGTAATTTCCAAAATCATTTCAGATCTTGTTTGTAATTTTGATAATTCAAGAGCTTGAAGTACAGATTTTGAATCAACGCAAAAAAGTATCTGGGGAATTGTCCTTGGAAGGTTTATCATATAATTCAAAGCCATTAAGATTGCAAAGAGTTCTGCAGTAAAGACAGATTTATTAAGTCCTATATAGAAAGATTTCTCAATTTTGAGAGCAGGTATTAAAAACGCTGAGCCTGCTTGTCTTTCAATTATTGAACCATCAGTGTAAACTTTCAAGTGACCGGAATAAAAGTCTTCTATATGACATTTAACGTGACTTGCCAGTAAGTTGATATTATCTTCTTTTTTTATGTCAATGTGGTGTATGTCAAATCGTGCTCTTTGAAGTTCCCAACTGGGTACTGGTGAAAACGAAGGTCTTAAAGTTACAGGACCTGTGTCTAAATCAATTCCAGAGCCTTTCATAACTTCAGCTGTATATGTTGCAAGCGTGACCTGTGAGGATATTGATTTAGCCCTTTTTGGAAAGTCGGTATCTGATCTTACTTTTGTCTCTGTTTTGATGCTGTTTTCTATGGTAGTGTTTCTTAACAGAAATTTAGTAGAAGCGACTTTCCTTTGGTCATCAAGTGGCAACAATTTGATTGCATTGTATGTGCGATGGCAACAGGCATGCATTGGAAGACCCAGCGCAAGTTTGAAACCTTTACAATCTATGCTCTGCAGTTTTGTGAGTAAGTGTTTTGATGCTCTGAAGAATATTGTTGTGTGTGTGTGTGTGTGTGTGTGTGTGTGTGTGTGTGTGTGTGTGTGTGTGTGTGTGTGTGTGTGTGTGTGTGTGTGTGTTTTGTGTGTGTGTGTGTGTGTGTGTGTGTGTGTGTGTGTGTGTGTGTATGTGTGTACGTATGTATATATTTGCCTGTTCACTGCACATCTTGATATTCCAATCATTCTGGTGATGTCATATATATATATATATATATATTTATATATATACATATATGTACATATGTATATGTATATATCTATATCTATATATAAAATATATGTATATATGGACAGTTTCGGTCCTGTCAGTTTTACCTGGCATCTCGGCAGAACATAATATACTTTTGAAGTAATTCCTAAAAGGAGAGAGAGGGAAGAGAGAGAGAGACAGACAGACAGACAGACAGACACAGACACAGACAGAGGGAGACATAGACAGAGGGAGAGAGACAGAGACAGAAACAAAAACAGAGAGAGACACACAGAGAGAGTGAGAGAGAGAGAGAGAGAGTGAGAGAGAGAGAGAGAGAGACAGAGACAGAGACAGAGAGAGAGCAGGCTAGGACAAACCTCAAGGCATCTGAATGCACAGGTCAGCAATAAGAACCAGCCAGCCCGCGTTAAAAGTGTGTCGTGCTTGAGGTTTCAGTCACTACCTTAACATTATCAGCACTGAACTCTAAGCAAGTATACTAATGAGACCACCAACAAATGAAGTAGGTCTACATCGTATAGGAATCCAGCTCATGTCACTTACTTATTAGGTGATTATTTTACCATAAGACTTTTGATGAGATGGACTGCGTGTGGTGATGGGAGGAATGGAAAGAGAAAAGATTTGAGACAGCAGATTGAAGACATGGTCTTAGCTTTCCAGCTGTGTCTGGTAGTTCCTGAAAATTGTGGCTATCACTTGTCTATCATAATCCTGTCTGTTTAACCATCATATCTGTGTATTTTTTTAAAATTACCCTTTAAATAATTGTGTGTTTTTTTTTAAATCGAGCATGATGTTGCTCTCTTTTGTTACCATCATCGTCATCATCATCATCATTGTTATCCTCATCAATTTAAACCATTTATTGTCCGGTTTATATAAACGTTCTACTCTCGTTGTGTGCTCGTGCTTGCCGTGTGGTCAAACTATCACAATTTCAAAAGGACACACTCGCTTTCTTATCATATGAATCATTAACAGGACAGTTGTGCAATCTGTTTTTCGCTATCAGCTCCAACATAAGTGCCCATTTACGAGAGTACTTGCAACAAGATACGTAAATTTAGGATATGTATAAAATAAACAGTGGCTGTTGAATGAATTGATTTGATTCATTTTGCTAGAAGGGACTGAGAAATGTAATGGAGTCGAATATTAGAAAAAAAAAAAGAAAGTAAAAAGATGGAAACAAAGACAGACATACAAGTCAACACTACAGAGAACAAAACAAATCACATTTGTTATTTCAGGGGGTGCGATAATTGTTGATATGTCTTGGGTTGTGAGAAACATAAGGATATCATTAAACGGTGCACACACGATTCATCTGGGACACCTGCAAGAGTTTTCGAGTGCATCATGTTATTTCTAACAATATCAATGCAATATCCTTTTACATATTGGGTATTGAATGAATTTCTCTGGGTTCCTTTTCAATTCTCTCTCTCTCTCTCTCTCTCTCTCTCTCTCTCTCTCTCTCTCTCTTTCTCTCTCTCTCTCTCTCTCTCTCTCTCTCTCTCTCTCTCTCTCTCTGTCTGTTGTGTGTGTGTGTGTGTGTGTGTGTGTGTGTGTGTGTGTGTGTGTGTGTGTGTGTGTGTGTG
>CM060314.1:17668586-17671086 GCA_030674185.1 Monoplex corrugatus
TGCTACTACCATTACCACCACTACCATTACTGGTAAAGACAGTAAAATGATAAATGGAGGTGATTTGAATAAAAGACTTGCGTTGGGATGGGGGAGGGGTACACATTACGACGATTTAAAACACAGATAGATAAAGTTCTGTAGGAGAAAAAAATAACAACAAACAATATGCAATAAGACAAATAAATGAATAAATAACTACATAAATAAACAAAAATATGAAATTTTACATTTGATATCCAAGCCCTGCTTTTCTTGACTTGCCTCATAAAATGCCCAGTAAATGTTGCTTTTCTTTTCCTAATCTTCTTTGTCAATGTTCTTTTTGTGTGCTTGAGTCTTTCAAAACTGTCCAATTTGTTCTCTATGCTGTCTGTGAAACTCATCATTTTTTTTTAGAAACCACACTTGTGCTGCCTTAGTTTTGTTCTGACTGAGCGTGTTGAAAGAGATAGACTGAAAAGAATGAAATAGAGGCAAACAGTTAGCTCTCATGGAAAGTAAGGGAACAATCAGCATGACCATAAGGAAATAATAGAAAACAGAAACACAGACATGACAATGCAGATGCAAAACTTAGGGTCTACTCCTCTTTTTGAACTGTAGGCGCTATCTATCTTTTTTTTTGTTTGTTTATTTTTTTTAAAATTTTCTTTCCTGCCATGCTTTCGTTTCCTCATTAATTAAGACTGTTATTTCTGCCTTCCAGATTATTCATCTGTATTTCTTCGAAGTTCTCTCCTTAGCTCCCAAAACAAACAATCTGACTGCCTTTAAGACGGGATAAAGAAAGGCCGTACCTGCAAACATCTGTTTGGGTAGGTAGTGTTTCATATTTTAATGAATTTGTACGTGTAAATCGGAAGTGCTTACGTGTGTAAAAAAAAAAAAAGAGAACAAGACTTTACACGACTGTCTTAAATCACCCCTTTATAGCCAGTAATTCCACACATTACAGTGTAATTATCCTCACACGTAATTCGTTGTCCTAAATAGATGGTCAAATTCGGTAGTTATTATTTTGTTACATTTTTTTATAAACAATTTTTCTTTCTGTCATCCACGTTAACATTGCATCTTTTAAGCTGTATATCCAAACGGCTGCAGACGTTAGAGCTTCGCTCATGAACGTTCAGTTGCCTCGATTTTATTGAAAATGTATGTTATCTTATCTTTCATGAAACTGATTAAAAAAATAAAACTAAACAATCATCACCAAAAACATAATCAAATAATAGATGGAAAACGAAACTGTTTTAATAATTTTATACAATAATATTAACCAGAAACCAGAAAAAAAGACAACTCGCCAGACACTGAGCTAGCTACTATGTATTAAAAGCAAAAAGGTGATGTCTGCCAGACGAGTGATTCAGATTATTAGCTATCACACAGAGACAGTCTTCCCGTGGCCTTTATCCATAGACTTTGCCAGAAATTTCAGGATGGCTTTCAAGCAGTTCACCTTTGGCATGCTTTGATCTCATGGTAATCTTACTTTTAGTTTGCTCTGCAGCTTTAATGTCTAAGGTGAATTTACGCTGGGGTCTACGTCTGTGGTCGTGAAGCTGTGATTGGAAAGACAGGGGAACAGTCTTCTTACCAGGAAAACACTTATTCAGTCTGGTTCAGGTTGACACTAAGAAGACACAAAAGATGGATTAGAATAGACAAGGCAAAAGTTCCAAATTTAGGTTCTCATTTTCTGCATCACTTTCAGTCCTGAGCAAGTTTTAATGATTTGTTAACCAGTCCCCTTCTTCAATAAATTGTTTGTGGAATTACTTTGATAAGTTTACACTCGTCTATAAGGGCACAACGCCCATATGTTTGCTTCATAGTACAGGATGTTAAAGGCTGCAAGTAAATGAAGGCTTAGAAGATATATGAGTTTAATTTACTAAAAAACAGCTTTGCAAATACGTTTCTACCTTACGTCTAGACAGCTACGAGAACAGCAACACCAACAATAACGAAGACGACAACGACAACAACAACAACAACAACAACAACAATAAAAAAAAAGTAATTAAACAAAGAAGGAAACACACAAGCCAACCAAACTTTGACACACAGTTAATTTCCTGGTTCGCGACAAATGTCACAACCTTGTCTTCAGAACACAAAGAAGCATTTCTCATGACAATAAAAGTGTGTACGTATTTGATGATACATGCATGTGATAATATATGTGTGAGTGCGTGCGCGTGCTTGCTTGTGTGTGAGTGTGAGTACATTGTATGTGTGTGGGTGGGTGAGATGGGTGGGTTGGTTGGTTAGTTGGTTAGTTGGCTGATTGGTCATTGGTTTAATGTCCATTCACTTATATAATTCAAACAAAAAATGGGGAAGGAGGCAGAGGAGGTTATAGATGGAGAAAGGACACATGCAAATGCTTATGTATGGTCAGTCTTTTGTGTGCGCGCGCGCGGTGTGTGTATGTGTGTGTGTGTGTGTGTGTGTGTGTGTGTGTGTGTGTGTTTGTGTGTGTTTGTGATGT
>CM060314.1:17676086-17683586 GCA_030674185.1 Monoplex corrugatus
GTTGCTCTGGGTTCCATCTGTACCCTCGAGTGGTTTTTGTTAAATTATAACAATTAATTAAATCGTAAATTTAGAACGAATTGACAAATTGAGTGTGATTGTTGATAATTCAATCTTGATTTTATCAATAGATCAATATTGGACTTGGATTTGACATCATCTTTATCACAGTCACTTTCATAATCATCATCAGCAGCAGCAATGGCAGCAGCAGCAACAGCAGCAGCAGCAGCAACAATAGTAGTAGTAGCAGCAGCAATACAACCATCATCATCATCCTTATAAATCATGCATTGTCAGGTTAACATGAAGCTTCTCCTATCGTTATGCATATGTGTTTGCCATGTGGTCAAACATCAACATTTGATAAGGACACAATAATAAGCTACTGACAAATCCTTGACAAGACGGTTTTACAATCAGTTTTCACTACCAGCATCAACGCCCACACATTGATAACTTAGAATGAATGGGTGTGTTTTAGCATGCATACAAAACAAACAACGTCTGCTGAATGAGTTGATCGGAATCATTGTGTTAAGAAGGATTCAGACATGAACACAAGAAGAGGGACTGAGAAATGAACACAAATTACAAAGAAACGAAAACATGAACAAAATGGAAAAGATGGAAACAAAGACTGACAGAAAAGCCAATCTCACAAAGAACAAAATTATCACAATCGTTATAACAGGGAGTGTGATAATTGTTAATACTCACTGGGTTGTGAGATGCTTAAGACAATCAATAACTGTGCATCCATGACTAATCTGGGAAACCTCCATGCATTTTTGAGTGCCTTGTGTTATGTCTGACAATCATCACCACATATAAGAGTCTGTCTTTTCTTGGTGCAAGTATATTGCCCACTCTTTCTGTCCCTATCCACTCTACAATACTAGTATTTTCTCTCTGGGTCTGCGTGATGCTCTCTTTTCCTTCAGCTTTCCTGTTGTGACTAGGTTCACAAACTTTTCTTGCCTCATAAAATACCCTATAAATGTTGTTAGTTTTTTCCTTATCTTCTTCATTAATGTTTCTGTTGTGATTGCTCTGTCTAATTACTCTTCATTTTTTTTAAAGTTTGTGTCATTTTCTACCCTCATTGCTGATACTTGTTCCCAGTACATATTTCTTATCATTCTTAAATCCAGTTGGTTGATCAGTTCTTCGTTTCTTTCACGATCAAAAGTATTGGAATATCTAGAAATAAATACATATCTTTATTCATCTCATGTGATTTTTGTTTGAGAGTACTTAGGGGGTGTATCTTAGGATATATATATGACATTAACAGTTCCTTTCAAGTCAGCAAATCCACATCATTCTTTTCCAGTTTCAGGAAAAAAATAATTCAATATTGCTCTTAAAATTTGTGCATTGATTGAATTTCAGTGAGCGTCTTTTTCTGTGTCTGTCTATCTGTCTATCTGCCCGGTTTTCTCTGTTTTTCTCTCTCTTTGTCCCTTTTTTTCCTCTCTCTTTCCCTTTCTCATGCACATGCTTTCTGTCTGCTTCTGTCTGTCCATGTCACAATCTCTTCATCTCTGTCTGTTTGTCTCTGTCCCTGTCACTGTCTCTCTCTGTCTATCTACATCTGTCTGTCTGTCAATGTCCGGTTGTCTGTCATTTTGTCTGTCTCTCTCCTCTCACTCTCCCCACTGTCTATCTGTCTGTCTGTTTGTCTCTCACTCTTTCTCACTCTATTTCTCTCTTTCTTTCTCTCTCTCTATGTCATTCCGTCTGTCTTTCTGTCTGTCTGTCTCTCTGTCTCTTTCGTTCTGTCTGTCTGTCACGCACTCTCTCTCTCTATCTATTTGTCTGTCTTCTGTCTCTCTCTCTCTCTCCATCTCTCTCTCTTTTTTTCTCTCTCTCTCTCTCTCTCTTCATAGCCTCATTCTTATTTCTTCTTCACTTCAGTTTTTTTCTATAGTTAAAAAAAGTCACTTCATCTGCGCCAATACATATACCATTAGCGCAGTTTATACTGTACCTAGTACATGACGATACACCCAAACTGCTAATGAAGAGTTAATCTATTAAAAGTGTGACTGACAACACAGTCATGATGCAAGTCTTCTTAAGCAAACTTATATTCCACAAAAACTGTCTTTTCATTTGTTAGTGCCGTGGTCTTTTTCTCACCCCATCTCCCTTCCCAGCTTCCTTTGATCTTCGATAAGACTGGGGAACAAGGTCAGTGCCTTTTGAAGACACTGTTTTTTTTTTTCCTTATTAAAGGTTACTGATTTCAGATTTGTCACTGAAACCAGAATTGCAAGCCTCAGGTTTTGCTGTTGGAAATGAAATGAAACTGGCGATGTCCAGAATTTATCTTAATTCACAAGCTTTGTGAATTTTTTCCTCTCATGCTTTTTTATGTTTCCAGATCCCTTTTGATGTTAGCAAATGGTGGACGTGACGGCTGGAAGTGTTTTAAGCTTTCATTGAGTCTCAATAGAAAATGTGTTAATGTCTGATGGTTGGGGTAGAGTCAAGATTGCAGATCAAATGTATTGTTCTTGCAGATAAATTATTCATAGTTGGTGCACGAATTTGACAAGTATTAGTTTAAAAGAAATATTTTTCTTCTGTGAAAATTCGATAGGTGTAAATTTGGAACATAATTCTTCTGAATATTTCTGTGGTACACTTCTTATCATATTGAGGCCCAGACTCTCTCTCTCTCTCTCTCTCTCTCTCTCTCTCTCTCTCTCTCTCTCTCTCTCTCTCTCTCTCTCTCTCTTCTTTTTTTTCCTCTCTCTATTTCTCTTTCTCATGTTTATTCTTTTGTTGTCAACTCAGCAGGGATACAAAAAAAGCAAAACAAGAAACAAAAAAGTAGCCAAGACTTTTTGGTGAAAGTGTTAAAGTAATGTAATAAAGAAAACAGTACTTTTATTTTCCAAATGCACACAAGTAGTCATTATATAGGTTTAGTGATATCCTTCCAGACAACAAATTTCTTTCTGAAATCTATCATCATTATCATGTGACCTGCCCCATGGTGTTGGCGATCATGGCTCTCCATATGTATCTATCCCTTGTCATGCAAGTACATCTTCCACCCTCTCTGTCCTCAGCCACCCTGCGAGTATGTCCAATATTTTTTCCCTGGGTCTACCTGGAGTTCTCTTTCACTTCAGCTTTCCTGTTATGACTAAGTGTTCTAATTCCCCTTTCCTATAAAATGGCATACAAATGTTGCTTGTCTTTTTATTATTTTCTTTAACAATGATCTTCTTGTGTCTGCCTCCATCAAGACTGTCTCGTTTGTTTTCTTTGCTGTCCATGGAACTCTCAACATTGTTCTTAGAAACCACATTTCAGCTGCCTCAATCCTTTCTTGGCTTTGTGTGTTGAGTGTCCACGCCTCACACCATATAACAGTATTGGTTCTACATAACATCCAAGAACTCTTTTCCTGATGTCAATTGATGTTAATATACAAGAGCACTTTTTTCTCAGGGGGGGGGGGGGGGGGGGGGGGATGTTGAGGTGGTTGGCAACAGTTGTCAAATCTATATTTGATTTAAAAAAAAACAAATTTTTTTGGCTTTTAATGTATTACAATATATTATTAATATGATATACAACAGTTTATTGTCTTCTTCCATCTTTTCCCTGAACGTTATGCAACCATCATTTCGCCTTCTTCTCTTCCCTGTAAGACGAGCTGGCAACAGTAAATAGGGCTGATTGCCACACGAGAGTGTGAAGTGTTTCCACCCAGTAATGCGAGGAGTGGACGAAGGCAAGAGAAGTCTTTTAATCTTCGCCCCGTGTCAGGAAAACAGTTCACGATTTTTCTGTTCTGTTGACAGACCAACAACACCTTGTTCATTGCTTTCATCCAGGCCCTGCTTTTGTTGACATTTTTCCCCTTTACTTTGATTTGCGCTTGAATTCCTGTTACTCTGGTATTGTTTGTTTGTTTGTTTGTTTGTTTGTTTGTTTGTTTGTTTGTTTTGTCTGTTTTTTATCCTTTGACTCCTGCGCTCTCTTCACCAGCTGCGAAAATTTAACCATTTATTTTACTTGCCCTATCCATCAAGCTTCTTGCATAGAGTGAGGGGTTTAATTAAGGATTACGTTTTTGCTTTGATATCATTGTTGACAATACAGGGTGCTGATAAACAGGGTGTGGGACTTACAGCTTTTACTAGTGAATTGTTCCTTTTGAAGAGTAAATACAGAAATGAACTGCACTGATTTTTACATGTAACTCTGTTTAATAAGGGATCTTTAAGATGCGTGTGTGTGTGTGTGTGTGTGTGTGTGTGTGTGTGTGTGTGTGTGTGGTGTGTGTGTGCGGCTGTGGTGCATGTGTGTGTGTGTGTGATGTGTGTGTGTTTTTATGTAATATATATATATATGTGTGTGTGTGTGTGTGTGTGGTGTGTGTGTGTGTGTGTGTGTGTGTGTGTGTGTGTGTTGGTTGGTTGGTCATTGGTTTGGTGTCTATTCACTTAAGAATTTTAGACAAAAAAGAGGAAAGGTGTAGATGGAGAAAGGGCACATTCAGATGCTTATGTAGAGTTCATCGTGTGTGTGTGCTTGTGTATGTTGTGTGTGTGTGTGTGTGTGTGTGTGTGTGTGTGTGTGTGTGTGTTAGTGTGTTATGTGTGTGCGTGTGTGCGTGTGCATGCGAGCGTCCATGCTTGCACACATGTATTTGTTTGTTGTTGTTTGTGTTGGTGTGTGAGGTGTGTGTGTGTGTGTGTGTGTGTGTGTGTGTGTGTGTGTTGGTGTGTGTGTGTGTGTGTGTGTGTGTGTGTGTGTGTGCAATAACTCAATGTTCAACTTACCATATTTGAGTGTCAGAAATTTTTTTTTTTTTTGTAGACAAAAACAATACACTATACAGTTTGATAACACTATGATGAATATCTAGAAAACCTTATACAATACTTCTTTTTTCAGGACAATATTACAATTTCATTGTAAATGCATACATGTCAAGTTTTAAACGAATGGACTTGGTTTGTTGTGCTTTTGCAAAAAATCATTGGAAAATAAATGCATACGAGAAAGAAAGTGACAAAGGGATATATAAAGAACAGGAAACAGGAAAACAAACAACAATAAAGTTATGAAAGACAGAAGGGCAGGTGTTGAAATTTCCCATCCAAGAAGTGTGAAAATTGCTAGTAATATGCAGCGGCTTCAGAGCCTCGAGCGCATCATTAGCTTGCATAGGGGAGAATCACGCGTTTTGTGCTATATTCTCTCATTGTTAGCATTGTGTAATTGAATCTGTTTCTGAAAACAAATGGATTGATTCTCTGTCTCTCTCTGTTATGTCAGTGGGTGTGCTTTTTGTGTCTATGTGTCACTCTCATTGTCTTTCACTCTCTCTCACCATTTCTTTTTCCCCCTTTCCCTCTATTGTCTCTCTGCCTGGATAGATTATTTTCGCCCATTATTACATAAGATACTGATAATGATAATGAAAATGATAAACAACATTCGATACGCAGATGACACCGTGCTAATTGCAGAAAATGAAAGGGATCTACAAAACCTTGTGAATATACTAGAAATAGAAAGCAAAGGTAAGGGGTTGGGTCTAAACAGCAGGAAGACTGAAGTCATGGTGATCAATAAAAAAACATGAAATCCCTCATGCAAAATAACAGCAAATGGCATAACCTTGACACAGGTTAATAAGTTCAAATACCTGGGAACGGTCATTTCTTCAGACGGCAGATGCACATCGGAAATAGCTGGCAGAATCGGCCAAGCCAAAACAGCATTCAAGAAGATGACAAGCATTCTTACCAACTAATGTCTATCAATTAACATCAGAAAGAGAGTCCTTGAATGTTACATAGAACCAATACTGTTGTACAGATGCGAGGCGTGGACAGTCAGCAAGCAAAGCCAGAGCAGGATCGAGGCAGCTGAGATGTGGTTTCTCAGAAGAATGTTGAGAGTTCCATGGACAGCAAAGAAAACAAACGAGACAGTCTTGATGGAGGCAGACACAAGTAGATCACTCATAAGGAAGATTAGGAAAAGACAAGCAACATTTATAGGCCATTTTATGAGGAAGGGATGTGGAGCACCTGGTCACAATGGGAAATCTGGAGGGAAAGAGAGCACCAGGTAGATCCAGGGAGAGAATGCTGGACGGACTTGCAGAGTGGCTGGGATGAGGAGTGTGGGGGAGATGCTGGGGGCAACGAGAGATAGAGATGGTTGGAAGTCCATGGCTGCCAACGCCATGCTGCAGGTTACCTGATGATGATGATGATGATGATGATGATGATGATGATGATGATGATGATGATGATTATGATTCCATAAAGACACTTGAATTATAAATTGTTAAGCACTGCTCAATGAAAGAAATGTTCCTGATGAAGGTAGCATTCCACAGACCCTTGGTTGAGCGTGCAATGGTTCATTGTGAAAACCCAAACCACGATTAAGTACCTTTGGCTCTGTACGTGAGTTGTCTTGGGTGTGCTGAAACTTTCTTGATGAACACTTGCAGGCGTATGTATTTCTCAGACCTGGTTACGCCAGGATGGATTATGAAAGTAAGTGCAGAGTACATCCTTGTCATGCTGTCTGAAAAACAGGATGGAACACATGTACATGTAGCGTGGTGATTATTATCGCTATTGTCATTATCACCATGTCCTTGTGAAGAATTGTCCCAAAGTTCACAGATAATGTGCACTATCAAATCTGAGAGGGAAAAAAAGTAAGATAGTTTATTGACAAACCTTTCACCTTTAATTAAGCAGCTCACACACCCATCAGTCGTAAAGGAACCTGGTTGTTGAGCACAAGAGAGTTTGCATTCTGTCCACTCTGTGTTGTCTGTAAGACACACAAGCAAAAATGGTCATTTAATCTTTGCTCTTTGTGAGGAAAACACTTCACAGTTCGTTTTTACAATTCTCTTCCTGGCGGCTCAGCTCATCCATGCTAATTGCTGTCAATCTGAATTTTTGCACGTTGCCTGTCTTCTTTGATTCTGTTTGAAGGTGATGTTTTACGTGTGTGTGTGTGTGGGGTGTGTGTGTGTGTGGTTGTGTGTGTGTGTGTCGTGGTGCGTGCGTGCGTGTGCGTGCGTGCGTGCGTGTGGTGTGTGTGTGTGTCTGTGTGTGTGTGTGTCTGTGTGTGTGCGTGTGTGTATATGTGTGTGTACGTGAGTGTGGGGGCGCGTGAAAAGTGGTTGAACAGAAGAACCCTTTGAAAGACGTGCATTGGCACTTTATGTGTCAGTCTCTGTTAAGGGGAAGATTCTTTTTTATATGTGCTCACGTGAAGGAGATAGAGAGCGCGCATACGTGTGTTGTATTTGCTGTTAGTGGTATACGGAACGGGACACAGAGTAGAAAACAATAAGTAAAAGGAGGACAAGAAGCATCATCAGTTACATTGGTAGAGTCTACCGTATAAGATATAACAGTGGTGTAGTAGCAATACTGGTACTGTTGTTAGTAGTATCAGTAACAGTGTTAACAGTGATGATAGATGTAGTTT
>CM060314.1:17693586-17703586 GCA_030674185.1 Monoplex corrugatus
TGTTGGTGTGTGGGGTGTGGTGTGTGGTGTACAAACAGAAAAAAGGAGACAAACAGACAGACAGATAGACAGACAGGCCAGACATGTTAGACAGACAGTTTAGGCAGGCAGGCAGCAGGCAGGCAGGCAGGCAGGCAGGAAAGGCAGGAAAAGAGACAGACAGACACAGACAAACAGAGGGGAAAGGAAATGGGAAGAGAGAGAGAGGGAAAGAGAGAAAAGACAGCCCAACAACAGACTTACAGGCAGCGACCGGCAGGCAGATAACAACAGCCCGACGAGAAAACAAGACATGATGTAAAACCAGTGTCATTATCCTACCCCAGTTTCCCTTCCAAATGAGGACAAAACAAATTTCAAGTTTTAAATTGATAAAATATCACTGTCCCTCCCTTAACAACACCCACTGACTGGTCCTAACTACTCTTAAATTTTCTTCATTAGAAAACAAGAACGCTGTCCCCAGCAACTTTGTCGAACAGAAAAAATAACAAACGACCAATAAAAAAAGGGCATTTTTCCTTTTCTTCTATATTTTGTAGTTCTTCTTGTTTGTCAGGTATTTGATGTTTCTTCCCAGTTTGCTTTGTTTAATAAAGATGAAAATTTGTTGCTGTTGAAACGTGTGGAATAAGGGTTGTTCTTGTTTTTAATGACTTATGACATTAAGGCATCCATTACATAACTGGTTGGCAGTCATTGTCCCTACATTACTGCATTAATATTGCATTTCAAACCTCTGAACGAAATTTCGGGGTCAATATTTGACCCAATATTTGTACCTGCACTTTCAACGACAGCAAACGATAAATTGCAAGCCCCTCCTGAAACACTCACTTCCACAAATATCTGTCAAAACAGCATGCATTGTTTTGTTACGGGCAACGAAAACTCCCCATTAGACTTTTGTTCGGTGGATTACATGGCAGAACAAATCCATCGAATTGCAAAATGTTCGAAACCCAAAAAGAAACACCTCTAACAAGAAGAAAAGAAATAATGAAAAACATTTATTGCACAAAGAACTCCATTAATTGTCTAAAAACCCTTCTGCCATTTTAAAATTGAAAATTATTGCATATGGGCAGTTCTATGGACCCTGTACCACCTTATCGTTCATATCAGTCTGCGATTCTCAACTAAAAAAAAAATCTTCTGATGGCTCCCAAAAACCCCACCGCTTCAGTTTTTGTCCTGGAGAATTGGTGTCATTTCACTGAAGCAAATTTTTTGGAATTCACAGCTAGGCAATCTGCAGAAAATGCAAATTCTTTCTCATTTTTGAGTCCACAGTTAAACTTCTTTCCTTTTTCCCCCGAATATTCCACTATGGATGTTGTATTGTTCAACTGCGCGTACCCCCTCAGTCACTGATAACTGAGTAAACATTCATGCATACATACATCCTTGGCTTAGATAGGTATTAAACCCGTTCGTTGTTGTTTTTTTTTTTCAACGCCGTTCCCTTCAGATTTCTGGCTGTGCGTGTACAGTATAACTAAACATGTGGGATGCAGTTATTTGTGCTGCGAAAAAATATGCATGTAGGGAGTAGTGCATATGCATAAATATTATATAAAACAAATATACTGTATGTATATGTATATATAATATATATACAATATATATATATATAATATATAATATATATATATATTAATATATATATAAATAAAATTTCTCCTAATCATAATTAAGGGCCACTTCTTCCTTCCTCCTAATTTTAAGTTCAAAAATTGCAATGTTTAGAATTGATTCTATATTTTATTTCAATCATTTCCACACCTGTTTTGGAAAAAGAAATTAGCACAATGACCCATTATGAACAGCACATCATTTTTAAAGGAACATCCCCCCCTTTCCCCAAAAAAAAGAAAGTGTCAGATTTGGCCAATCTGTTTTCAATATCGCGTGTGTCCGCCCCGACCTGAAGCTTCTTCACACGCCGATGCATCGACCCCACAAGGGTACGGAGTGTGTCCTAGGGATGGCCGCCCACTCGATCTGCAGGATGTCACCACCCGGCCGGGTGCCCGGTGGGGGGTGTTGTCCCTGATGCGCCCTCCCAAACACATCCCAGAGGTGTTCAATTGGGTTCAGCGTCAGTGGGGGCCCCCCCGCTGGGCCAGGCCATACGGACGACTTCATGCTGCTCCAGGAAGCCGGGGCACAAGGCGTGCCGATGCGCAGGTTCATTGTCGTCCGGAAGAGGCGCCTTGACCAGGTCCACAAGCGCAGGCAGGCCCAAAACGGGCCGCCAAACCCCGTCCCGGACCGGGGCCCCGTTCAGAAAGCCGCAAGGGGAGCAGGGGGGTCGGGGGACCCGCTCATCCACCCCACACCATCACCGACCCGCCCCGAAACCCTTTATGCTCTTGGACAGTGGCGTCCAGCGAACCTCTCCCCTTTAGCGTCCGCCACACCCACCCGGCCATCTTAAAGGTCAGGGTAACCTGGACTCATCCAAAACCCAAAACCCGGGCCCCGGTGCTTCCCGGCCCAGGCCCTGCGGCGCACTCTGTTGACCATGCAGCACGGGTCGGACGGCCGGTCCTCCGTGACCTCAAGTTTCCTTTTTAAGCCGTCTTCTACCGTGTTGCACTGTTTTTTAAGCACCTTTTGGGGGCCCCCTGGGGCGCCCCCTCAAGGTCACCGCGGGGGATTCCCTTTTCCCCCTCAGGAGGGAAAAAGGGAAGGGGTAGCGGTCCTTGCTGTCTTGTTTTTTCCCCTGTGGTCCCCCCCCGGGAAAACCCTTTTCCCCTGGACTGCTCCAGTCCTCATTGAACGCTCCACAGTCTCTGGATTGGGGAAAGGGGCCGACACTTCCAAGGTCCCCCCTACAATTCCCCCGCTGCGCGGGGGCCTTCAAAAAGCAGAGCGAGGGCTCTCCCCCGCTGCAAAACCTCATCCCCCCGTTTGGGGCAAGCATGGTTAAAACGAACCAAAACCCGGGGGCCCCTTTTTATCCTCGTCTGGGGAACCCCTTTGGCGGAAAAGTATTTTTTCAAAAGGGTTGGGGCCTTGCACGTGCAAAGCAATTTTTGGGGTCGAAAACCCTTGCCTGCGTCGTCAGAGAGACCCTGCAAAAGATTCAAATTTTCCCCGGGGGGGAAATTCCCCTTTCCTTTTTGGGCCCCCCCATTGCAAATGGCCCCAAACCCCAAACACTTCCAAAAAGGGGAAACTAAAAATTTTTTGTCTGAGCTCTTTCCATTCTTTTTCCGGAAAAACAATTTTTGGAGAAAAGAATAAGGAAAAAGGGGGTTTTTCCCCTCCTTTCAAAAATTGACTCAAAAATTTTCCGGCCCCCCTTCAATAATGACGTGTAGTTATAAAAAAATATATATATATATAAAAAATATATAATATAAATGTTGGTGGTGAGGTTGTGTGTGTGGGGGTTTTTGTGTGTACCAAAAAAACGTACTACAAACATTTATACATCATACATACACACTTCATAAATATAAAAAATATAAAAAATATAAAAAATATATAAAAAATATATATATAAATATTATAAAAAATTTAAAAAGCGTAAACGTTTTTCCCCTAGCATGCTCGTTGCCCCTAAAATTTAATAACACATCGTTTTTACATTTTATATAATGATAACAGTAATCTAATTTTGGCAAAAAATTTTTCATATAAATTATTAATAGACAGCATAAAATTTTAAAATGGACTGGCATATAAACATATTTTTTCCCCAATGACAAAAATTTTAAAATTGTTTTCCCACTTCAATGCACACATACACTGAAAAACCCGGGGTTTTTTTGGGTCTAAATTTTGTGACCTCCCCACCACCATTTCAGGGGGAACCCCCCAGTCAGATCGAACCCCCACAAGGACTGAAAAGGTGACTGGGGGTCAACCGGGGGTTTTTTTTGGAACTTTTTTAAAATTTTAAAATTTTTTGGGGAACTAAAATTTTTTAATCCCCCAAATTTTTTTTTTCTTAAAAAATTTTTTTAACCCCTTAAAAAGGGGTACTTCAATGCACGATCGTAGTAAAAGAACGCAAAAGAAAACCTTTTTTCTTGTCTCTTTTTGAAAAACCAACCTTTTAAAAAACCCTCACTTTTAAAAAATACTGACCGAAAGCTTTTTTGGTTTAAAAGTTTCAAAAAAAACAGCAAAATTTAAAAAAAACCGGGGGAAAACCCCTCAAAAAAAGTTTTTTTTTTTTTAAAAAGTGTAGGAGGGGAAAAGTAAAAATTTGGGGTGCCTTTTTTTTTTTTGGTTTTTTTTTAGTACAAGCTTTATTCAAGTCCAAAAAAAATCACAGAATGTACACTTTCCAGTGAAATGTATATCTAAAAATTCCCCCCAAAAGCTAGTTAAAAACGATTCGGTTCCCCGGGGGAGGTCAAAAAATATGCTTTTTTTGGGGCATACCATTTACATGTATACATGGATTTTTTGTGGCAATTAACTTTTTTTTTCCCTGGAAGTGAAATTCACAAAGCAGACCAGAAAAAGTTTAAAAACAAATTTTTGTGATGTATTTTTTTTAAAATTTTTTTTAAAAAATTTTGGATGTTGGTTTAAGTTGGGGTTTGGGGGGGAACATCTAAACTAAATTTTTGAATTTTTAAATTATTGAAATCAAAGGGGAAGGGGTTACCCGTTCGTGTGTGTGGTTGGTGTGTTGTTTTTGGGGTGTTTTTGTGTGTGTGTGTTTTTTTGTGTGTGGGTTTTTGGGTGGGGTGTGTGTGTGTGGGGAATGGGGGGTTTTGGGGGAAATTTGTGTGTTGCGTGCGTGCGCGCCGCGTGTGGGGGTTTGTGTTTGGGGGAAGTTGTGTGTGTGTGTAAGGGGGTGTTGTGTTTGTGTGTGTTCGCGCGCGCGTATGTGTTGTGCGCGCTTTTTTGTTGGGGGATGTGTTTTTCGTGTGAGATAAAGTGTATGAAAATTTTGTGTTTTGTTGGTGTGGGGGTGAAGAGAGAAGAGAGAAGAGTTGTGTGTGTGTATGTGTGTGGGGTGAGAGAAAAAGAGAAAGAGAGAGACAGAGAGAGAGAAAGTGACAGAGACAGAGAAGAGAGCGAGAGTGAAGACAAGGGGTGAGTGTTTTGGGGTTTAAAAGTATGTATGCGTTTTGTGCGTGAAAAGTGTGGGGGGTTTTTTTGCCCCCCTTTTTTCGGGGTTTTGGGCCGCGGTGTGCGTGCGGTATGTGTGTACAAGCTTACTATGGAAAATGTATCTGATTTACTATTGTTGTTGTTTTTTTTCCCCCTTTTTGTACCCAAAAACGTTTTTTGACCGTTTAAATGTTTTTTTCGTTATTGGTTTTTGGGGGAAAAGGTACCCCGTTTTTCGTTCCGTGTTTTTTTTCTCTCTCCCTTTTGGGGTTTAAAAAGAAAGAACGTCGATCACTCAACGAAAAAGGTTTTTTTGAATCTTGAACTGCCTCCTCCCCCCCCCCCCCCCTTTTCAAAAGAAAAAAAACCGGAAAAGAAATTTTTCCCGGTAGTCAATCATTGGGGCGAAAAAATTTTATTTTTTCTGTCATGGGGGAACAAGCAGAAAAAAAAACATTTCGCAAATTATAATAATAATAATAATTACAATATTTATATAGCGCAAAATCTTGAAAAAATCAAATTTTTAAAGCGCGAAATCAGACACACACAAACCGCACGCCCGCACACACACCACGCACGCACACACATACACACACACACAAACACGCACACTGCTAAAATGGGGAGAAAGAATAAAAGCAATGGAAAATTATAGAGACCCTTATCGAAAAAACGGTACCGAGCCTGTGCAAGCGTTTAGGATGATAAAGCATAATTGATACGTGATCAAATGAAACAATCGTCTTCTAATTTCCATACTGAAACATAACTATTAATGTATATCTTTAAAACTGGTCCGTCGGTTATTTGTGAGAGCCGTAAACTGTTTTTCCTGTTCGCTTCCCACCTTCTTTTTTTTAATTTGGGTTTTTTTTCTTTTTTTTTCTAAAACATAGCATTTACAAACATCTTGAAATGTACACAATGGATAAATCACAGATCTAACAAAATGTAGAAAAAAACAAGCATTTCGTTGCAATATACACACACACACAACACACACACACACACACACACACACACAACACACACACACACACACCACACATACACACACATATATACATACACCAACACACACACACATAACACACACCACACACACACACACACCCACACATATATATATAATATATATATATACAATATAATGCACACACAACACATAAATATACACGTATACACACATCAACTATAATATATATATACTATGTATATATAATTTTATATAATATATTAAATATAGTAATATATAATTGTATATATATTATATGCTATACATATATATACATATATATTTCTTTTTCATCAAAGGTTCTATGTGCATGAATTTACAGTCATTTACAATTATATGTAAGACAAACGTTCAATAAAAGAGGCAGGTCCATAATAAATCATGCATATATGTAATCCTCATAAAGAAGCCAGATGTTTCGCTTCCCATCTTCATGTTCCAGGCATTTAGTATTTTGGTCAATTGTTCATATACCTTTGTTTTCCCTCCATAGTACAAGAACTTTCCGGTGCACAACGATTTTTGCGAGATGTGAACGAGTCAGCTGGATAAATATTAGTAGTTTTGGGGGTTGGTGCGCATTAACGGAAATCCGTCCCGAGTGATATGAATACGTGTAAAAAAGATATCAAGCTCCAGATTTTCATTCATTTTCTAAAGATAAACGACCTTTTTTGTTGTTGTTGTCTTTTTTATCATCATTATTTGTTTCCGATTTTTTCCTTCATTTTGAAAACACGCATGACAAAAGACAAAAAAAGGAAATGTTCTCTTGTTGTTTATTTATTATAACTGTAATCGTGATACACAGTTAACACTGAAATAGAAAACACTAGCTCAGCGGTCTAACCTGACAACAGCAGCAATATGCTACAGGGGGCAGTCACATCAGAACAGCGGAGAAATCTGATCCTCAACACAGAGAACACCGGCGGAGGCGGAGGCGGAGGCGGAACCCAAGGACACAGGTCTCCTTAAATTACATCACATGTAGAATAAACACTGCCGCCAACTCGGTTTTTATATCACACATGGCGACCTAGACAAGGCAATGTTCCTACTCATACCGTCGGGGAAAAAAAAAAAACAATAAACAAAAAACGAGAGAGTTCATTGTAAATCATGGTACAGTCCATGAAGAAAGGGAAGACACAGCGGGAAACATAGAAAGACGAAAGAGGAAGAGGAAAAAAAATAGGATTTCAAAACATCTCTCGAAGACCAAGCATATTTACAGATGAAGGCAGAAAATGCCTTGAAAGCTAGGAAAAAGGGAGTTCCTGAAGAAGGAAAAGGAATTGGTCACGCGGAAAAAAAAAAAAGAGAAAAAAAAAAAAAGAAACAGAATCACAGATATGGCTGTGATGTCCCCACAGTCCACCATTTAAAGGTGTATGTGTCACAATGTTAAAAGTCACCATGTCCGCTTTCCAAAGGCACTTGCGTCTCCTTTTCCTGTGCCAAGCGCATACTAAAAACACAATCGGTAGTTTGCTCTTTTTTGTCAGTATAGTTAGTTGTTTGTTTGTTTGTTTGTTTGTTTGTTTGTTTGTTCGTTTGTTTGTTCGTTTGTTTGTTTGTTTGTTTGTTTCTTTGAGTGTATCTAGGAAAAATCCATTGCGCTCTAACATTTCCGCAAGAGCTCCACCAAACATCTAGAAACTCTTTGATCCTAATCAAAACCCTGTGCACTGCAAAAAACTGTGACCATACGAGTAACACATGAAGATATGTTTAAATGTTTTAGGGTTCGTAAAACATGCAGGATTGTGACTGAGGGAAGATGTTCCTCAAATCAGACGTTTTTTAGTTGCAAAGTTCAGAAGTTCAGTGTTCTACAACTTAGCCGTAAAAAATAATGAGAGAAAACAAAAAACTCGTCCAAAATCGTTTCTTTGGGGTGTTTTACAAATCTCTCATGACCTAATCAATGGACGTGTTTTAACAGTAAAAGGAAAACAATTATGTCCAAACACGAAAAATACATGCATGTGAGAAAACGTCAACGACAGCTATGAAGAAATCAAGGAATATTTCCCAAGACTACGAACCGGTAAAGAAAACAAATATATGTAAGTATAAACGTCAAAGTACAACACAGAAACAATACAAAACGAACGAAAGTCCAAACAAAATAAAGAAACGAAAATAAACATAATACATGTAGTCTACTCACAAAAAACAAATGAATGAGAAAGAATAACATGCTTCTCTTCAACAGCAATGATCCCAATGAAACAGAACAATATATATCCGTCCACACACAAACATATCAAGACAAACAAATAAACAAACACATCAACTGAAACGAAAAGAGGCAACGGACAAACAAACAAACAAAAAAATAAGAACAGGTAGAACTGAGTGTTCGAGCTAAACTGAACATCTCTCAAAAACAATAAAGAAACCACAAATAAAAGAAAACAAAAACAAAAACAAAACAAAACACAAACAAAAAACCCAGATCATTGGTAGAAAGATAACCACACATGTAATATTGGATGTAGATTTTAGAAACACTTTACATGGTTTTGACGCAGAAACCCCCTCAGTCTTATTTAAAACAATAGACACGCTTGACATGCACCTCAGATGAAAATGTTGGGTGCCGCTCTTGAAATGATCACAATGTACTGCTATACAAACGATGATATTCATGAATAGACACACCTCTGTCCAGTTTAGATATCCTACTTTAACCCGTCTGTTTCAACGCTGGTTTATACATGTACACACACACACACACACACACACAACCACACACACACACACACACACACACGCACACACACACGCGCACACACACACGCATACACACACACACGCACGCACACACGCACACACACATACACAGACACACGCACGCACACACACACAAAACATAACACACACATACACACATTCTATCTCTCTCTTTCTCTCCCTTTCTCTCTCTCTCTCTCTCTCTCTCTCTCTCTCTCTCACACACACACACACACATACACACACAAACACACACACACACACAAACACAAACACACAGACACACACATTCTCTTTACAACTAAATTTAAAGGTTTAGCAGGGAGTAGGAATGACAAGTAGGCAAGCACCTTTCGTGCATCTGTGGTAACAAACAACTCAAGTATATAGCCCTGAGAGGAAAAAAAAACAGTAACATCTTCGTGGTAATGTTACTGCAACATCGTTTCGGTTATAAACCGCTGTCTTTCCAACACTAAAACTTGATATCTTTAAAGTTTAAACTTTAGTTTTCAAATGTCAACAGAGGAAAAAAAAAGTAAAGGACTACCTGATTGTTTTTGTTTCTGATTTTGCGTTTTTGTTGTTCGTCTCATATTGTTTCTTGTCAGTATTATTCTGTTGTCTGACAAAGAAAGAGACATAATTTTCTGTCAAAGCAAAGCAAAAAGAAAACCTGCTGTGAACACAAAGATGACAAGTCTCTTTACAACAACCGTAGTAAAGAATGATATAAATAGACAAAAAACATTTCTGAGCGCCACAAATAGCAGCAAAAAGTATACAAACCGAAACAAAACAAAGAACACAGCAAAACATAATAACAACAACAGTAAAGAACGAAAGACTGCTTCGTTAAACCATAACAGTAACATTATATTTTGACAAGAATAATGGACACAACTTCATTGTAAAATAGTCAATTAATTATGTAATTTACACAAATGTACAGTTAATCCCTGATGTTCATTTCATTAAATTTCTTTTCTTACATCTGCACAGAATACAAGAAACACATTAGAAAAAGTTTTGATCAAATTAACTCCATGGTTAAAAAGTATATTTGCTGAAACTGGTGGTTAGTCTTATGGATACACGTTCCTTTGCCCATACAATTGTAGTGATTCCTATGTAAAAATGTCCATCCACTCCACACAA
>CM060314.1:17706086-17713586 GCA_030674185.1 Monoplex corrugatus
CACACAGATATACACACACACACACACACACACACACCACACACACACGCGCGCGTGCGCACACACACACACACACACATACACACAGACACACACACACACACACACACATATATATATATACACACAGACATACACACACACACACACACACACACACACACACACACACACACACTAACAATCAACCACTTCTAAACCTGAATTATGAAATTACGTAATGTTGTCGCAGAACTACCAGGAATGCCAGACAGGGAAACAACACTTTCCCTCTCCCTGTGCCAGTAAATAGCCCTGAGATCTAAATCTAATAGCCAAGAGAGCAACACAATAATATATAGCATTTCAGCGAATTGTTTCACGTCTAATCTGTGTTCATCAAATAAATCACAACCAAAAATAACAAAACCGCTAAACTTGTCCGTGTCCTGTTCGATTTTATTTTTTCTGTTCGTTTTGTTGTTTCTTTTTAACTCAAGTTATAAGATTCCTTTCTTTGGTTCTTTTTGTTGTTTGACTGTGAAATGGAAATAATACCATCCTATAGAAAACGATCAACGACATGATGCTTTATCTTGAACTCAGTTAAAATAAAAACATATTTTGGAGGATTGCAAATGACAAGAACAGAAAAAAAAATGAAAGTCAACCCATTTCAAGCCATCCTCTAAATTCACAGAAAAATATAAACATTTCAGTTATAGAGGAGGAGACATTAATAATCAGTCGGTGTGTTCTGAAAGAAGCTGTAGATGCGCTGAAACGTAGAAAAAGAGGTAAAAAGGTTGTCAGAATTTGTTGAGAAAGTGCTTCTAACACACAGCAATTAACAATGTTTGGATTTGGGGCACATATGTTTCGTGAGACCTTTAATTTAGCACACTATCTTCAGGACGTGTACTTTCGCCAAACTCCTACGGTCTACACTTGTGATTACATTTTGTTCAAGATCCACCATAAAAGTGCTAAAAAAAGCATTGCTGGTGAAGGTGTCTCTCTCTCTGTCTGTCTCTGTCTCTGTCTCTGTGTCTGCCTGTTTCTCTCTCTCTCTCTCTCCTCTCTCTCTCTCTCTCTCTCTCTCTCTCTCTCTCTTTTGTGGCACGCACTCTCTCTTTTTCTGTCTCTCTTGTACGCACTCTCGCACATGCACACAGACACATTTCTAAGTAACCTCCACCCCCCACACACACTCACTCTCTCTGTCTATCTCTTTGTCTCTGTCTCTGTCTTTTGTCTTTTCCCTTTGTTCTCGTCTCCTGTCTCTCTGTCTGTCTGTTCTCTCTCTCTCTCTCTCTCTCTCTCTCTCTCTAACACAGACACGCGTGCCCGCGCGCACACACCACACACACTTACACACACACACACACACACACACACACACACACACACACACACACACACACACACACACACACACACACACACACATGGGCGTACGCACAAGCACGCACGTAGGGGTACACTCACACAAACACTGACATGCAAATCCTCATTTGAACGATCAGTCATCTGTAAACTTGGATTAAAAATTTCGTCAAGTTGAAGACGATAACTGGGAATTGCAGACAAGGCAATCACTTTTCATGTTCTTGGGCCAAGGGATAAGATTCAGGTCAAGGAAATGAGACGTAACCACAAAAAGATTGTAGATACTATTTCAGCTGCATTTTATCACTGTCAGAGAACTTTGTGTTTCAAACCAAACTTTCTGTCTATAAAAGTCTGTAGTTGGCTTCTTCAACAGTCAGCTTGGAAAATCAATGAGACTGGAAAGTTGAGTATGTGCATCTGTCTACTACCAAGGTCTTCTAAGGTTTTCTCAGCTGTTCATGGATCGATCTTTACTAAAATCAGGTTGCAGATGTAAATCTTTGTTCTTATGAATCGCTAAAGCATAAATCAGCGTGCAAAGTCCAAGCAAAATTTAAGCAACTGAGATGCGTTTTCTAAGAAGAATATATTTTTTCCATAGACAGCAAAGAAAACAAACCAGACTTGAAGGAGGCAGACACAAGATCATAAATAAAGAAGATTCATCATCATCATCATTATCATCATCATGTGCCCTGCCGCATGGCGTTGGCGATCATTGACTTCCATCTGTCTCTATCTCTTGTTGCCCCAAGCATCTCTTCCACCCTGCTTGTCCCCAGCCACTCTACAAGTCCGTCTAATATCTTCTCCCTGGGTCTACCTGGTGCTCTCATTGCCTCCAGCTTTCCCATTGTGACCAGGTGCTCCAACCCCCCCCCCCCCCTCCTCAGAAAATGGCCTATAAATGTCGCCTGTCTTTTCCTAATCTTCCTTATGAGTGATCTACTTGTGTCTGCCTCCATCAAACTGTCTCATTTGTTTTCTTTACTGTCCATGGAACTCTCAACATTCTTCTTAGAAACCACATCTCGGCTGCCTCAATCTTGCCCTGGCTTTGATTGTTGACTGACCACGCCTCACAACCATACATATTTTAGAAAAATACAAGCAACAATCATAGAGCATTATATGAAGAAAGGGGAACTACAACACCTGGTTACAACAGGAAAGCTGGAGGAAAGAGACCACACACTGGACAGCTTGCAGGGCGGCTGAGGACAGAGAGGGTGGGAGATGCACTTGCAGCCCACAGGGGACAGATTTGTGAGGAGGGCCATGATCGACAACGCCATGCTGCAGGGACCATGATGAGGGTGATGATGATACATAAGTATGGAAGCATGGTGCCAAGATGAAGATCACATAGTGCAAAGCAGTATACCTGAACTCAGCAGTATTTGAGGAAGGTCTGTGGACAACGATTTATCAGGAAGTTCTGACACTTGATTCACTTTTCACTGTTATCAAAATCTCCCATCCTGGTGATCAAAGCTACATTGAGAAGTAGACAGTCTCTGGAGTGTGGGGTGGGAAGGATAATGCACGGTTTGGTATAAAAAAGAGATTATTACAATGACTTTACTATTTCCTTTTGTTGTTTCATTTTCGTTTTTGTTTTATTTTAGATGTTTGTCCTCGCTCGTTCTTTTGCTTGTTTGTTTCTTTCGTTGTCTCAATTCATCTCATATTTGTGAACTTTATTATCTATTTTTTTATTTATTTATCTATTCATTCATCTATTTATTTTTATTCATTTGTTTATTTATTTATTTGGAAGGGGGCCATTATAGACAGCCCGAATGAAAATATTCTGTACAAAGAGAAAAAGACAAAACAGTGTATGTCAAACACTGGTTAAAGTAAATAGATACATTTCTCCTCAATTCAGTGCAATGTAATTAACAACAACAACAACAACACACACACACTCACGCACGCACGCACGCACGCATGCACGTACATACACACACACATACAGAGAGAGGGGGGGGGAGAGAGAATGGAGACAGAGAAAGA
Source organism: Monoplex corrugatus (assembly GCA_030674185.1). Taxonomy (NCBI): domain Eukaryota; kingdom Metazoa; phylum Mollusca; class Gastropoda; order Littorinimorpha; family Ranellidae; genus Monoplex; species Monoplex corrugatus. Next base: position 17,709,477 of record CM060314.1, read on the forward strand.
GAGACAAACAGACAGACAGACAGACGACTGACTGACAGACAGACAGAGACAGAGACACAGAGACAGAAACACAGAGACACAGTGAAAGAGTATGAACAAGATAGATTTTTTCTTTGAAACATATCAAATTTTTTTACTTGAATTGACACATGGGTCGATATTTTCATATAATTCATTTGTTCTGCTTGATAATTCATGTAACTGAACTGAGAGTTATTTTTATCAAATGTCATTTTTGCTGCTTCGAAAGAGTTTGATTTCTTATGTTTTTTATCATAATGGTCATTACTGTTTTTGCTTGGCAGGTCAGCTTGCATTTCTTTTTATCTTTTCTATGCACTGATCTTTTTGTTCATTCTTCTTTTCTTCTTCTTCTTCTTCTTCTTCTTCTTTTTCTTCTTCTTCTTCTTCTTCTTCTTCTTCTTCTTCTTCTTCTTCTTCTCTTCTTCTTCTTCTTCTTCTTCTTCTTTCTTCTTCTTCTTCTTCTTCTTCTTCTTCTTCTTCTTCTTCTTCTTCTTCTTCTTCTTCTTCTTCTTCTTCTTCTTCTTCTTCTTCTTCTTCTTCTTCTTCTTCTTCTTCTTCTTCTTTCTTCTTCTTCTTCTTCTTCTTCTTCTTTCTTCTTTCTTCTTCTTCTTCTTCTTCTTCTTCTTCTTCTTCTTCTTCTTCTTCTTCTTTCTTCTTCTTCTTCTTCTTCTTCTTCTTCTTCTTCTTCTTCTTCTTCTTTCTTCTTCTTCTTCTTCTTCTTCTTCTTCTTCTTTCTTCTTCTTCTTCTTCTTCTTCTTCTTCTTCTTCTTCTTCTTCTTCTTCTTCTTCTTCTTCTTCTTCTTCTCTTCTTCTTCTTCTTCTTCTTCTTCTTCCTTCTTCTTCTTCTTCTTCTCTTCTTCTTCTTCTTCTTCTTCTTCTTCTTCTTCTTCTTCTTCTTCTTCTTCTTCTTCTTCTTCTTCTTCTTCTTCTTCTTCTTTTTTCCTCCTCCTCCTTTTCCTTCTCCTCCTCGTTTTCTTTTTCTTCTCAACACCCACACACCACCACCACCCACCACCCATCATCATACATCATCATCATCATCATCATCGTCATCGTCATCGTCATCGTCATCATCACTGTTATCACAAAAATCATCAACTGTTATGTTTCATGTCATTAATTTTATTTTTTACATATACTAATTCAAACAGTTGACTTCGTAATATTATTGATAAAAGAAGTCTCTTTCTCTGTCTCTATCTCTGTCTGTCTATCTGTCTGTCTCTCTGTCTCTGTCTCTCTCTGCCTCTGTTTCTCTGCCTCTGTCTCTGTCTCTGTCTCTGTCTCTCTCTCTCTCTCTCCTTCTCTCTCTCTCTCTCTCTCTCTCTCTTGACACATACAGGCATAGACATATTGATAGAAGGTTCACCTTCATATAGATACTCAAGTTAATTAAAGATTAGCCAAGACCAGAAAAGGAATACTGAAAGTCTAATTATTATTGTCTTTTTCTGTTTTCCTTCCCATAGGATCACATGTAATATTGTTGTTCCTTCTTGTTACCTTTTGATTATATTTGACCATCAAAATAGCATAAATGAGAAAAAATAGCATCCAGTACGAGGACCCAATCACAAAACAAACACACACACACACACACACACACACACACACACACACACACAACACACACACACACACACACAACACACACACAACACAACACACACACGCACACACACACACCACCACACACAACATACACACAAACAAACAAATATACAAACAACCAGCAGCAACAACATCAACGACAATGACAAAATAACATAAAAAAATTGAATAATATTGTCAACGGTTCTGGACATTACAGACATGGTGTAGACATAAACATGGAGCACAAAAGCAAATCCGGAAAGAACGAGTCCATTAAAACATTGGAGCAATTATTTTTTTTCGGACAGCCAATAGAAACATAAAGTAAGCATAATAGAAGAAGGAGGAGGAGGAAGAAGGAAATATGATTAAGAAAGTAAGCACAAACACTTTAGAGCTGTCAAGACAACTTACTTCACACAGACACAGACACAGACACACACACACACACACACACACACACACACACACACACACACACACACACACACACACACACACACACACACACACCACACACACACACAAGCACACATACAAACACACACACACAAACACACACACACCACACACACACACAACCACACACACATACAGACACAGAAATATATATATATATATATATATATACATATACTGCATATATGTATATATATCTGTATATATGTATACATATATATATATATAATATATAATATATGTATATATATATATACATGTATATATATATATATATATATATATATATATATATATATATATATATATATATATATATATATGGCGATCATGGCCCTCCATACGAATCTATCCCTTGTCGCTGCAAGTACATCTCCCACCCTCTCTGTACTCCGCCACTCTGCAAGTCCATCCAATATTTTTTCCATGGATCTATCTGGTGTGTGGTCTCTTTCCTTCCAGCTTTCATGATGTGACTAGTTCCTCATAAAATGTACTATACGTTTTGCTTGTCTTTTCCTTCTTAATTTATGTTATTCTTTTTTCTTCCTCCTTGAAAACCGTATCGTTTGTTTTCTTTGCTATCCATGGAACTCTCAACATTTTTTTCTTAGAAACCACCTTTCAGCAGCCTCAACTTATTCTGACTTTCTGTGCTGACTGTCCACGCCTCACAAATGTCCAACAGTATCGGTTCTCTGTAACACTGATTAACTCTCTTCCTGATGTCATTTGATAGGCGCTTGTTGGCTAGAACGCTTTTCGTCTTCGTTAAATTAATGCTGTTTTAGCTGGCCGATTCTGCTGGCTATTTCTGATGTGCATCTGCCGTCTGGTGAGATGACTATTCCGTCATGATAATAACTTATCAACCTGTCTCAGTGTTGTGCAATTTGCTGTTATCTTGCATGAGGGGGCGTCTTGTTTCAGTCTTATTGCTATTTAGCTCCAGTCATCTTTCTTTTTGTGTGTGTTTTTTGTTGTTGTTTTGTTTTGTTTTTTGTTTTTGTTTTTGCTTTTGTTTTTTGCTTTCTATTTCTATTATATTCATATATTCATACTATTTTGTAGATCATTTGCTTGCAATTAGAACGGTGTTTTCTGCGTAATGAAGATTGTTTATCATGTTTTTCTCCAACCTTTATCCCAAGGCATTCTTCTAGGTTCCTCATGATGATTTAACTGTAAAGCGAAAACAAATCTGGTGCAGAACACATCCCTGTCTAAACCCTCTTTTGATATGTCGGAAATCGTTTATATCGTTTTCTATTCTCATTGCTGTTGTTTGTTCCCAATACATATTTCTGATTATTCGTAGATCTTTTCCACCAAAATTGAGCCTTTTCAGTTGGTTGATCAATTCTTCGTGTCTTACCCGATCAAAAGCCCTAGTATTATCAACAAAGCATGAACAAAAATCCTTATTCAACTCGACTGGCTTCTCTACAAGAGTTCCTATATGTATATGGCGTTAGTAGTTCCTTTCCATTCGACAAACCTGCAATGTTCTTTTGCTATTTTTATTTTCATTCTGTTCTTTGTCCTCATCATGATATTCTTAATAGAAGTTTGCAACATAACTCATCAAGCTGTTGTACAATAGAGTTCGCACTCTATAGCTCCTGCTTGCTTTGAAAATGCAATGAAAATTGATTTTGACATATCGTCAGGAATTTTCCTGTTTCATAAATTTCATTTATGAGGATTGTTTTTGTTTTTTTTTCGATACCAATTTAATCTAAAGTCTCATCATTTTTGTAGTAACATAATCTGGTCCTGAAGCTTTTCCTAGTTTCATCTTTTTTCAATGCTGCTCTAACTTTATATGGCAGAGTGGATGGCATAGTTGGACATGATGGCCTTGGCGCACGAAATGAAAGGGGGGGGGGGGAGAAACTTGCTCAGTGGGTAGAAATACATTAATTTATAATAGGAAACATCTGGTTTGAGCAGCCTAACAGAAGAAAATAGACATGGATGAATCCAGTACAAAAAATCAAATTTATTATATCATTATAAATAAACGATTTAGAA
>CM060314.1:17718586-17743586 GCA_030674185.1 Monoplex corrugatus
TGTGCGGACATCATGCCTGCCAACTGTGAAGCCTTCATCTCGTCCGGCGAAAAGGGAAGATCAACAACTTCGTTATTTCATGCAGAAGGATACCATCTCTTCATTTGCCACATTCACTCCTGACAGAGACCTTCACAAAAAGTACAACAATGTAATAATATCAAGGTCAGAAGAAAGATTTGTGTGCTTGTTTATGACAGAAAACTTTCATGAGTGTAGAATTTCAGTCATTGTGGAAAACAAGCCGACACTCTCCACTCCACTCACCCTCACAGCATTCAAAAATGGCATCAAAGTTCCACTGAGTAAGATACTACATCCTAACAACGGTTTGAGATCTTATTCCCAGTTTCACGAAGCCGTGCGTTTGGCAGTAAATTATGATCTTCCAATAGATGATGTGCTAAAAAATGTTGTGACTGTGCTTCAAGCTCACACATCAGACTGTAGCTTAGGGTGTAGGGACACAAAGAAAGAGAAAAAGTTGGTGTTTTTGGTTCGTCAGTTGGAACTCCTGGCACAAAAACAGTTCTCTATGCATGACTTTTGCTTGGCCATGGAAATATTTCCTCACTGCAGCTATGACCAGCTAAGAGACTACTTGGTGCTGCCAAGTAAGCGCAAGATTCAGTCCTGTGTGGCATCTGTGGACAAAGATGAAGTGCTGCGGAAAACTTTCAATAAATTGCAGAAACCGCAACAGCAAAATGTTTTTCTCTTGGTGGATGAAGTCCAGATTCGACCAACTGTGGCATTTTCTGGTGGGGTGCTGAGTGGCATGGCAAAGAATAATCCAGACTGCAAAGCAACCCACATGTTGGCTGTCATGATGAAGTCATTGCAAAAAGGTAATTATTATTATTATTATTATTATTATTTTTTATTATTATTATTATGATCATCCTCATCATTATCATCATCATCATCATCATCATCATCATCATCATTATTATTATCATTATTAATATTATTATTATTATTATTATTATTATTATTATCATGGTTGTTGTTGTTATTATTGTCGTAGTTGTTATTGTTCTTGTGCGTGCTGGTGATAATGATGATGATGGTGTTGTTGTTAGTGTTGCTGTGTTGTTGTTGTTGTTAAAAGCGTTCTTTTATCTCTTGAAGGGCCATCTCTGATGATTTCCATCACACCTGTGCACAAGTTGACAGCAGCATTTCAGCTGGATATTGTGAAAGAGGCGGCAGCTGCAGTTGAGAGGTCCGGTGGGCGCGTGATAGGTTCCATCACAGACAATCACAAGGTGAACCAACAGTACTGCAAGTTGTTTGACCGACCAGGAGAGTGTAGTGCAACAGCCAAGCATCCACTGGACGACAGACGTGTTTGGTTTCTGCTGTTTGACACTGTGCATCTCCTGAAGTGCATTCGAAACAACTGGCTCAGCGAAAAGTGCCAGAAGATCAGTCTTGACAACCAAACTACGGCATCGTTTGCTGACGTCAAGCAAGTCTACGAAGAAGAGAAAAACAGCATTCTGAAGACTACCCCTCTCACCCAGGCCGCTGTCAACCCTTCCAGACTTCAGTTGCAGAATGTGCAGCATGTCTTGAGAGTTTTCAATGACAAGGTTGTGGCTGCGCTGAAACTCAAAGGCTGCCATGAGACTGCCGGCTTCGTACAAACCATCATCGACTGGTGGAATGCAGTGAATGTGTCTGGGAAAGGACAGGATCTACGCCTCAACGAACCCCATCGTGCCATTCAAGGGCCAAGCTCTACCAATCTCAGCACATTTCTGAGGACTTTCCAGGAGGCTGGCTCAGGCCACGGAGCAAGTCGCATACAGTGCCTTACCCATGACACGAAGAAGGCCCTGGTTCAGACTATGCAAGGGTTGGTCGCCCTTTGCAACTATTTGCTGATGTCTGAAGGCTTTGAGTATGTGCTGCTGCGGGAAATACAGAGCGACAGGCTTGAGGGGGAATTCTCTGTATACAGGCAGTCAACGGGAGCAAACTCCTTTATGACTACAGGGGACGTGCTCTCTGCCTGCAAGAAACGTCTTGCTAGATACGCTGCCTCGTACCTCCAGTCTATCGATGTCCAACCCGAGCCAAAGGAGCACATATGCTTGGGCACTGCCATTGTATTGGAGGATGCAGCTTCTATCGAGAGGTGCACAGCAGAAGTCACTTTGACGGTGAATGAAGAGAGCAGTGCGGCGTATGTGGCAGGCTGGCTGGAAAACAAGTGTGTGGGTGACCTGATCTTCAACGAGGAAGAACCTCTTGTGACCAGTGAGGTCAAGGACTTTGTGGACACTGTGTCGAGAGGTTCCCTACGCATTCCTCATGCCATTACCTTCGAGCTAGTGAAGCTTGGGCTTTGCTTTCTGAAGAAGGCGCGTCACCGTGCATGCTGCCGCAGAAGACTGATGACTATCTTGTCAACACTGGCCAGCTTCAACGACATTGACATTGACTGCCCAAAACTGTATAGACATCTGTCCAATGTGTTGCTTCATGGATTGCAAAATCTGGAGAAAGATCACCAGAAGAATGCTGTCCTGCTGCAGACCTCTGTGAAGAAGGCTAGGTTAGCTGACTAACTGCTGCGGTTTGGTGAGTTTGTTTATTTGTTTTTTGTTATGTGTTTTTGTCTGTTTTCTTTGCTTGCTCACTTGTTTCAAAGCATAAAAACACATAAAATTAATTTTATTTGCATTAACAACCTTCATAACCACTTTCATTGTAGTCAAAATCCAGTTTAAACACATTTAGAGAAGTAGAAAGTGTTAGATGGCAATGGCCTCCGCTAGCGAAGTCAGAGACTGAGCTGTGCGCGTCCTGTTTTATAGTAGTCCTTGATATATATATATATATATATATATATATATATATATATATATATATATATATATATGTACATATATATATATATATGTATTTATACACATATGTATATATGTTGTTTGTGTGTGTGTGTGTGTGTGTGGTGTGGTGTGTGTGTGTGTGTGTGTGTGTGTGTGGTGTGTGTATCACTTTATCAGCCCAACTAAGACAGTTATCTTTGATTTGCACCCACCTTAATCCTCCACCCAACCTCCCACCCCTGTGGAATGAGACATCTTTACCCAGACCAGAAAAGCAGCGGAATTTTCTCAAGTGCTTATGTCCAAATCAAAGCAAAACACATTGATCTAATCTGACAACACACAATAGACACAAAGCAGCAAGCGGGCTTTGTCCGGAGCATCATCATGACTAGCCATTGACGTGGACGTTCAAGCGTCCCCTGTTTTTTGAAGGGAGGTAAAGTTGGAAACTTTCGACTTCTAACTGTCCAGACTGTAGTAAGGGGAAAGAAGCTGGCAGCTGTGAAAGCTGTAGCAGTGGAGGGGGGGGGGGGGGTGCTGCCCGAAGGAGGGATGAGGACCAGAGTGAGGCGAGAGAGGAATATTCCATTCTCTCTTGGTTCGGAGGCTGGGCTGGACCTGTTTGGTGCTCACTGTACATGTATGGCTATGTCCCATAGTTTGTCATCTTCCCACCTTGCCGTTCGGTTTGTGAACAAGGTAACTGATCACTGGGATCTGGGTGGGTCGTGAGGCGCATGGATCCCCCGCCCCCCCCCCCTTTTTTTTTTTTTTTTTTTTGCTTTATGAGATAACTGCAGATTGGCGTCGGGAGCTTGGGAGATGATTGTTCCGAGAGTGGCGAGGTTCTTGTTTTTGATTGCACCCACACCCAACCTCCCATCCCTGAAGAATGAGACATCTTTATCCAAAATCGGCAGAACGTATATTCAAGCTTGTCATATTGGCAGATGTGATGCGTCTAGTGTGTCGGCTTCGGCCTGCACCGCTGGCTAGCACTTCTGTGCGAAAAGAAGAACAGAAGGCGTAAGTCTCTTCCTGCCAGTACATAGACTCTCCATCAGCAAGCCCTACGCTGTGCCTCCTCGTGGCGACAGGCGGTAACTAGCACCTCACAGACTCAGGCTGAATCTCGTAGGACTCGGAGGAGGTCTGGCCCCCAGACGTGACGCATGCAGGCCCACCGCGTGTTGACACGCCCTGGTGCCCACGAACCAGATCCCCAAGCTATGGGTAAATAGCTCCACTGCCTTGTGGATATCTCGTGAGTGAGTAAAGGCTAAGGGAGTTAACCCTGAAAAAAAAACGATGGAAGGCAAGGGGACATCATCGTACCTTTCCCCAGGAAAACCATGGACAGGAGAGAGAGAAAGGTCACAACGGGGAAGCTGGAGGGAAAGAGAGCACCGGGTAGACCCAGGGACAGAATGCTGGACGGACTTGCAGAGTGGCTGGGGATGAGGAGGGTGGGAGAGATGCTGGGGGCAACGAGACATAGAGATGGTTGGAAGTCCAGGGTCGCCAACGCCATGCGGCAGGGCACCTGATGATGATGATGATGAGTAGTTTGAGAGAGAGAAAATGCTGGACAGACTTGCAGAGTGGATGGGGACGAGGAGGGTGGGGGAGATGCTAGGGGCAACGAGAGATAGAGGCAGATGGAAGTCCATGATCGCCAACGCCATGCGGCAGGCACCTGATGATGATGATGAGTAGTGTGTATATCCAGATCGAAACAAAATACGTTGATATAATCTGACCGCACATATCCAAGAAAGGGAACACATCCCTGTGGTAAGTACGAATGACAAGTCAAAATCGCTGTATCATTTCTTGTCAAATCTTGAGAAGACACTGATATCTTGTTTTTCTTCGATGAAAAGTACGTTTTTAAGAGATTAGACTGATCTTTTACTTCGCCGCTGACTGGTTCGGCGTTAAGTCCACATACATTTGGATTTTCCGGGTACATTGTCCTGCCGTGATATTTAAGATCGGCCAATGTGAACGATAATGTAAACACATTTACTCGTCTCTTCCCCTTCTTCTTCTGCTTCTTCATCAATTAACTGTACTCTCTCCTTTACCACGCACACACTCTTTGTCTGTTTGTCTCTGTCTTTTTGTTTGTTTGTTTGTTTGTTTCCCTCTGTCTCTGTCTCTCTCTGTCTCTCTGTCTTTGTTTCTGTCTCTGTCTCTGTCTCTGTCCCTCCTCCCGCTGTCTCTGTCTCTGTCTCCCTGTTTCTCTGTCTCTGTCTCTGTCTCTGTCTCTGTCTCTGTCTCTGTCTGTCTGTCTGTCTGTCTGTCTGTCTCTCTCTCTCTCTCTCTCTCTCTCTCTCTCTCTCTCACCCTCTCTCTCTGCTCTGACTGTAATAGTATTTCTGAGTTCGGACAACACATGTAAAACACGCAGACACACACACACACACATACACACACACACACACACACACACACACACACACACACACACACACACACACACACACACACACACACACACACACACACATACACACAATGTACATGTTGGTTATATTTCATGGTGAATTCTTGTCTTGTCTCTCTCAACGTAATCCTGTCACGTATACCGGCCTCGACCACAGATGTGACTTTATCTCTTTTAATGAGCTTATTAAAAAGAAGAAAGCCACCAAAACAATATAATAAATCAGCCTACAAATATTCTGTGTGTCTGAACACACGTGCGAATGTCTGGAAATGTCCCTAATGACAGCAACGACAAGAACAACGACAACAATTACGATGACAACAACGACAACAACAGTCACAACAACAAGAACTAGAAAAACCACCACCACGACAACAACAATGACAACAGCAACAACACCATGGGTTCATTTTTTTTCCAATTCAGCGTATGGCTTTCAGATTCAATGACAGATCGCACAGCAGACCTTAGAGCGAGAAGAATGGCAACGCTGTATCAAAAACCTATACACCACAGCCATTCCAGAAAATCTCAGACTACCCGTCTTAAGATAGAAGACGAGGCGGCTATGAATGCCCCGATGTGTTTAACTTTATCTTCACCTTTTGACTCCCGCAGTCTATCCACCAACTACAAAGACTTAACCCTCTGACTCCCTCACCCTGGTGGATAGGGTGAGTGAGTCAAAGAGTTAAATTTTTGCTTTGTAAACAAGGTTGACAGTGAAGGATTCTGGAGTCAAAGGGTTAAATGCGATGAAAAGGGAGTTAACCTTCATCCCGGCTGATTTTTATAAAACGTGACGGCGGGTGCAATAGCAATAGTCAGTGTGGGTAAACGTCAGACTACCAATCAGAAGGCCATATTTTTTACCCATCTGGACACTTTTACTCGGTGGGTAAACGACACAGACATTTCCGATCTTGCAGGTGACACATGGGAAGACCTGCCATCGCCTGCATCCCCTTTGTGTATATACAGTACAATGCACAATATCAAATATTCACATTAAAGATCCGAAATTCGTGTTAATAACTTACTTAGGGAAACATGAAAATACCCAGCATGCACGTCCACCGAAAATTCTGACTGTGCAACTAGTACAATTAGGTCAGCTCTCCTCATAGCGGTAGGATAGCCATTCCTAACACAGTGGGTCGCTGGTGGCGGATGAAGGATGGCCTTCAGATTATAATGGTTACTTGCGATAAGAGAAGCTCGCCTGGGCAAACACGTAGACTTATTGCAGTTATTTCAAGAGGGAATCACCACGCTCGGACAACTCCATATGCGCTCCACCCAAATCTGCCAACAGTTATCTGACATATTTCCTCAGCCCTCACAAGATCCTATGAAACTGGATAAGGGGGAAAGGAAGATATCAAACACTAGGCTGGCACCACCAGAATAATGGAAACATAAAGATGGGCAGTGAAGAGATCAGATTTTAATGTTGCAGGCCGGGAGTGTTTGTTTTTTCTCTCTTTTTTTAAGGATCATCGCGCCTAAGGACTACCTTTGTGCTCACCTGTTTTTTTGTTGTTGTTGTTTTTTTCGTCCCATTTTCTATGCCATCATTAATGGCCCCACAAGCTGGCACAATTTTGTTTTTACAATGCGATGGTGATGATGTCGATGATGATGATAATCAAGATGCTATGAAGTTTCATCTAGGACTGAGACTACGTGACAGGGCTGTACTGTACGCTTACTATCATCGTATATCCTGGCATCAGCCAGGCCCGAGAGAATCAGGTATCTACGGTGGTGATCAGAAGATTTGAGCAATACCTTCAATGACGCATCCGTGAAGTGGATGAGGCTCGAGTGTGTGGTCCCAGTCTTCCCAATGAGTCCATAGCACGCCCAACTCTGGGTAGGAGCCGGCCAGAGCCGAAAAAAACCCACAATGATATATTTTTGAAGGGACTGATGGAGATTCGAACCCACAGCCTTCCAGTCGTTAGTCCGTTGCGTTAACCACTACACCACGGCGACTGGTGAGTCCGTGGTTCTATCAACTAGCCTGCAGAAAAATGGCCCCAAACCGACTGGTGTTAGTTTCTATCGGAACGAAGCCATGTGGCCCATGATGAGGCTGCATCTAGGAAATAACCTATACATGTCTTGTAACAGAGCCACCAGGTGGATAAGGATTGTCTGAAGACCTAGCCCCTTTCGTTCTGAGCGTAATTCTTTTAGCCTTGAGTTAACGCCTGAGAAAGCCCAACCACAAAAAACCAACAGGGTTGAAGTATGAGGTACGAGGTCCGCAGGCGCCTTCTAACAAATTATGTTACCATGTAATATGACGCCATTGTCAACACGGTTACCTACCTCACTTGACAATGGCATTCCACACCGAGGTCGTCCCATGGTAAAGCAGTGCCGAATTCTGCGCTTTAATATGGTCCACACTCAGCAACTGAAATTCCTTCTCTACCTTCTTGTCGCGCCAAGGGACCCAGAAGGAAACCTCGATGGCAACCGGAAGGAATTGAAAACATGCAGTCAAACAAACAAACAAACAAAATCACACAAACAAACAAACAGACAGACAGACAAACATATAGACAAACAGACAAGCACACAAACAAACGAACAACACTCGATCACATTTCATCGCCAGATATGTCGTGACCATGTAGTCGGCGAACTCAGGAAGAAAGAGTTAACATCCTTTTAGAAGCTTCTTCTGTTTAAGGACGTGGAGAGCGATGAACAACCTCTTGGGGATCATGTCCACGTTTCCGATCAGTGTGTATATATCTACGTTTTGCCAGTGTCTACGTTCTGCCAATTTTCAGAATGGGAAGCGGTAAACCAAGGTGCCTTACACAGTGACAACACCATAAAACAGAACTGAGCTTAACGGGAATAACGTGTCATAAACGGGTATTCCCGGTAGCGTGTCAACACAGAAGCATTCTTACTGTGTGTGGGTGATGTGGAGAAGACGGGTTTTACAAGGATCATGTCTCCATTTAGAGCAATGTTTCTGTTTCTGTCTCACTACGACAAGGACATAAATTTAAGAATGGGAAGGAGCTAACCGGCCTCTCTGACACATAGACATCATCATCATCGTGTGCCCTGCCGCATGGTGTTGGTGATCATGGCCCTCCATACGAATCTATCCCTTGTCGCTGCAAGTAAGCTACATTTCCCGCCCTTTCTGTCTTCATCCACTCCGCAAGTCCGTCCAATTGTTTCTTCCTGGGTCTACCTGGTGTTTTTTTTTCCCGTGGACATTCCTGTTGTGACTAGGTGCTCTAATTTCTTTGCCTCATAAAGTGCCCTATAAATGTTGCCTGTCTTTTCCTAATCGTCTTCAGTAATGTTCTTTTTTATGTCTGCCTCCTTCAAGACTGTCTCGTTTGTTTTCTTTGCTGTTTCTTAAAAACCACATTTCAGCAGCATCAGTCTTGTTCTGACGTTGCGTGCTGACTAACACACAGACAACGAAGTTTAAACGGACTAGACTTTACCAGAACAATGTATCCTTATCTATATGATCCGCCGACTCCCCCAAATAGAAACATCTTTCCAAGAAAATGTTATTAGAAACATATAGATGAGAGGACTTTTCGAGTACTATTGTAGGGTTTCCATGTCTACGTACTTCTCCCTCGACAGCAAATTTCTTGTCCTGTTTCTGCGCCTGTTGATGAGTCACAAATTTGTTATCCATATTCCTATAAGGATGCACGACAATGAGAATGATAATTGTGATGTTGTGATGTTTCGGAGCTCTATTCTGGATTGAGGCATTTTTTCACGCTTGCTATCATCCTTAATTTTGGCTTCGACCAGACCAGAGAGATACAGACACCTGCAGTGTTGGTCAGGAAATCTGAGTAACATTTTCACTAACGCATCAGTGGACTGGATGGAACTCGACTGTGCCGTCCCAGTTTGTTTGTTTTTTTCCAATGAGCTCAAAGCATGCTCAACTCTGGGTAGGAAGTGATTAAGGCTGAAAAATCCCTTACCGATTTTGACAGTACTTATGGGGTTTGAACGTACAACCGTCTAATCGTATGTCATTTGCGCTAATCACTACACAACACCGATTGGTATAACAATGGTATTTATTTTTAAAACGTGATGCAGCAAAGGAAATTGTCGTACACTCAGAAACTACACTATAGCGGAGTTGTACTATACTGGGAAGGGGCACTTTATATTAAGTTAACAAGAAACACCAGAGGGTGCTAGATGGGATCCAGATCAACAATGCCGCACCTCTGATTGGACAATCACACCCAGCTCCCACCAACACACGACAGCCGTTTCGCCGAGCTAAAGCTGTCTCTACAAACGCTGCAAGTCCCATTAGGACCCAGTCATCAGTTAGCTTGTTTACAAGCCGGGTAGTATGATGGGTAAATGACAAATCCCAGGACAGCCACACAACGCCAACCAGCCAGGCCTGGCCTAGCTACCGGACCAAGAGAGAAAACAAAGAGGTGTTCACACAAATGCAAAAATGGGCCGTACATGATGCTTCAGGCAAAGCCTTTGTTGCTTTTTGGCTAGATCTGACATGCCTCTAAAGGGATCCCAAGTTTGCTGTCTTACCAAACTGTCACGCGGCAAAACAAACTGTCTCATCATCATCATCATCATCATCATCGTCGTCGTCGTCGTCGTCGTAATCATCATCATCATCATCATCATCATCATCTTAATCATCATCATGTGCCCTACCGCATGTCTTTGGCGGTCATGAGCCTTCAAACGAATCTGTCTTTTGTCGCTGCAAGTACATATCCCACCCTGTCTATTTTCATCCACTCCGCAAGTCCGTCCACTATTTTCTCCCTGGGGTTTACCTGGTGCTCTTTTTCACACCACCTTTCCTGTTGTGATTAGGTGCTCTAACTTCTCTTGCCTCATACATCTACCTAGTGCTCTTTTTTCCTCCAGCTTTCCTGTTCTGACTAGGTTCTTTAATTTCTCTTGCCTCATAAAAAAGTGCCTATAAATGTTGCTTTTCTTATCCTAACCTTTTTCTTTGTTTTTGTGTGTGTGTGTGTTTGTATTTTTCAAGACTGACTCGTTTGTTTGCATCGTTGTCCATGGAAATCTCTCACACACAATGAATATAACACAACAGTGTTGAACTGAATCTGGAAGGGACACCCTGAATAGGTGTTCTCGGCAGCCTGTCAGCACGAAAGCACCGGTCTAAGAATTTCCTTCATTTAGTTAAGGACGTGCAAAATACGGGAGGGAGAGGGGTCTAGGATAAGGTCCCAGAATTAGTGCAGTATTTCTGTGCCTTAATTCTTTCTATAGCCAGGAGATTAGCTTTGTTTCGCTGAATGATTGACTGCTGAGACATGTCAATACCCGAGACTCTTATGGCAGGGGAAAAAAAAGAGAACGAAAAGACTGACGTTTCAAAAAGATTGCGGCAATGAAGCCCAGCTCTCGATCATTAATTTTAATTGCAAGAAGAATAAGAAGAAATCAGAAAATGTAGAAGGAAATAGGAAAAAGGAAATCATCTCCTCCTCCTCCTCCTCCTCCTACTCTTCTCTTCCTCCTTCTCTTCCTTTTCCTCGTCATCATCATCGTCACTATCATCAACAGCAGCAACAATAATAATAGCAACAACAGCAGCAGCAAAAACAGCAACAACAACAACAACAACATCAACAACAGAAACGTCAAAGACCAAACAGACATGCAGAAGAATGACAAGAACAAAATCAAGAACATCATCGTCAACACAACAGCAACAACAAAAATAACAAAACAACAACAACAACAACAGCAACAACAGTATCAACAACCACACTAACACAAGATGACGATTTAAACTTACACAATTCAGGCATTACAACACTCAAATGATCCCAACAAGAATGAACTACCTCACATAATCATTTAACGTGATAAAAAGGTCCTTATACAGCGTAACCATGACCATTTCCATAATTTTGCACTTAAAAACATCCTACTGACGAGGTTTTAAAAGTTTAACTTGTAGATTAACTGGACATTTTTTCACAGATTTCTTCGTTTTGTTCTTCATGATTTTATATATTTATTGATTCATGATTCATTCATGTACATGTGATTTTAGGGATTTTTTCTTCCTTGCACACACATAACAATGAAGCAATTTCTGCACGGTCCACTTTCCTCCAATCTTTTTAATCCCAAAATGACTACCGATCACAAGAAAACAAAAATGACTACGCTGACAACCACAACAACGACGACGACGACGAAAACAACAACATAAACAACAACAACAACAGCAACACACACATACACAAGCAGGCTCGCACACCACACGCCACACACACACACACACACACACACACACACACACACACACACACACACACACACAATCTTTAGCAAAAGCAGCAGCTTCAACAGCATCAGCATCATCAACAACAACAGCAACAATTACAACAACAACAACAACAGCAGCAAAACAACAACAACAACAACAACAGCAACAGCAACAGCAACAATAACAACAAAAACAACATCTTTTTTTTATAGCAAACAACGAACCGGATAAGATAAAGAGAACCAGACGTGGTCATGTAGCCTAATAACTATATATATATATATATATATATATATAGAGAGAGAGAGAGAGAGAGAGAGAGAGAGAGAGAGAGAGAGAGAAAGAAAATAAATAAAGAACTTTTAAAAAAAATCCAAGGTTGTATCATCTGTAGCTTTCTCACATCTCTCTTGTGTCGGCTAATTTCATCTAAGGCAGTATCCCTTTCCTAATGAACAGAAGGGAAAACGGGCGAAGGAGGACTATTGTCAAATCTGTGGGATATATGTACACACATATAAAAACCGAGCACTCCATCTTCTCATTAGGAGAGGGATCACGAAGCAGGGGACTCGGTACATCTCTGGTCTGTCTGTGCCTCTCTTTATTTCTATTTGTGTGTGCGTGTGTCTGTCTCTAATGATATCTGTTTCTCTTAATGTTTGTCTGTATGTCTCTGTGTCTCTATCTGTTTGTCTGTATGTCCATATTTATGTCTATATGTCTGTGTGTCTACCAGGAACGGAGCTCTGTCTGTCTGCCTCTATTTCTGTCTGTCTTTATTCATGTCTGTCTAATGTCTGTCTTTCTGAATGAGTGCATGTCTGTCTATCTCTCCTCTTCCTCTCTCTGTCTCTCCCTATCTTTGTCTGTCTCTCTCTGTGTCTCTTTTATGTCCGTCTGTCTGTCTGTCTGTTTGTTTGTCCGTCTTTTTCTCTCTCTTTCTCTCTCTCTCCTTCTCTCTGTCTCTCGCCCTCTCTCTCACTCCCTCTCTCTCTGTTCTGTCTCCGTGTGCCTCTGTGTCTCTCTGTTTCTGTTGCTCTCTCTCTCTCTCTCTTTCTCTCACTCTCTCCCTCTCTCTCCCTCTCTTTCTCTCTGTCTGTCACTCTCTGTGTCTCTGTCTCGTTTCTCTCTCTCTCTCCCTCTCTCTCTCTCTCTCGCTCACTCTTTCTCTTTCTCTTCTGTCTGTCTGTCTGTCTGTCTGTCTGTCTGTCTGTCTGTCTCTCTCTCTCTCTCTCTCTCTTTGTCAGTAGTAAGTCCTTCTTGTCTGAAGCTATAGATCGTTTATCCTTTCTTTCAAATTCCTCCGAACCTTCTGGTCACTACAATTCAGCCTTGTACCAGCTTCTACATGACCAGTTGGTTTTATGTTATTGTTATTTTTGTTTAAACACAGCCAGTTGTGTGGAACCATATCAGGGCCATAACCGTTTCAAAACATACACAACATTTCAACAGGGAAATAAAAAGAAAATTGAGTACGCATATCAAAGCATTCGCGCACATTATCCAAAGAGATGACTGTAGTAATGATCACTCCGTCCAATTTATCACACAGGGGATTTAGAAACACCGAACTGAATACAAATTTCAACATAACTAAGGACACTAAACCATTTTAAAAAAGGGTCTAAATTACCTAAAATTGCTTCTGCATACTATATTTCCCAAGAACCAATAATGTACTTAATACATACTCAATGATCAATCCCAAGAGAAGGTTTGTAATACTTTATCAAACACGTATTGGTGAATGGACCAGCAAGGCAGAAATTGACATGAACAAATGACAGAAAGGACAGGAACAAGGCAGAAACAAACAGAGGGACAAAAAAGATGACATTTCTAGCACAGAATCTTTAGAAGCTGGGGATACTATTAATACTAAAATAGTGTACACTACAACCATCCATGTTCTACCTGACCTCCCATCTGTGCTCTGGTATACAAATGAACCAAATGTAGCCGAACAAGCTTGTAGACGTACCGAACGACAGTGCCGGTCCTCTAACTTTATACGTCAAACACATCTTTTGAGAGCACGTGAAAACAGTCAAGAAACTGATCTCGAAAGCTGAAACTGACAATTATTCTACCCGTACCATTGAACGTACAAGTACAAAACGCCTGTTCTCTGTCATATCAGATATCTTGGGTACTACTAAGTCATCTCCACTTCCCTCTTACATCAGCCCTCCAGATCTCCTGGAAGCTTTTCAACCTTTTTCTCTTCCAAATTTGACAATCTTGGAGCAAACCCAGTCAAATCTGTTATTTTTCTTCCATCTCATCCTGATCCTAGCACTCACTGACTTTCAAAAAGCTTCTGGAACTCTGATTGCCAGCATCCTAAAAGAAATGTCATTCAAATCTTGCGAACTTGACACCATGCATGCCTCTCTCTTTATACAAACACCTCCTGAACTTCCATCTATAACGCATGTCATCAACACTTCTCTTTTTACTGGAACTGTTCCATATTCTTTCAAGGCAGCTATTGTTCATCCTCTGCTGAAAAAGAACAACCTTGACCCTGACATTCTCAAATAAAAAAAAAAACTGTCGTCCTATCTTCAACTTGCCATTCATTTCCATGCTCCTCGAGAAAGTGGTTTTGAAGCAGCTGAACTATCGTCTTTCGGCCAGTGATCTGTACGATAAAAAAAACACCGAAAAAAGTATAAATTGGGTGCACAATAATTTGATGACATGTTCTTCCTGGAGAAAGATGGTCAAATTTCACACAGAAAATCTGTCTTAAAAATAAACAATTATGCACAGCAGGATACAATCATGGCAAATTGTGAAAGAGAGAATAATGACCAGGAAATATTTTTCGCATCTGATCCATTGCCTATGTCAAGGATAATCTGCCTTGTTTTCCATTCTCTGTGACAAAGAAACTATACGATATGAGTTCAGTTCTGAAAACTTTGGAGTTTGTTCAAGTGGAAATCATAACACCAGAGCATTTCCATGTATATTCTGTATTCTCCTTCAAAATGTGCGAGCAATTATCTGGCAGATTTCTTCAGCCTGCAGAAACTCCTATGCCCTCGCAAAGTTTTGAACTGGAGATTGGTGGTGCAGAACTAAAAAAATACGTAACTTTTAAAGAAATGCACATGTTCACTCTGGAAACACCACAATTAGAATAAGCAAGCCATGGTCATTGGTTTTGTGTTCTTTGGGTGTACAGTGTTATTACAAGCAAGCAATTTTAGCTTGTAGACTGTTGCATCTCCTTCCCAAACACGTAAATACACATGCATGTACATGTAGGCACGCAGACACGCACTGAAAAAATGCGCGAAACGTAATCAAATCAAATGAGCAAAGAAAGTGACAAAAAACAGCGTCGGCCACATATTTCATTCGAACAAATAAACAAGAATTGAAATCGGACTTACTGACAGACAAGCAGATATACAGCCAGACGAAAAGCGATTAAGAAATAACAAACAAACGAACAAACAAACAACACACACACACACACACACACACACACACACACACACACACACACACACACACACACACACACACACACACACACAACACACACCACACACAAAACACACACACACACACACAAACAAACAACACACACACACACACACACACACACACACACACACACACACACACACACACACACACACACAAACACACACACACACAAAACACACACACACACACAAACACACACACACACACAACACACACACACAACACACACACACACACACACACACACACACACAACACAACACACACACACACCAAAACACACACAACACACAAAACAGAACAAAACAAAACAAACAAACAAAATAGGAAAGACACAGAAATGAACAAAACAAAGATACTGACAAAGCTAAATGAGCTAACTGCATTGTGACGATGTTCTCAACTCAGGGAAAGCAAATTTCTTCTGAAAAGCATTTCACGAGAAAAATGTATATAACACAACACACAAACAACACATTCAGATCAAATGGGCGATGGATAAAAAACAAACAAACCCACATCTCATCCAATGTGCAGAAGAGTACTAAAATGTCGACTTGTTTTCCATATTTCATCAAATTGTAACCATGAGATGTGCGTAAAAGTGATGTAATGTGTATGATTTACGAGTGTGGACTATCTTTTCTTTTTTATCTGAAGACATTTTGTTATGCCTATTTTTTTTTCCTTAGAGGTTAATGTAAGCACGTTACTGTGAGCAAGTATATCGTAGGGCTTTTGCCCATGTGTTGCAAGTACATACATGCAACATCCTTAGAGGCACGGACATCACACACACACACACACACACACACACACACACACACACACACACACACACACACACACACACACACACACAACATACATATATATATATATATATATATATATATATATAAAGACAGACAGAAACACACACACACACACACACACACACACACACACACACACACACACACACACACACACACAACACACACACACAAATACACACACAACACACATACACACCCATACATGCATGCATACATACATACATACATACATAAATACATGCATACATACATGCATACATACATGGACAGATAGTATAATAGATAGATAGATAGTATAGATATATAAGATAGATAATAGATAGATAAGATAGATGATAGATAGATAGATAGATAAGATAGATAAATAGATAAGATAGATAAGTAGATAGATAATAGATAGTACAGATAATAGATAGATAGATAGATAGATAGATAGATAGATAGATAGATAGATAGATAGATAGATAGATAGGTAGATAGATAGATAGATAGATAGACAGTCAGATAGATAGAGAGATATACAGACAGACAGATAGATATATAGATATGGATACTCTTTCAGTCACAATTCACGAACTCCTGCCTACCTAATGTAGAAGTTATACCCAAAGTAAAACACAACACTAATCATACATACTCTTCAGAAAACCATAAGAGCTTGGAATTCACAGGTTTTCCACCCACACCTTTATGAAAATAGCGAAAGGCCATGCTGATAAAGTATGTCCGTGCACTCGTTTGGAATAATCAGTTGGACAAAAATCGACGTCGTGGAAGAAAGGTGACAACAAAAATAAACGACAGAAGATGGAATGTGTTGCTGAACAGAAACAACAGTCATGGAATAGAAGGCACGTGCCCGCTCTCTGAGAGAAGGAAAAACTCGACTCATCAATCATGTCCACATTTGCATGATAATCAGTAAATTTGCTGGAAAAAGGAAAATCAATCATTCAAAAACAAAATGGGTTAAGAACTCAGGATACAACGTCCTTCACTGCATCCATCTCAATTACCATTTTGTTTTATTCTTTTTGTTTTGTTTTGTTTTGTTTTGTTTCGTTTTGTTTTGTTGTTGTTTTTTACGATAAACCATTTACCACGGTTTGCCACGAATTTTTGTTTCTGTTGTTTGTATTTTTGCTATTGTTGTTGTTGGGTTTTCTTGGAAAGGCGGATTGAACGTGAGCTTAAAGAAATGTGCGGAGGTGACTGTAGACGTAAGGGTGGTGGAGGAACTGTTTTAGAGTGCAGCAAATCCGGCTCAGCTGTCTGTTTGCAAAGCGCAGAGGACGCAACATTAGACAAGTGGACATATATATCCGTCTTACGTGTCACTAATGACATTAGAACGTGCTTTTCTACCTATTGTTTCACAACGTTGTGTAATTCAGAGAACGTGTCACCTTATTCCCTTAATCACTTTTTGTTGTTTCTGTCTTTTCCTCAGTCTAAGTGTATTTGTCCTTTGTGTGTTTCCCTCTCTCTCTCGCTCTTCCTCTTTCCTTCCTTTCCCCACCCCTTCTCTCTCTGTCTGTCTGTCTGTCTGTCTGTCTGGTCTGTCTCTGTCTCTGTCTCTCTCTGTGTCTCTCTCTATCTCTCTCTCTCTCTGTCTCTCTCTCTCTCTCTCTCTCTCTGTCTCTGTCTCTCTGTCTCTCTGTCTCTCTGTCTCTTCTGTCCCTCTGTCTCTCTCTCCCTCTTCTCTCTCTCCCTCTCTCTCTCTCTCTCTCTCTCTCTCTCTCTCTCCTTTTCTCTCAGAGCTGTGGGGTCTGAAAATGTGTCTTCGATGATGATATTGTTCATTTTTTATTATCTTGCAGAAAACGTTTATTGCTTATCTTGCAAAAATATTTAGGAGTTAACATTAGAACCACAAAATATTTTTTTTATATGGAGGGTTAGCATGATTTCCTTTGGCTGTGCTCTCAAGCTTTGTTGTACTCGATACCGGCTGAAACTAACGAGACAGAACAAAACTGGGAGTGCCTTACAACGTGTGGTAGTAAATCTAGCCAGCAGAGGAAAAATAAACTGGACCTCAGAAGTCCCTGACCTAATTAGGCAATTACAGATTTTTATAAAACTGGGGAAATCAGGGTGTGTGTCGTATAAAGTATTTTATAAAATCTTTCAAACAAATGAATAGTTAATTTTAGACGGCAAAACTGGAATCACCATATACACATTAATAGTGATTTTTGCACAACAAAATAGTGCACATAATATCATGTGGCTGAATCAAAATAACTTGTATGTGTGCGGTGAAGTAGGGGTATGTTGGGTTAGTATTCTAAAGATGTTTACTCAAGGGAGAAAACAGGCAAATTGCAGAATTATTTTTTAAACAGAAAACAGAGCACAGTTCTCATAACATGTTGCAACATAGTGAAAAATAACGGTGCGTGAGAAACAGATTCCACCTAATACCTACCGTGTCAAAGGAAAGCCACTTTCTCTTTCTTATTCATTTTCTGAAACAGAAGCCCTTGGCTGGAAACAAATAAATACACACAGGTGCCATGCTACCGCTTGGGAGACTCAGATCTGATTCTCTGGCAGCTTCTCTCGACTCTCTACCATTATTTCATGATTAGTTTGCCCATTTGTAGAATGTTGCTTCACCACTGTCATCACCATTACTGTCGCCATCACCGACATTAATATCAAAACATCCACCTAGATATTCCCGCCTGGTGGGTGAAGGGTAGAGAGATTTTTTTTCGATGATCCAGGTCAATATGTGTGCAGACCTGCCAGCCCCCGAACCCTCTTCGTGTTTATAAGCATGCAACATATCACCTCTACACATTAAATACCCTCTAAGTCATGCTGGTAGATGGCTCATATAAACACGGAAACACCCAGGATGTGCCCCCACCAAAGACGTAGATTGTGTTATAAAAAGTGGAATATGTTCAGTTCCCTAACATGTTCAGTTTGCCATGTTCAGGGAATTGTAGTGTGATCACTGAGAGTGCAAATGATTTTCGAGAAGGATCATATAAGAATAATTTATACTTTATGATTCTACTGTTACCACCACCAAACGATCCATTTAACATGGATGAAAACACAAAGAATACGCGTGAATATCAGACATGTAATCTAAATTTCACAGTTCACCTGTAACATTTTTTTATAAAAACAAAGTAACTCATAAAGATGAAAATACATTCGTTTGAAAAAAAGAATAGCAACGAAAGAAGCAAACAGAATGGAATACATAGAACGTACAAAAACAATTCAGTGAAACAACAATTTAAGCAGAAAAGCCGAGAAATGCTATGAAAAAAAAAACCGTCATACCATCAATCATTTGTATATGTACGATATAAAGATAACTACAGTTGAAAAAGGAAAAGAAAGAGAGAAAAACACTGATCATTCAAACCAGGATTGTGGCGATGAGCACCCAGTGTCCATCAAAGCATTCGTTTCAGTTACGTTTTGTTTTCTTCTGTTTGTGTCATAATCGATTTTTCGATACATGGGAAGGGATGGTGGGAAGGACGCGGTTTCAGGGCTGGGGAAGGGGGGGGGGGATGTGTGGAGATGTCTGCAGAAGTAGTGATGGTGATGGGACTACTTCTGAGTGCTATGAACTTAGCTCAGATAATGTCCCCCGCCCTTCTCTTTGTTCTGTCTGTCTCTGTTTTCTGTCTCTGTTTTTCTGTCTGTCTCTGTCTCTGTTTCTGTCTCTGTTCTCTGTTCTCTTCGTTTTCTCTCTGTCTGCTCTTCTTCTCTTCTCCTCTCTCTCTCCTCTCTCTCTCTCTCTGTGTCTCCCTTTCTCTCTCTGTCTACCTGTCTGTATGTCTCTCTCTCTCTGTCTCTGTCCCTCTCTCTCTCTCTCTCTCTCCTCTGTCTCCTTGTCAGTGTGTGTCTCTCACTGTCTCTCCCTTTTCTGCTCATTCACCCACTCACCCACTCACTCACTCACTCACTCACCCACTCACTCACTCACTCACTCACCCACTCAATCAATCAGTCATTCTCTCTCTCTCTCCTCTCTCCTCTCTCTCTCTCTCTCTCTCTCTCTCTCCTCTCTCTCTCTTTCTTCTCTCTCTTCTATTGTCTTCTTCTCGTTGTCTCTTTCTCTCTTTTTTTTCTCTCTTCTCTTTCTCTTCTCTCTCTCTTCTCTTTCTCTCTTTCTCTCGTCTCTCTGCTCTCTCTCTCTCTCTCTCTCTCTCCTCTTTCTCTACCCTGTGTCCAGTGTTAGTACACAGCGTATACACTGCAAAATACGCAGAGTAGGTAATATTTCGTTGAGAACTTGATATATTCTCGTGCACACGTAAGTTAAAAATATGGAAGGTATGCGGCAGACAAGTTGAGAGATAAATGAATAGATAGAAAAGTAGAAAAAAATAAAAAAGAATGAAAAAGGAAAGAAAGAAAGATAGGAAACAAAAGAGAAAGCAATTGAACAAAAAGAAGAAAAACAAAGAAAAAAGGGAAAATAAATCAAAATAAAAATTATGGAAAGAAAGAAATCAGAGAAACGACATAGAGGAAGAAAGACAGGTAGCCAGAAGGCATGAACAGAAAGATAAAAAGGAAGAACGAAATTACTCATACACTTAGACTCACACACACGACGCCGAAAAAAAAGCAGAATGAGAAAAATGAAACAAGGAGAGAGAGAGAGAGTGTCGGAGAAAGAGAGGGAGAGAGAGAGACAGAGAGAGAGACAGAGACAGAGACAGAGAGAGAGACAGAGACAGACAGACAGGCAGAGAGAGAGAGAGAGAGAGAGAAAAGAGACACAAAAAAAGAGAGAGAAACAGAGAAAAAGAGAGAGAAGAGAGAGAAGAGAGAGAGGAGAGAGAGAGAGAGAGAGAGAGAGAGAGAGAGAGAGAGAAAGAAAACGGAGCACGTAAATATGAAAGAAAACAGCAGATTAAGTTAAAACAGAAGATGAAACAAGAAAAAAAATAAAGAAAGAAAAGAAAGAAAAAGAAAACTGATAAGAATATAACAGATAACAGATAAAACGAAATAAAAGAAGGTCAACAATATCAACAATGATCACAACAACAACAGCAGCAACATGTATAGAAATCAGTAATAAAACGAACAACCATAACAAAAAAACAAAGAATTCACAAGAGATTACCCGCATACAAAACAATAGTAACGGTGTCATTGTCTTCCGTTCACCACGGGTGATCTATTGGATACAAAATAACTGATTTCCCTTCACATAAAAACAAATCGGACGAATAAAGGAAGAACAAAACAAAGCAAAAACAGGGGGGGGGGGGGGGTAGGGAGATGACATGAAAAAGAATTATGGGGTGAAAGCATTATGGTGACACATTCTCCTCGGAGAGACAAGCCAAATCTCTCACAGAAAACCCCTTGTGACAGGAAAGAGCATAACACATGACAATTACGATACATCCTGAAAGACAGAATGACAATGGGAAACACGGCTCAAATGAACCCCAACCCCAACACCACAACCGCCACCACCACTGAAATCATCACTGACGTCAGAGAGAAGCCGCCTCCTTTTTCACTCCGTTTATCAACGAGCAAAAAGAGTGTTTGCGCATGAGGGACTTGCATTTTTTTTAAAATTAACCGCATTGCAACAAAAGCTATCATACCGTGGAATTTTATTCAGTATAACTGCTGTAGTGTTCAAGCAAATGATGCTCGTTCTTTGGTTGTTAGTATGGCAAGAAATATTATCTGTCTATCTATCTGTTATCTATCTATCAGTCTACCTATCTATCTATCTATCTATCTATCTATTTATCTATCTATCTATCTATCTATCTGTCTGTCTGTCTATCTATATGTCTATCTATCTGTCTATCTATCTATCTATCTACTATATGTATGTATGTATGTATCTCTCTCTCTCTCTCTTTATTACTTATATTCTCTCTATCTTATCTACTATTATATATATATATATATATATATATATATATATGTATATACAATATGTGTATCATTTTTATCATGTGTATATATATATATATATATAGAGAGAGAGAGACAGACAGACAGACAGACAGACAGACAGAGAAAGAGACAGAGAGACAGAGAAAGACAGATCCATATCCATGTATATATGTGTGTATACATATAATATGTATATATACATATATCTATATGTTATATATATATATTACATGTGTGTGTGTGTGTGTGTGTGTGTGTGTGTGTGTGTGTGTGTGTGTGTGTGTGTGTGTGTGTGTGTGTGTGTGGAGAGTATGTGTGTGAGTGTGTGTGTGAGTTTGTGTGTGTGAGTTTGTGTGTGTGTGTGTGTGTGTGTGTGTGTGGTCTGTGTGTGTGTGTGTGTTGTGTGTGTGTGTGTGTGTGTGTGTGTGTGTGTGTGTGTGTGTGTGTGTCGTCGCGCTGCGCGTGCAAAACGATTTAATCACGACACATTATGACATTGTGATTGATGAACGGGAAACATACCCAATCTAATGCCCAGCGATGTAATGAAAGGTCGACTTGCTTTCCACGTTTCATCTAACTAAAGCTGGAAATGATGGGTTAAGAACTCAAGGTGTAAAGTGATTGCTAGCAGAATTATGACTATGTCCTGATTCATTTATTGTCTGTTTCCTTGATTGATTCCTTATTCATTTATTTATTTATTTATTTATTTATTTATTTATCTATTTTTATTTATTTATTTATTTATTCATTTATTTGTTTATTTGCTTATTTATTTATGTCTTTATTTATTTATTTATCTATTTGATTCATTCATATATTTATTTATTCATCCATTTTTTTCAGTTAGTCAGTCAGTCAGTCAGTCAATCAGCCAGTCTGTCAGTCAGTCAGTTAGTTGGTTGATTAGTTAGTAAGTTAGTTAGCTAATTGGCTAGCTAGTTAGTTAGTTAGTTAGTTAGTTTGTTAATTAGTTAGTTAGTTAGTTACTTAGTTATTAGTTACTTAGTTAGTTAGTTAGTTAGTTAGTTAGTTACTTACTTATTACTTACTTACTTATTACTTACTTACTTACTTATTACTTAGTTAGTTAGTTAGTGAGTTAGTTAGTTGGTTAGTTAGTCGTTCATTCGTTTGTTTGTTTGCCGGTTTACTGGTGTATTAAGTTTTCTTTATCTAATCAATTTTTCATTTATTTGTTTATTCGTTTGTTTGTTTGCCAGTTTGCTTGGTTATCTAATTTTTGAAAAATCAATCGATTATTCATGCGTTGTTTGTTTGTTTATTTGTTTGCTTATTTATTTGTTTAATTGTTTATTTACTTGTTTTTTGTTTATCCTTTTGTTTATTACTATGTATTTATAATTCATATATGTATATATATATATATATATATACTATATATACATATAATCACATATACACACACATATATACTATCACACACACACACACACACACACACACACACACATATATCACTAAAACAACTACAAATATATATATATATATATATAGTATATATATATATAGTATAATATATAATTATGATGTCAATTTGTAAAACTGAGTATCATGCCAAGGTGTTGACATATGCGTGGTGCCTTAAACAAATGAGGCTAGGGGCTGACACTATTTGCATCACTTGTACCCCCATACCCCGAAACCCTCACCACCTCCCACCCCTCCTGATCAGAACCATCGGTTCAATGCTGTCAAATGCAAGACGTCAGAAAGCATATGAGAGCACATATGCATCGTGCACAAAGTAATTTCAATGTAACAGAATCTTTAGTGGAAAGTGCGGGAACAACGAGACGTGTTTCCTAGTACGTGCTCTATTAGCCTTATCAAAAACAAGAATCATCAATATGCCCTGTTATGCGAGTTAAACGAAGATATAATGAAGAAAAAATAAATAACAAGAAGAGGAAAGAAAGAAATATGAATTTAAGCAAAGAAATAACGAAAGAAATAAAAAAAAATGATAAAAGAAGAAAGACAGGCAGACAGACAGACAGACAGACACTCACACGCACAAAACACACCTCACTCACACACTCACACCGCACACACACACACACACACACACACACACACACACACACACACACACAGACGCACACACACACACACCACACACACACACACCACACACACACACACACATACACCACACACCACACACACACACACACACCCACACACACACACACACACCACACACACATCAGACACACACACATACACACACACACACAGACTGACAGACAGACAGACAGACAATAGACAAATCTGAACATTCAAGCAAAGAAATGAAACTGGAGGCACTGCATCATGGATGACACACTCCTTTCTCCCACCGCCCCCCCCCCCCCCACTACCCCACTACCCCCTCCCTCCCCTTCAGAAACTGCGGGCCAAATCTCACACCAGAAATCCGGCGTGACAAACACAGCACAATGTAATTATGATACATTATGAATGATTCAGTGATGAATGAGGAACACATCTCATCTGATCCCCTGCCAACTTCAAAGAAACTCTAAACTCATTTTTCGTGTTTATTAAATGGGAAGCTGTTGAGAATTTTTTTTTTAAATGTATAAATGAAAACGATGATGGTGATGATGATGATGATGATGATGATATGATGATGATGATGATGATGATGATGGTATAAATAATGATAATAATATTACTAATAATATACTACTACTGCTACTTCTAATAATAATAATAATAATATAATAACAACAATAATATTAATGGTAATAATGATATATAACAATAATTATGATAATAATAACAAATATGATAATAACAGTAATAATGATAATAAATAATATGATAATAATAACATAAATTAATAATAATGATAATAACAATAACAATAATAATAATAATAATAATAAAATAATAATAATAATAATTGTAATAAAATATAACAAAAACATCAACAACAACAACGATACTACTACTAATAGCAATAATAGTAATAATGATAATAATAATAATAATGATAATAATAATAATAATATAATAATAATAATAATAATAAATAATGTTTAATATAATAATAATAATAATAATAAATAATAATAATAATAATAATAATAATAATAATAATAATAATAATAATAATAAA
>CM060314.1:17766086-17781086 GCA_030674185.1 Monoplex corrugatus
CTCTCTCTCTCTCTCTCTCTCTCTCTCTCTCTCTCTGTCTGCTGTCTCTCTCTCTCTCTGTCTCTCTCTCTCTCTTTCTCTGTCTCTCTCGCTCACTCTCTCTCTCTTTCCTTCTTTCTTTCTTTCTGCCTGTGTGTGTCTGTCTGTCCGTCTGTTTGTCCGTTTCTTTCTTTCTGTCTCTCTGTCTCCCTGTCTCTGTGTCTGTGTGTCTCTGTGTCTGTCTGTCTGTTTCTTGTTTCTCTCTCTGTCTCTCTCTCTGTCTCTCTCTCTCTCTCTCTTTCTGTCTCTCTCGCTCACTCTCTCTCTCACTTTCCTCCTTTCTTTCTTTCTGCCTGTGTGTCTGCCTGTATGTCTGTCCGTCTGTTTGTCTGTTTCTTTCTCTCTGTCTCTGTGTCTGTCCCTGTGTCTGTCTCTGTCTGTCTCTGTCTTTCTGTCTCTGTCTGCCTCTCTGTCTCTCTCTCTCTCTCCTCTCTCTCTCTGTCTCTCTTTCTCTTCGTCTCTCTCGCTCACTCTCTCTCTCTTTCCTTCTTTCTTTCTTTCTGCCTGTGTGTCGTCTGTGTCTGACTGTCTGTCTGTTTGTCCATTTCTTCTCTCTGTCTCTCTGTCTCTGTCTCTGTTCCTGTCTCTGTCTCTCTGTCTGTCTGTCTGTCTGGTCTGTCTTCTCTTCTCTCTCCTCTCTCTCTCTTCTCTTTCTCTCTTACTCATTGCCCTGTGCCTTTATGTGTGCTGTGCGAGTGGTGTGGGCCATGCGCGCACGCGCGCGCGTGTGTGTGTGTGTGTGTATGTGTGTGTGTGTGTGTTTGTGTGTGTGTTGTGTGTGCGCGCGTCGTGTGGGTGTGTGTGTGTGTGTGTGTGTGTATGAGAGACAGACAGACAGACAGACAGACAGAAGATAGAGAGAGACAGACATAGCCAGAGACAGAGAGTTTCTGTGCGCGCACGTGCCCATGAGCAGACAGTGTGATTTTTGCCTTCATCCAAGTTTCCATTTTTTTTCTTCTGTTGTTTCATTGCTACTGATAATGATTTCATGGAGAATACGAAGATTCTAGACGCGGAGTCATCACCATAGTGAATAACCCCCTCCTCAGAAAAACAGTACTCTCTTATCTCCCCCTTCCATCACCACCCATCCCATTATTGACACCTATCTCCCGGATGACACCGTACAACTTGCAGAAAATGAAAGGGACCTACAAAACCTTGTGAATATACTAGAAAAATAAAAGCAAAGGTAAGGGGTTGGAACTAAACAGCAAGAAGACTGAAGTCATGGTGATCAGTACAAATCATCAAATCCCTTCATGCAAAATAACAGCAAACGGCACAACCTTGAGACAGGTTGAAAAGTTTAAATATCTGGGAACGATCATTGCACCAGACGGCAGATGCACGTCAGAAATAGCCAGCAGAATTGACCAAGCCAAAACAGCATTCTTACTAACAAATGCCTACAATTAACATCAGGAAGAGAGTTTTTGAATGTTATATAGAATCGATAATGTTATACGGTTGTGAGGCGTGGACAGTCAACATGCAAAGCCAGAACAAGATTGAGGCAGCCAAGATGTGGTTTCTAAGAAGAATGTCAAGAGTTCCATGGACAGCAAAGAAAACAAACGAGACAGTCTTGATGGAGGCAGATACAAAAGATCATTCATAAGAAAGATTAGGAAAAGACAGGCAACAGTTACAGACCATTTTAAGAAGAAAGGGGAAATGGAGCACCTGGTCACAACGGGAAAGCTGGAGGGGAAAATAGCACCAGGTAGATCCAAGGAAAAAATTGATATGTGAGACAGGATGGAAGATGTGCTTGCGGCAACAAGGGATAGAAACAATGTGACCTCCCACCACGAAATCAATCTTAACTAGCATTTTGGTCATTTTGAGATATATATATATATATATATATATCACTGGAAAGTATACATTCTGCTGATTATTTGGTACTTGAATAAAGCTTGTACTAAACAAATGTAGAAGTTATGTATGTTTAAAGTCATTAAGTTGTATGACGGCCATTTTGAGAAAACGGCCTTTAAAGTTTGTGTGTTTCTCCTACACATTTTCCTTAAATTTCTTTATTTGGTAGCTTTGACCCAGTTTGTTTCTAAATTTCGCTGTCATTATCTGAAGGGTGCACCAAAGAGCTTTCCAAACAGTGTTTTACATGTGGGGTACTGTACAGGTTACGGTTCATAATAAGAGACAAAAATAGGTACTTTTGGTAGGAAATTGCGTTCTTTCTGCTGTGATCAGGGCATTAAAATACCGATTTAAATTGATTAATAACATTTTTTTTTTAAAAAAAAGGGTTCTGTGGGGGATAGATTATAGTCTACAGAAATCAATTTTGAGAAAAAGTCAAAACACCCAATAACCCCAGTCACCTTTTCAGCTCTTAGTGCTGCTCGACTGACTGCGAGTTAAGACTGATTTCGTGGAGGTCACATATGGAGGGCCATGACCCCAAACCATGTGGCAAGGCCTTGATGATGATGATGGTGATCTCCCAGTGCACCAGCATTTTAACCACTACCAACAGAATGTGTTCAACAGTGGTCATGATTGCACCAATAACTGTTTTTCCCCAACATGTTTTGACGCACTGCTTGACGGACATTTCCATCAGTCCAGTTTCAAATAGAGCGTATTGTCTGACGTGACTCTACTCCTCTACTCTGTGTGTGTGTGTGTGTGTGTGTGTGTGTGTGTGTGTGTGTGTGTGTGTGTGTGTGTGTGTGTGTGTGTGTGTGTTGTGTGTGTGAGTGTGTCTGTTTGTGTGTGTCTGTGTGTATATGTGTGTGTATGCGTGCGTGTACGCTCTGACGTGCGTGTATGTTTCTGTGTTTGTGTGTTTGTATGCTTGTTTGTGTGTGTGTGCGTGTGTGTGTGTGTGTTGTGTGTGTGTGTGTGTGTGTGTGTGTGTGTGTGTGTGTGTGTGTGTGTGTGTGTTGTGTGTCCGATGTTGATTTTGTTTTGTTTTTCTTTTTCTCTTTGCTAACACACATAACACATATGCATGCATCTGCATTAACAAAACTCTCTCTCTCTCTCTCTCTCTCTCTCTCTCTCTTTCCACCACACACATATACACACATACCACACACACGCTCACACACACACACATACACACACACACGCTCACAACACACAACACACACACGCGCGAGCGCACACACACACACACACACTCTCTCTTCACACACACACACATACACACACACACACACACACGCACACACACACACACAAACACACACACACACACACACACACACACACACACACACACACACACACACACACACACACAGAGGAGAGAGAGAGAGGTAATCCATCTGATTCATTTTATAGAGGTTAAGCGGTTTTGTTACCTGAATTGTCAAGTTGATGTCTTGACCTGAAAAATAAATATCTAGGCGTATGAGGAGGAAATGACACATTCTTAAAATTATTATCCCCATTCCCCAAGAACAATATAGATTTATTAAGACACATTATCATGATGTGCCCTGTCGATTGGCACTGGAGATCATGGACCTCCATATGAATCTATATCTTGTTGCTGCAAGTGTGTCTCCCACCTCTTTGACACAGAAGGGAGGAAAACAAAATATGGGCTGGGGATGAAATGGCAGAAAACAAACGAATAAAACAAAATAAACAAATAAATGCATACGTAAATAAATGAATGCATGAATATATGTATAAATGCATAATTAATGCATAATGAATGAAGAAATGAGTAAATAGATAAATGCACATCAGTAAATAGATAAATGCATAAATGAATAACTAAATAAGTAAATGCATGATAAATGCATAAACACATAATGCATAAATAAACACAACATAAATAAATAAACAATAAATAAATGGATAATAAATAAATGGATAATACATAGATGCATAAATACATAAATGCATAAATAGATAAATACAAGCATAAATGAATGAATTGATGAATGAACAGATAAATAAAGAAAGAAAGAAATAAACAAATAAATACATAAATGAATAGATAAATAATAATAATGTATAAATGAATAAATAAATAAATGAATAAGTAACTAAATGAATGAATAAATAAGTAAATAAATAAACAAATAGATAACCAAATAGATAAATAATTAAATAGATAAATGAATGCATATTGAATATTCAATAGATTGATAAATAAACAAATGAATGAATATATAAATGAATAATACATAAAAATATGCATAATAAATAAATAAGCAATAAATAAAAAAAATAAATCAATAAAAAAAAAAAAAAAGAAGATAGTCAAGTTATTCTGACAACTCTTTTTTTTACATACAAGCCAGGTGTTACACTTCCCAAGGTTACTGCGACCTTTTTGTTTTTGTGCAGTTATGTTGCATGAAATGAATTAAAACATTGTGAAACGAAAATGAGAATACGCTGTAACAACACTGAGAAACGGGAATGAATATTACTGTCGGAATTCTAAAGAATGAACTGTTTACAAATCTGCCTCAACTCTGCTCATTTTAGGCATATTTTGACATGAATTCAAAGCTTTTGCAATTGGGACCCATCAAAAGTGTTCACATTATACCCGTTAAGTCCGTTAAGATCCGTTCAGGAGCAATCGAAAATATCTTACTAACTTTGTTTGTTCGTTTGTTTCTTTATTTGTTTGATCGTTTGGTTGTTATTCAAAACGAGTGTGACTGCCCGCGTTCAAGCAAACAGGAACCAGAAGAAAAAAAACCCATAAAGAAGAATACAAACCCTGTGTTGTCTTGTTGTATTAAACACGCGTTCGTATTCTTCTTTCGTGTTTTGTCTGGTTCCCGTTTGGTGGTTGTTGTTGGGTTTTTTTCTACAGATAGACACACACATTTGGTTAATGTAAAACACTTTCCCCTCCCACCCTTTCTTTCTTTTTCGTTGTTTGTTTTGCTTCTTGTTTATTTGTTTTGTTTTCGTTTTGTTTTTAACCTTCAGGGAGATTGAGAAACGATACACATAGAAAATGGGTACACACATGGCGCCTATGAAATGTTCAAATGGAAATCCAAATGGATGATACGATACATTACGCAATAGAATTGCAGGATTTACGTTGTCATGGTAAAAGCAGAAGATGCATAACGATTCCAACATGCGAGCCATTGCCAAGGGAGATGAGGTCACAAATCGAGGACTGGACTGCTTTGTCATTGCACGACCGTACGTCATATCCGTCACACGTTTCATTCTCCGAGAGAAACTGAAAGAAAAAGAAAGCCACATTCCTCACCACATTTGGCCTGACCAAGTAGAAGGCACAAGCAAGAACAAAAAGAACTCAGCAGAGATTATTGATGTCAGATGTTGTACAGTGAGAAAGCCTCGAATTAATAATGCTGACTGCTTTTTTTCTTCTGACATTTTTATTTCAAAGAGTCATTCAATAATGGATAGATAGAATAGATCATTATCATCAGGTGCCCTGCCGCATGGCGTTGGCGACCATGGACTTCCAACCATCTCTATCTCTCGTTGCACCCAGCATCTCCCCCACCCTCTTCATCCCCAGCCACTCTGCAAGTCCGTCCAGCATTCTCTCCCTGGGTCTACCCGGTGCTCTCTTTCCCTCCAGCTTTCCCGTTGTGACCAGGTGCTCCAAATCCTCCTTCCTCATAAAATGGCCTATAAATGTTGCTTGTCTTTTCCTAATCTTCCTTATCAGTGATCGACTTGTGTTTGCCTCCATCAAGACTGTCTCGTTTGTTTTCTTTGCTGTCCATGGTACTCTCAACATTCTTCTGAGAAACCACATCTCGGCTGCCTCAATCCTGCTCTGGCTTTGCTTGCTGACTGTCCACGCCTCGCATCCGTACAACAGTATTGGTTCTATAAAACACTCAAGGACTCTCTTTCTGATGTTAATTGATAGGCATTTGTTGGTAAGAATGCTTGTCATCTTCTTGAATGCTGTTTTGGCTTGGCCGATTCTGCCAGCTATTTCCGATGTGCATCTGCCGTCTGATGAAATGACCGTTCCCAGGTATTTGAACTTATTAACCTGTGTCAAGGTTGTGCCATTTGCTATTATTTTGCATGAGGGGATTTCATGTTTTTTACTGATCACCATGACTTCAGTCTTCCTGCTGTTTAGTTCCAACCCCTTACCTTTGCTTTCTGTTTCTAGTATATTCACAAGGTTTTGTAGGTCCCTTTCATTTTCTGCAATTAGCACGGTGTCATCTGCGTACCGAATGTTGTTTATCATTTTCCCTCCAACCTTTAATCCAGGGTCTTCTTCTAGGTTTCTCATGATGTTTTCGCCATATAATGAACAGATCTGGTGAAAAACACAACCCTGTCAGACTCCTCTTTTGATGTTTGAAAAGAGCTTATATTGTTTTCTATTCTCATTGCAGCTGTTTGTTCCCAGTACATATTCCTGATTATTCGTAGATCTTTTCCATCGACATTGAGTCTCTCCAGTTGGTTGATCAATTCATCATGTCGTACCCGATCGAAAGCCTTGGTATAGTCAACAAAGCATAAATACAAATCCTTATTCATCTCAACTGACCTCTCTATAATAGTTCTTAGGATGTATATGGCATTAATAGTTCCTTTCCCCTCCACAAATCCACACTGTTCTTCTGCTATTTCTCTTTTGATTCTATTCCTTGTCCTCATCATGATTATTCTTAACAGGACTTTTGTTTCATGACTCATCAAACTGATTGTGCGATGGAGTTCGCATTCTATAACCCCTGTCTTCTTTGGAAGTGCAATGAAAATTGATTTTGACATATCTTTGGGGATTTTTCCAGTGTCATAAATTTCATTTAGGAGGACTGTTATTTTTTCTATGCCAAATTCCTCTAGGGCTTCAATCATCTCTGTAGTAATGTTGCCTCTTCCTGGGGCTTTTCCTGGTTTCATCTTTTTCAGTGCTGCTCTGACTTCATCTTTCATTATGGGTGGTCTTCAAAGTTCTTTTTTATGATGTGTTCTTCGTTTCTGTCATCCCTAAAAGGTCTTTAAATACTCTCCCCATCTGTCTAATACCTTGTCTTTTTCCATGATAAGCGTGCATCTTTTGATTTTAAGCAACCAGTTGATGTGCATGTATTTTTCCTGTGAACAATTTCTTCAATTGTCTGTACATACCCTGAGGATCCATTTTGTGTCGTTCTTCTATCTCTTTGCATTTTGTGTTCAGCCAAGCTTCCTTAGCTTCATTGCACCTATACCTGATTTCTTTGTTTATCTTCTGTATATCTCCTCGTTTTCTTTGCCTTCCTCCTTTTCTCCATCAGGCCCAAAATTTCATTAGTCATCCAGCTCTTTTTTGCTTTTCTATTTGCCTTAGGGATTTCCTCACAAGCTTCTTTTATAGAACTTCTCAACTTTGTCCATTGTTCCTCACTGTCACCAACGTCTTCCAGAGCACTGAATTTGTTTTGAACATGTACATTAAATTTTTGACGTGTCATTTCATCTGTCTTCAAGAGTTCAAGGTTTAGTTTGATGTTGCTTTTGGTCTGTTTCCTTTTCCTCAATTTCAGTCTAAACTTTCCCACTACCGGATTGTGGTCACTGTTGCAGTCTGCGCCTGGTAGTGTTTTTGCTGACAGTAAAGAATTTCTAAATCTTTTGTTGATCAGGATGTAGTCAATTTGATTTTTAGTATTATCTCCTGGACTCATCCAAGTCCATTTCTTCTGTTAGGCTGCTCAAACCAGGTGTTGCCTACTATGAACTCATTCATCTGCGCCCATTCTACAAGCTTCCCCCCTCTTTCGTTTTGTGTACCAAGGCCATGAGGTCCAACTATATCCTCCACCCTAGTCCTGTCCCACTTTAGCATTAAAATCTCCAATTATGACTGTAACTTCCTGTGATTTACATTGGACCTTGGCCATCTCTAAAACTTCGTAGAAGTTGTCGATGTCTTCCTGAGTACTTGCGGATGTTGGTGCATACACCTGTAATGATGATATCAAAAGGTTTCCCTCTGAATTTGACCAGTAAAACTCTGTCGGACACTGTCAGTATCCTTTAACTGCTTTTGATTTGTCTTTATAGAATAGATAAATAAATTTTAAAAAATTAAAATAGAACAGATAAATAAATTTAAAAAACTGGAAAAAAATAAAAACTAACCATTTAACCGTGGAATGTTTAACTATCACTTTCTACATATGCATGTTATGTATATTACAAAACAAAAACAGATTTCCTATGGCTTGACCTCTGTGCTGATATATATTGACATCGACAAAAACTGTTCTATAGCAGTAGAGCTTTGGATCGCTAACTGACTGCAGGAAAGCCCCACTGAATGACATCAATATATGAGTTACGGTTATGGCCAGTTCTGGCTATTTCCGTGCACGATTAAACGACAATAACATTGACCATTCCCGTTCCATTGTATTTCCTTGTCAATAACTACACGTGTTGTCAGCAAGAAAAAGAAGGAACCAGTCAGTGTGGAAAAAGTGGTTAGCGCTGTAGAAAACTGGTCAGGAGGTTATGAGTTCGAATCCTTGTCAATCCAATCTATTATCGTTTGATTTTTTTTTCTGCACTGACCAGCTTCTATTCAATGTTCATCATGCTCTGTGCTTGTGAAGAAGACCAGTCGAGACTGATCCATTCAATAGCCGAACAATTGACGGAGTTGTTCAAATTTTATGGAAAAAATTCCGCACGTGTCTGAATCTCTCGGGCATGGTAAACACTAGGATATATATTCATTCTGAAATAAACGTAAGAGTAGTAGTGCTGTTATGTAGTTTCAATCCAAAGAAGCAGGTAACATCGTTGGTTTCATCTCCATTTGCATCATCATACATTGCCAAAAATTGTCCCAGATGTTGTGGTCCTTTATGCCATGCTCTCACAGTCAGCTCTGTTTTCGGTGGATTTGGAAATGTTTCAGAGAATGGCAAAAGGCCGAGTGTACGTAGTGACAAACCAGTGGTGAAGATGGACCAGGAAGAAAACAGTACATGAACACATTATGATATTTTTTTTACTTGTATGCTCTCTGAGGACATCGGTAGTACTTAGTCAAAACATTACGTGACTTATTTATGCAGTCGTTATTTTTCTTTCTTTCTTTCGTTCTTTCTTTATGCATTTCTCTCTTTCTTTCTTTCTTTCTTTCTTTTTTTGCATTTCTTTCTTTATACATTTCGTTTTTATGCATTTCTCTCTTTCTTTATGCATTTCTTTCTTTCTTTATTGATTCATATCTTTCTTTACGTATTTCTTTTTTATGTATTTCTTTTTTTGTTTTGTTTATCATTCTTGCTCGTTTGTTTGTTTTGTTTGTTTGTTTGTTTGTTTGTTTGTTTGTTTGTTTACGTATTCATTTACTTATTTATGTATTTATCTGTTTGTTTATTTGTTCCTTTGTTTATTCACTGCCATAACAGATTTACCACTTTTGATTAGTTGTTTATTCATTTATCCATTGCCATGATGCATTTACCATGTGGTCAGGTCAGACCACTGGTTGGCACTCAGCAACCATGTAATTTGACTTTATTGTCCATGGTCGGGCCACCTGCGATTAAATAGCCCCCCACCCACCTCCTCTCTACCTGGCTTACTAGACGAGGAAGATGTGGGATCCTTATATATATATATTCATTCCTACCTTGCCTGCGCACAGGGCTTATGTACAGGCTTACGAGCGTATGACTAAGGCCATGATCATTTTGGATCTTCTCTTCCCTATGACATAGTGGCGTCAACACGCATGGATCTCAATCTTAGCCCGAAAACGCTGCCTTGAGAAGCAATGACTGGAACGAAAGACCTGAAACCGACAGGATTAACCCTTTGACTCCAGCACCCTATCCACCGATGGTAAAAACTTAATCCTTTGAATCCTCTCACCCTATCTACCACCTTCCTGCAGTAAGCTGGTGGAAAGGGTGAGGGAATTAAAGGGCTACGTTTTTGCTTTCGTAGCATGATTGACAATGCAGGATGCTCCTGGCCACGGTGCAGGAGTCAAAGGGTTAAAACGAGATCCCCCAAAGGGCAGATAAATTCAACTACAGTCAAAAGCCATCCAGAAAAAAAAACTGCTGCCTTGCAACAAGCTTGTAAAGGCTGGGAGTGGAGAGGGGAAGAAAATTCCAAGAGGTAAACATGACAGAAATGCAGAGCTGGAGTCCCTAAGACGGTTCCTTGGTATCCTCAGCCTCGTTCTAGCGATTCCCAGGAAATTTCTTGTTTAAAACTGTGCTGGCTTTTGCCTTTTCTTGGACTTCACCAGCGGTGTGAAGAAGACAGAGCTGCTCCATTGGCAAGAGCTCTTATTCCTGTTGTTGTTCTTGTTTTATGTTGTTGCAGTTATTGTGCTTGTTCTGGCTCTTGTTCTTGTTGTTCGTTGTTCTTGCTTTTGTTGTTCTTCTTCGTCTTGTTCTTGTCGTTGTTCTTCTTGTTCTTATTCTAGTTCTTGTTCTTCTTCTAATCCCTCTTCTTTTGTTGCTTTTTCTTCTTATTTTGCTTCAACATGTTCATGTTCATTTCATGTTCATTTCATGTTCATCATGATATTCATGTTCATGTTCATGCTCATATTCATCATCATCATCATCATCATCATCATCATCATCATCATCATCATCTATCATCATCATCATCATTCATCATCATCTCATCTCTCTTCTCCTTCTCTCCTTCTCTCTTCTCTTCTTCTCTTCTTCTTCTTCTTCTTTCTTCTTCTTCTTCTTCTCTTCTTCTTCTTTCTTCTTCTTCTTCTTCTTCTTCTTCTTCTTCTTCTTCTTCTTCTTCTTTTCTTCTTCTTCTTCTTCTTCTTCTTCTTCTTCTCTTCTTCTTCTTCTTCTTCTTCTTCTCTCTTCTTCTTCTTCTTCTTCTTTCTTCTTCTTCCTTCTTCTTCTTCTTCTTCCTTCTTCTTCTTCTTCTTTCTTCTTCTTCTTCTTCCTTTTCTTCCTTCTTCTTCTTCTTCTTC
Organism: Monoplex corrugatus; assembly: GCA_030674185.1. Taxonomy (NCBI): domain Eukaryota; kingdom Metazoa; phylum Mollusca; class Gastropoda; order Littorinimorpha; family Ranellidae; genus Monoplex; species Monoplex corrugatus. Next base: position 17,777,059 of record CM060314.1, read on the forward strand.
TTCTTCCTTCTTCTTCCTTCTTCTTCGCATTCTTCTTCGCATTCTTCTTCTTCTTCTTCTTCTTCTTCGCATTCTTCTTCGCATCTTCTTCTTCTTCGCATCTTCTCTTCTTCGCATTCTCTTCGCATTCTTCTTCTTCGCTTCTTCTTTTCTTCGCATTCTTCTTCGCATTCTTCGCATTCTTCTTCGCATTCTTCTTCTTCTTCTTCGCATTCTTCTTCTTCTTCTTCTTCTTCTTCTTCTTCTTTTCTTCTTCGCATTCTTCTTCTTCTTCTTCGCATTCTTCTTCGCATTCTTCTTCTTCTTCTTCTTCGCATTCCATTCTTCTTCGCATTCTTCTTCGCATTCTTCTTCGCATTCTTCTTTCGCATTCTTCTTCTTCTTCTTCGCATTCTTCTTCTTCTTCTTCCTTCTTCTTCTTTCTTCTTCTTCTTCTTCTTCGCATTCTTCTTCGCATTCTTCTTCGCATTCTTCTTGCATTCTTCTTCGCATTCTTCTTCGCATTCTTCGCATTCTTCTTCGCATTCTTCTTCGCATTCTTCTCTTCTTCTTCGCATTCTTCTTCGCATTCTTCTTCTTCTTCTTCGCATTCTTCTTCGCATTCTTCTTCGCATTCTTCTTCGCATTCTTCTTCTTCTTCTTCGCATTCTTCTTCGCATTCTTCTTCTCTTCTTCTTCTTCTTCTTCTTCTTCGCATTCTTCTTCTTCTTCTTCTTCTCTTCGCATTTCTTCTTTCTTCTTCTTCTTCTTTCTTCTTCTTCTTCTTCTTTCGCATTCTTCTTCGCATTCTTCTTCGCATTCTTCTTCGCATTCTTCTTCTTCGCATTCTTCTTCGCATTCTTCTTCGCATTCTTAATAATAATAATAATAATAGTGCATTTATAGAGCGCTTTCCGAAACCTCAAAGCGCTTTACATCAGTAAACCATACATATATTAACCAAATAACAGGCTACAATACAAACAAACTCATCAAAAACTATCCACAGGAAATCAACAACCACACAGACACACCAAATAATCTCTCTCCCTCTCACCCCCTCCCCGCCCACCCCTCTCCCCCCATTTTCAAAACACACACACACAACACCCACACACACACAGCCACACATCACACACACACACACACACACACACACACACACACACACACACACACACACCACACACACACACACACTGGCATACACCCCATTGTGCACAATTTCATCCAGAATGTCAAGCAGGATCAACCCACTAGCCAAAATCAGGAAAAACACTGTTTAAAGAAGTAAGTTTTTAAACTTGTTTTGAAAGATGGTAGAGTTTTAGAGTGGCGGACGGACTTCTTCTTCTTCTTCTTCTTCTTTCTTCTTCTTCTTCTTCTTCTTCTTCTTCTTCTTCTTCTTCTTCTTCTTCTTCTTCTTCTTCTTCTTCTTCTTCTTCTTCTTCTTCTTCTTCTTCTTCTTCTTCTTCTTCTTCTTCTTCTTCTTCTTCTTCTTCTTCTTCTTCTTCTTCTTCTTCTTCTTCTTCTCTTCTTCTTCGCATTCTTCTTCGCATTCTTCTTCTTCTTCGCATTCTTCTTCGCATTCTTCTTCTTCTTCTTCTTCTTCTTCTTCTTCGCATTCTTCTTCTTCTTCTTCTTCTTCTTCCTTCTTCTTCGCATTCTTCTTCTTCGAATTCTTCTTCGCATTCTTCGCATTCTTCTTCTTCGCATTTTCGCATTCTTCTTCGCATTCTTCTTCGCATTCTTCTTCGCATTCTTCTTCGCATTCTTCTTCAAATTCTTCGCATTCTTCTTCGCATTCTTCTTCGCATTCTTCTTCGCATTCTTCTTCAAATTCTTCTTCTTCTTCAATTCTTCGCATTCTTCTTCGCATTCTTCTTAGCATTCTTCTTCGCATTCTTCGCCATCTTCTTTCGCATTCTTCGCATTCTTCTTGCATTCTTCTTCGCATTCTTCTTCGCATTCTTCTTCGCATTCTTCTTCGCATTCTTCTTCAATTCTTCGCATTCTTCTTCGCATTCTTCTTCGCATTCTTCTTCGCATTCTTCTTCATTCTTCTTCTTCTTCATTCTTCAAATTCTTCTTCTTCTTCTTCTTCAAATTCTTCTTCTTCAATTCTTCTTCCTTCTTCTTCTTCTTCGCATTCTTCTTCGCATTCTTCTTCTTCTTCGCATTCTTCTTCGCATTCTTCTCCTTCTTCTTGCATTCTTCTCAAATTCTTCTTCTTCTTCAATTCTTTCTTCTTCTTCTTCTTCTTCTTCTTCTTCTTGCATTCTTCTTCTTTCCAATTCTTCTTCGCATTCTTCTTCCAATTCCTTCTTCTTCGCATTCTCTTCAAATTTTTCGTTCTTCGCATTCTTCTTCTTCTTCTTCGCATTCTTCTTCTTCGCATTCTTCTTCTTCATTCTTCGCATTCTTCTTCCTTCTTCTTCGCATTCTTCTTTCGCATTCTTCGCATTCTCTTCTTCATTTCTTCGCATCTTCTTTTCGCATTCTTCTATCTTCTTCTTTGCTTCTTCTTCGCATTCTTCTTCGCATTCTTCTTCTTCGCATTCTTCTCATTCTTCGCATTCTTCTTCGCATTCTTCATTCTTTTTTCGCATTCTTCTTCGCATTCTTCTTTCGCATTCTCTTCTTTCTTCGCATTCTTCTTCGCACTTCTTCTTCGCATTCTTCTTCGCATTCTTCTTCCATTCTTCTTCTTCTCGCATTTCTTCCATTCTTTTCGCATTCTTCTTCATTCTTCTTCTTCGCATTTATTCTTCTTCGCTTCTTCATTCTTCTTCGCATTCTTCTTCGCATTCTTCTTCGCATTCTTCTTCATTCTTCTCCTTCTTCTTCGCATTCTCTTCTTCTGATTCCTCTTCTTCTCTTTTGATTCTTCTTCCTGCATTCTTCTTCGCACTGCATTCGCACCTTCTTCGCATCTCTCATCTTCCTTCATTTTCGCATTCTTCACTCGTCGCATTCCTCTTACTGCATCTTCTTTTCGACATTCTTCTTCTTCTCTATCGCATTCTTACTACCATTCTTCGCATTCTTCGCAGCGATCCTCAGCATTCTTCTTCGCACTCTCATTCTATCTATTTTTCCTTTATGTATTCTTCTGAACCACTCACTGGCAGAGGACGCACAGCTCCAAAGGCACACACAAACACACACAACAAACAAACAGACAACTCACACGCACGCAAACACACACACACACACACACACACACAACACACACACACACCAACACACACACACCAATGCACAGAAGAGAAGAGAGAGAGAGAGAGAAAGAAAGAAAGAGAGAAGAGAGAGGAGAGAGAAGAGAGAAAGAAAGAGAGAGATAAGGAGAGGGAGAGAGAAAGAGAGAGAGACACAGAGAGAGATTGAGAGAGAGAGAGACACAGAGAGAGAGAGAAAGAAAGAGAGAGAGAGAGAGAGAGAGAGAGAGAGAGAGAGAGAGAGAGAGAGAGAGAGAGAAGCAGGAAACAGAAAAATGGGGAGCAATCAGCGAAGACGAACGATGAATAAAACGAAAGAATAAACATAAACAGACAAAGAACATAACAAATGAAAGTACAAACAAACGTACAAGGAAATGAATTAGCACTAGCAGACAAAAAAGGTCATCAACAGTATGGGTGTTGTCAGAAACAGACTAGATGTTGCAAACATTGTTTCTGATTTTTTGTTTGTTTGCTTGTGAATTTTTGTTTGTTAACTTGCAATTTTTGTTTGTTTGTTTGTTTCTTTGCTTGTGACTCTCTGTTTGTTTGCTTGTTAGTGCGTAGATTTTTGTTTGCTCTTCAGTTTTGTTTGTTGCCTGATTATGTTTTTAGTTTATTGTTAGTTTGTTTAACTAATCATTTCCTTTCCTCTTTTTTGTCTGAATACTATTAATGAAAGGGAGACTGTTAATGATGAGAGGAGAGAAACGATAGAACTTACAGAGAAGAGAGAATCACTGTGTCTGAGAGAGACAATAACAATAATAACAATATATTTTATTTATATAGCGCAAAATCTTGATAAAATCAAATCTAAGCGCTGAA
>CM060314.1:17786086-17851086 GCA_030674185.1 Monoplex corrugatus
AGAGAGAGAGAGAGGAGAGAGAGAGAGAGAGAGAGAGAGAGAGAGAGAGAGAGTGACATAGACGCAACTTCACAACTCACACATGTCTACCTCGATGAATCTTCTCGTTTTCTAAATGTGTATAAAACCCAAGAAGGGGAAAGACAACACCAGAGAGGAATATACACACAGCAGCAGGTCTCTCCCAGAGAGACTCATAAAACTGTGGCCACGTATGAAAAGAAAGCAGGGGAAGAATTAAACAAATGCTGGGCAGGCAGACAGAAATGATACAACCCACACCAGTCATAAACATGCCCTCTTGTCTGGAACATTGAAAGTGGAAGAACATGATGGTCGTATACAACCAGGTCTCCATAAAAAGAAATACCACCATTAGGAAACTTCTCCTTCGCCTTTCCTTCGTCGTCTCAGTGGTCAAGCCACATCCGGTGACGAATGTGGCCGTTTTTATTTATTTATTTATTTTGTTTGCACTTTCTTCCAACTGTTACGGAGCTTGGTGGTCAGACTGGAAACAGTAAACACAGTAAGAGTGTACAGGAGAAAGTTAGTGATCCCTTTAAGCTGGGGGGGTTTTTCCACAAGAAAAGACTTGATTTAGACAGAAGTAAATGAACTTTTAAGCTTCCCTCATTTCGTTTTTTCTATTCTTTTTGTAACAGCACCAGACAACAGTGACATCTCTGCCACGTTTCTCTTTATCACCTTATGGTTCCAGGAGAGCATTTCCTTTTCAGTTTTTTTTTTCTCCTAATGATTGTTGTTGTTTTTTTCACATTTTGCTTCACAACAAACGAACATTAAACACACAATATGGCAACGAGAATTGAAAAAAAAAGATATATATACGTGAAAAGACATTGTTGACATAATTATGAACTCCATTTTCTTTGGAGTTATGTTTTATTTTTTGTCGCTCATTGAAAAAAAAAAATCAAACGGTTAGGTACTAAGTCGACCTAACATCAAGCTAACTGGATCCTGTGACAGAGCTATGCAGTCTAGATCCGATGTCTTGAGTTCAATTCCGACCTGCAATATTAACAAATAACTTGTTCCATTTTATATATGTAAAAAAAATGCGGGTTTTTGTTGTTGTTTGTTTGTTTGTTTTTTTACCGATCATTTCATGCAAGGGATATCTTGAAAGTGTGTAAGGTATTGAAAACATGTCTCATTCGTGAATACGAACTGCATATATTTCAAGCTAACTGCCTATTTTACAGTATCATTTAAATCAAAATCCTATCACCCATTATGGCTGCTAATGACAAACACTGCGACAGAACAATGGACAAGTTTTATGGTGGAAGCTCATTTTATATCCTAAAACAAGGATAAGACATCAACTCCCATTCTATAAACACCACTTCTATGCTGATGACACCCAACTTCAAGACAGTGACTCACCTGATAATATACAGCGCCTGTTGACTCGCACCACTGAGTGTTACTCGGACATTAAGAACTGGATGACACACAATAGACTTCAGCTTAATGACGACAAAACAGAAGCTATCCTCATTGGCACCCGTCAGAAACTTTCTCAGCTGCCTCCTCTTTCTCTCCCATTATGTAACACATCAGTCCCAATTCTGATTCAGCTAAAAACCTTGGTGTCTGCATTGACTCTACTCTCTCCATGAACAACTTTGTTTCTCAAAACTGCCAGATCCTGCTACTATCATCTCCATCGTATAAGGCTGATCAGGAAGTATCTCTCTGTCGAAACAACTGCAAAACTCGTTCTCTCCTTCTATAATGTCTCGCATTGACTATTGCAATTCACTCCTGTCTGGTCTTCCTGCCTCCACCATTCACATCGTACAGCGCATTCAAAACAATGCTGTACGCCTTGTACTCAAAAAGAAAAAAGCTGACCACATATCTCCTCTCCTGGCACAACTTCACTGGCTCCCTGTATCAAAGCGCATACAGTACAAACTAGACACCATGTGCTACAAAAGCCTCAATAACGCAGCCCCCGATTACCTGTCAAGCCTACTTGAGATCTATCTTCCCTCACGTACCCTCCGCTCTGCCTCCGATCCTCTGACTTTTCGCTTTCACGCACTAAGCTCAATACCTATGGTCCACGAGCCTTCTCTGTTTCTGGTCCACTCTCCTGGAACAAACTTCTCTCTCAGTCCGTCAGCAACCTACTTTTGTCTCCTTCAAGTCCGCTCTCAAAACTCACCTTTTCTCCTCCGCATAAAATCCTAACCTCATTCAACCCCCCCCCCCCCCCCTCTGCAGCCTGTCTCCGCTCGGAGGGAATCACATGGTTATAATATATAATTGTATATGCTATGCTCTCTATAATTTTCCATTGGTTTTATTCTTGCTTTTATTGCTTTTATTCTTTCTCCCCATTTATAGCCATGCGTGTGTGTGTGTGTGTGTGTGTGTGTGTGTGTGTGTGTGTGTGTGTGTGTGTGTGTGTGTGTGTGTGTGCGTGCGTGTGTGTGCGTGCGTGCGTGCGTGCGTGCTTGCGTGTGTGTCTGCTTCAGCGCTTAGATTTGATTTTATCAAGATTTTGCGCTATATAAATATTGTAATTATTATTATTATTAAAATTAGATGAGAGGAAGTTCAGCAGATATAATCGAACTACAGACGTACTGAAGAGAAAATGAAACAAGAGAGAGAGAGGAGAGAGAGAGAGAGGGGAGAGAGAGAGAGAGAGAGAGAGAGAGAGAGATGAGAGCAAGGGAGAGAATATGTTGGAACAGTGTGTGTGTGTGTGTGTGTGTGTGTGCATGTGTGTGTGTGCATGTGCATGTGTGTGTGTGTGTGTGTGTGTGTGTGTGTGTGTGTGTGTGTGTGTGTGTGTTTAAAATGGCATTCTGCTTCTAGTTAAATGAATATAATAAAGACACACCCTCACCATGGGCAAACAAACACACACACACACACACACACACACACTCATACATACATACACACACACACACACACACACACACACATGCACACACGCACACACATACACACACACATACACACACACAACACAACACACACACAACAACAACAACAAACAAACAAACAAGCACACAAACAAACAGATAATCAAGTATACAAAAAATACATATTAGAACGAAAATACTTAGTTGTTGTTTTTTTTCTCACAGTCACTTCTTTTGCATTATGATTATTCTGTTTTGATATTTCGTGTTTTTCACATCCAATGTTCTTCAACCGATAGGTAAGTGGATGAGATACCGATCGAAATATCCGTCTGATCCTCGTTTGATTCTGCCTAGATAAGTCTTGCCTGTTGACTAAAAGATAGACACTTTTTTTCTTCCTAGATCAGCATATGTGCAAATTGCTAATACCTGAACTCTCTTCGTGCACGTACACGCACGTATGTATAAATGTACGGTTGACTTTCAAGGTGGATTGAGTCCAACCTAGTGTAGTAATTTGTGAACACTTATTCTGAACGGATGGTGCACTTTATTTGTGTACCTCATGTGGGATCTCAGGCCAACGTCTGATGCACACGGGCAGCTGCATACTGGACACTCAATGGAATGCAGCGTTGGTTCTGGCCTTTATTGCTGCACGATTTTCCTCTTGGCTGCTTCGTCTTTCATTTTTATAAGCGTTTGTTCCCTTGTGAACAACAACTTGCCTTCATTCAGACCTGTGACCATGTTTTCCCGTTGTTCTTCATCAATGTCACATTTCTGGAGCGATTTTTTTTTCAGGGCGTCTTTGTAGCGAAGCTTTGGTCGTCATCTTGATACAGATTCTCTGTTAGCGGCCACTAAGCGCGATAAGCATCAAGAAGACTGAGGTTGTGTTTCAACCTGCAAAAGGATCAACAGCAAACATGCCTGAAATAAAGCTGGACGACAAGGTTCTAAACAATGTTGACTCCCTCACCCATCTTGGTAGCAGTTTCTCATCTTCCAACTGCTCGATAAGGAGGTATCCTACCACATCGCTAAGGTAAGTGCTTCCTATGGCGACTCCACAAGCGAGTATGGAACGAAAGGGGCTTGAAACTGGGACGGTGCGCAGTATACAGAGCAGTAGCCCTGATTGCACGCACGTAGAACATCAAATATGCACGTCAAAGTACCTTTGAGTTTCGTCAGTGTCTTTTTGTTTAAGGACAAATAAAAACACGCAGTTTGCACACTTTTCAAAGACGGAGTTTGCTTATTGTGCGGTATATATCAGTGTACGTCCAAGAAAAATTCGAGACGCTAAAAACAACAACGACAAATAAGCAATATCAACAAAAACAAAAACAAACGAACGAAAAGAAAACAAAACGAAACGAAAAAAAAAACAAAGAAGAAAAGAAAAGAAACTAAAATAAATAAAGCAAAGAGAGAAGAAAAAAAAATAATGAAACAAAATAAAAAATAAGAAAAACAAATAAAGCTAACAAACTACAAAACAAAAACAAAAGCAACTATCGCGAGTAGCATTACTGATGGGGTTTTTTCAGACCTAAGAAACGTAACATTAGTAATTACTACAATTACTATTGTTGCTCCTAGCACTACTACTATACTACTACTACTACTACTACTACTACTACTACTACTACTACTATTACTACTACTACTACTACAGCTGCTGCTGCTACAGCTATTTCTATCATTTGAAAGTATGACAACAGTAACAGGGACACGAATAATGAAAATACTAATGATGATAATTATCTATATCACAGTGTGTTTGTCAGTAAAAGACCTCTTTTGTACGAGTACATGGATATGAAAAACAAAAACAATTATTTATATGTTACCTGAACCCAGGTGCGAGATGTATATAACAGAGAGAGAGAGAGAGAGAGAGAGAGAGAGAGAGAGACAGACAGAGAGAGAAAGAGAGACAGACAGACAGACAAGACAGACAGACACAGACAGACAGACACAGACAGACAGAGAGAGAGAGAGAGTAAGAGAGACAGAGACAAAGAGACAGAAAATGAGAGAGACAGGCAGACGGTCTACCAGACAGACAGACAGACGGTGACGGAGACAGACATAGAGACAGAGACAGACAAACAGACGGAAAACATACAGACAAGCAGACATACAGAGATGACAAACAGACAAACGGATACAGAGAGAGGAGACAGACAGAGACAGACAGAGACAGAGACAGAAAAAGACAGAGACAGAGAGAGAGGGGGGGGGTGAGAGAGAGAGAAAGAGACAGACAGACAGACAGACAGAGACAGACATAGACAGAGACAGAAAAAGACAGAGAGAGAGAGAGGGAGTGAGAGAGAGAGAGAAGAAAGAGAGAGAGAGACAGACAGTGACAAGACAGACAGACAGACAGAGAACCAGCAGTCACATAGCCAGACAGATAAACCAATAGGAAGAGATCATCAAGTTGTGAATAGAAAGCGGGCGAGCGAATGACTGAAAACCGAAGTCATCATTTGCACAGGGCTTACTATATACCAGGTCTAGACATATTCCATCCTCTCTCTCTCTTCTCTGTACCTAGTGTTCCGACACTGACAGTTCATTTGCAGACAGTCTGGTCAGAGGAAAGTAGGAAGAAGAATGCGAAGAGAAGAATGCGAAGAAGAAGAAGAATGCGAAGAAGAAGAAGAATGGACGAAGAAGAAGAAGAATGCGAAGAAGAAGAAGATGCGAGAAGAATGCGAAGAAGAAGAAGAATGCGAAGAGAATGGAAGAAGAAGCGAAGAAGAATGCGAAGAAGAAGAAGAATGCGAAGAAGAATGCGAAGAAGAATGCGAAGAAGAAGAATGCGAAGAAGAAGAATGCGAAGAAGAAGAAGAAGAAGAAGAAGAAGAAGAGAAGAAGAAGAAGAAGAGAAGAAGAAGAAGAAGAGAAGAAGAAGAAGAAGAAGAAGAAGAAGAAGAAGAAGAAGAAGAAGAAGAAGAAGAAGAAGAAGAAGAAGGAAGAAGGAGGAGGAGGAGAGAAGAAGCAGAAAAAGAAGAAGGAGGAGGAGAGAAGAAACAACAACAACAACAACAACAATAGCAACAAGAGGAACAAGAACCAAAAAAAAAAGGACAAGAAAAAGAAAAACAGGAAGAATAAAAATAACAAAAAAAACCAAGAACAGGAACATGAACAAAGAGTAAGAACAAGAAGAAAAAAATAAGAACAAGAAGAAAAATTCCAGTATTTGTACGAAAATACCTCGCGAGACTGAGCAAAGACAAAGGTGCGCGATATCACTCCCACAGACCTGCTCGTCGCCGATGATGTTGCTCTATATGACTGAGCAACAACTCTAGTTCCTCGTAGATTTTCCCAAGCCTGCACAGACTTGGTCTGATCATCAGCCTGAGAAAGACGAACGTGCTGAACCAAGACGTATAAATGCCACATGTTCTTGACGACTGCGAACTTCTGTTTACATACCTCGGATCCATCATCAGCAACAATCTGTCCGTCGATGCCGAGATCAACAAATGCATTGGCATGGCTGAAGCAACCTCACACCGACTTACTGCTCGTTTTTGGGAAGACCCAAAGCTGACAACTCCGACCAAGACGGCAGTGTACAACGTCTGCCTCATCCGCACTCTCCTGTAAGGCAGCGCAACATGGACAACATAAGAGCGGAAGCTGATTAGCTTTCACTTGCGTTACCTTCGCCGCGTCCTCGGCATCAAGAGGAGCGACAATTTACCAAACTGTCATCTCCTAGCATGTGCTGGTCTCCCCACCATGCACACGCTACTCAGACAACGCAGGCTGCGATGGCTTGGCCATGTGCGCCGGACGGAAGACGGTTGTATCCCAAATGACACCCTTTATGGTAAACTTTCCGGCAAGAGATCTGTTGGCCGCACCCATCTACGACACAAAAACGTCTGTGAGCGCGATATGAAAGCTCTGAACATCAACAGAGAGAACTTGGAAGACACAGCAGCCAACCGCAAGAAATGGCGTAGTGTGCTCCAGAAACAGGTCTGGGGAAAAGAAGATACAGACCTTAGCTGGTCTTGGGGGAAGAAGATCCAGACCTTCATCATCATCATCAAGTGCCTTGCCACATGGTGTTGGCGATCACGGCCTTCCATCTGTTTGTATCTCTTGTTGCCGCAAGCACATCTTCCACCCTCTCTGTCTTAAACCACTCTGCAAGTCTGTCCAATATTTTTTCATGGGTCTACCTGGAGCTCTCTTTCCCCCAGCTGTCATGTTGTGACCAGGTGCTCCAATTCCCTTTCCTCACAAAGTGGCCTATAAATGTTGCCTGTTTTTTCCTAACCTTATAAATGATCTTGTGTCTGCCTCCATCAAGACTGTCTCGTTTGATTTCTTTGCTGTCCATGGAACTCTCAACATTCTTCTTAAAAACCACATTTCGGCTACTTGAATCTTGTTCTGGCTTTGCTTGTTGACTATCTAGACCTTCGCTGAGGAAAAGAGATCCAGGCAGAAAGCGAGCTTCTGAGAAGGCAATCCCACGGCCAGCATCCATGCATGCATCCAATGTCGCAGAGACTGCCTTTCCTCCATCGGCCTTACCAGCCACAGCCCAGGCTGCTCCAGAGATGTTAACTGGACTCAAAACGTCATCCATAGTCGGCGCCGACTGACGGAGGCCTACTGCTAGACCTTTCTGCCTGCTTGGCCTTCCTGCACAGGCGAGGTCAATACATAATTATACATGAAGCACAGAGTTCCCTTTTTTTTTTCTTTGGGTGCCATTGTACAATATGATCATATTTCACACTGCTGTCCCTGCTAATGTTCCATGATATGGTTTCGACTTACAAGGGGCAATGGCCAAAGTATAATGTTCACCTTTTTTTTTCTTTTGACTCTACTGATGGTCGGATCGAACAGCTTTAGCAGTGACAGATCGAACAGCTTTAGCAGTGACAGATCGAACAGCTTTAGCAGTGACAGATCGAACAGCTTTAGCAGTGACAGATCGAACAGCTTTAGCAGTGACAGATCGAACAGCTTTAGCAGTGACAGATCGACGCTTTAGCAGTGACAGATCGAACAGCTTTAGCAGTGACAGATCGAACAGCTTTAGCAGTGACAGATCGAACAGCTTTAGCAGTGACAGATCGAACAGCTTTAGCAGTGACAGATCGAACAGCTTTAGCAGTGACAGATCGAACAGCTTTAGCAGTGACAGATCGAAAGCTTAGCAGTGACAATCGAACAAACCACAGATGATCCTCAGTAGCAATAGGTGTAGTTTTGTCTCAGTGTATGCCTTAACAGGTGAAGACTGGACGTAAAAAAGATTTCTTCTGTTATATGACTACTCTCTGTCTCTGTCTCTGTCTCCGTCTCCGTCTCCGTCTCCGTCTCGTCTCCGTCTCCGTCTCCGTCTCCGTCTCCGTCTCCGTCTCCGTCTCCGTCTCCGTCTCCGTCTCCGTCTCGTCTGTCTGTCTGTCTGTCTGTCTGTGTCAGTTTTTCTGTCTGTCCCCCCCCCCTCTCTCTCTCTCTCTCCCTTCCTTTTTCTCCCTCTCTCCCCTCTGTGTATATCCTTTCCTCTTTCTCCCTCTCTCTCCCTGTATCTGTCTGTCTGTCTGTCTCTCTCTCTATGTCTCTCTGTGTCTCTCTGTGTGTCTCTCTCTCTATCTCTCTCTATCTCTCTCTATCTCTCTCTATCTCTCTCTCTCTCTCTCTCTCTCATCATGATATCATGATCACCATCCTCAATTTGATCGTCTGTGCCTTTCTTTCTAAGCCAAAAGAAATATTCCTTAATATTGTCTGTTTCTTCAAACTGACAGAGCTAGAGAAATGAAAAAAAAAAAAAAAGTCATCGAACTGTAAGGTCTGTTTACGATCAGTTCTCCAATACTTTGCACTAAACAAAAAAGTCGAAAAGGGTTGCCGAATGTAGCCTTCAGTAGAAATCGTTGTTTCCCCAGTCCGGACCTCTGAATGAAAGCTGAGTGTGTCTGGACATAGAGTTGTGACCTCAAGACGTGAGATTTTGTGTTCAATTCCGGTTTGCAGCATCAAGTGTTTTGAGTTCAATCCCAGCGTACGGTATGGGAACTGGCCTGTGTGTTTCCTGTCTTAAAGATTCAACTAGGCTGGTACTGTGAGGTTGGTGTGTTTCAAAACGCTCTCTTCCCTTCCCCCCATCCCCCCTTCCTGTTTCAAAACTTCCCAGCACTTAGCGTCCTTGTTTGACTACTGCACCTTGTCCACCAGCATCCTGCATTGTCAACCATGCTAGCAAAGCAAACTGTAAACCCTTGACTCCGCATCCTATCTAGCAACTGCATAACCTTCACCATTTTAATCCCTCAGCCTATCCACCAGCTTCCTACCTAGCCTGTGGAATAACTATAGTGTGAGCTGATTGAAGCAATAGACGCAGGATGCTGTTGGACAGGGCGCGGCAGTCAAAGGGTTATATTAAAGGAATCTGCCATGCAGTTACTAGCAAATTAGGTAGAGTGTGCATGGACATGTCTGAGGGTGTAGATGTATTGAAAAAAAACCCTCTAAACTCCACATCAGATATGCTTAGATGCTTGAAGAACGAAAACAGATTAAAGTGTGTTGCTTGTTCATGACTATTGCACTCCAAAGTTGGTCTCGATTGAAATCTTTCAGAAAAGGTGACACGTTTATTTCTAATGGCAGTCGTGACTGTGACTCCCAAGGGTTGCTATGGATTGAAGAACGTTAACAAAAGTGCCATATGTAACCGTCAGTGCTGTAATTACTTCCAAACGCTTCGTTTCCATGAAGCACTGAAGGACAAGTGAGCCGTCAGCCTCTTTCAACAGCGCCATGCTCTCAGGATTCCATGTCCTGAGTTTCAATTCCACTCTCTGCATAAACGTTGACCTGTTCACTGCCCTTGTTAATGCTTTTAAACGCTTTGATGGTGTCATTGTTTCATAGCTTTTGTCCCCTTTCCCCTTCAAGACCATGTCAGCTCATTAGGTTTAGTTTTGGATCAAGGAGTTAAACGGTTTCAGTTTCAGTTTCTTGGGTTAATATTTCTGCTATCGGAATGAATTCCATATTCACTGACGCCACTGATAACATGTGATGGGAAAATATCCAAAATGATCATGGCGTAAGCTTTAAGCCTGCACATAAACACGTGAGCTGGTCAGATCCTAAGGTCCTACCTAGCTTGTGGGATAACTATAGAGTAGGCTGATAATAGCAATAGGCGCAAGGCCCATTCACATTTAAACAGTGCAGAGCGATACAATTCAACAGAACAGAGACCAGTGGAAGCAAAACGTAAGATTGTAGACACCTTTCCGTGCAGCGCCTGTAGAAAATAAAACCATAATCCTCCAAGATATGTCTTGTATTCAACACGAAGGCATATATATATTAGGCGACAGAGGACCAGTATGCCTACTCATCTCTCTGATCAGCTGGAGAGTCCATTAGGTTTCTAATGCGATTATACTATTGGAATCGGCAAGGCATTTATACCATTATCAAAAGAACGGCTTCGAGACAAAGAATGGTGACCATTGAGACATGAAAACGTCAGCTGAATTCATGTTAGACTCCCATTCCTTTCTGTAGTTACACTGAGTGATAGTTTGAGAGCACATCAAGTATGTGTGGATAATTCGATGCGAGAGTTGATTTGGAGTCCAGACGAATAATAACCTTTTTTTTCATTTTTTCTTAAATTCAATACCTACTTGTGTTACCGAACTGTTTGATCATCTGTCTATTCAGTTGAGAAAATGTCTTTGAGACAGCGATGTTTTAGAAGGTCAAGCCATGAGAATACACTCCCCTGTTATTCAACACTAGTTATCTTCATCTTTTTGTTACTTAAGAAAAAGAAAGATCGCCACATCATAATTTGCCTAGTATAAAACAATGTCAGAAACAAGAAATATATCTTTATGACACCTTGCATCTGGTAACAGAACACTGCTCAATGTCCCTTGATTTCTTGAAATATAGGAAACTTTCATAGCAATATGTACATACAATACAAAGTATGCACAGTCTCAAATTACATTGTAGGAATGATATATATTCACAATGAAATTTGGACTAGGTGATTACTAACTGTTGCAACGTGTGTGTGTGTGTGTGTGTGCGTGTGTGTGTGTGTGAGTGTGTGGTGTGTGCGTGTGTGTGTGTGTGTGTATGTGTGTGTGTGTGTGAGTGTGGTGTTGTGTGTGTGTATGTGTGTGTGTGTATGTGTGTGTGTATGTGTGTGTTGTGTGAGTGTGTGTGAGTGTGTGTGTGTATGTGTGTGGTGTGTGTGTGTGTGGTGTGTGTGTGTGTGTGTGTGTGTGTGTGTGTGTGTGTGTGTGTTTGATTAATGTCTGAAATCACGTGACTTTCAAAAACATGATAACAATAAGGGGGTTGGGGTATAGACTGGGAATTTCATCCCACAGTCAGTTTGACTGGTCATGTCACACATTTTATATTAAGAATAATCATGATGAGGACAAGGAATAGAATTAACACAGAAATGGTAGAAGACTAATGTAGATTTATTGAAGGGAAATGAACTATTAATGCCATACACGTCCTGAAAACTCTGATAGAAAGAAGAGAACGTATATCTATTAGGGCTTCACCTGACGTCAGTAACATAAAGTCAAAGGTATCAAGATTGTTGCCTTTCAAATGTTGGAGGTATATTGTAATATACTTTGTCGCACTGTCTTGTGTTATATTCACAATCGTCTAAACAATTTAGATAGATAGAAAGAGAGAGCAAGAGAGAGAGAGAGAGAGAGAGAGAGAGGGGAGAGAGAGGGGGGGAGAGGGAGAGAGAGGAGAGGGAGAGAAAGAGAAAGTGGGAAAGAGAGAGAGAGAGGGAGAGGAAGGGAGAGAGAGAGACAGACAGACAGAGAGACAGACAGGCAGACAGACAGACATAGAGACGAAAAGAGGGGCAGATACGCACGGGCAGAGAGATAACAGACACACAGAGAAAGACGAACAGAGAGAGAGAGAGAGACAGAGACACAGAGACACAGAGACAGAGACAGATACAGACAGACGAAGACATAGTGGTACACACAAACAAACACACACACACACACACACACACACACACACACACACGCACACACACACACACACACACACACACACACACACAGAGACAGACAGACAGAGACAGAGACAGAGAAAGACAGAGAGAGACAGAGAAAGACAGAGAGAGACAGAGAGAAAGAGAGGCTGAGAGAGAAAGACAGACAGATAGACAGACAGGCAGAGACAGAGGAAGAGAGAGATAGAAAGAGAGAGAAGGAGAGTGAGAGAGAAAGAGAAAGAAAGAGAGAGTTTGTGTGTGTGAGAGAGAGAGACACAGAGAGAGAGAGAAAGAGAGAGAGAGGGGGGGGGGGGGCAGACAGACAGCGGAGAAACAGGAACATAGACGGGGACGGAAACCCGTTGCTCTATAGAGGTGAACCATATCTAATATCAGACAAACAGAGCAATTGTATGGAACTAACACATAAACCAAAGCATAGCTGACTGCCCCCAGCTACACAGCACCTTTGACATTTTCAGCCGAGAAAAGAAAGTGCAGAACATAAAATTCAATGAGACAGTCTGTTGCTTTCTGACGCTAAATGTTCACCCTTTAAAGAGGCGATAATGAGTCACACTTTCTAACACACATAGCAAAGTTGACAGACTTTACGACAAAGATTAATCGCATTTGATTTAAGAAAAATAAAGGAAAGAACGAAAACCCACAACATAAGACTAACACAAATAGACGAAAATGGAACGCTGTAAAAGATACCAAACAGAAGAAGCTTAGAAATGTCTCTGAAAACGTCTCTAGACATATTCGTGTAATCATACTTTGCTTCTTCTTTTTTTTTTCCCAGAGAAATATATCAAAACTTTAAAATCAGACCGAAATACCTCTTCTTGCATTCTGGAGCCATTTCGATGAGGGAAAAATAAATGGGCATTGACAATATCGCACACATTTATTTGTATACTTACTTTGATAGCTCTTAAGGTTTCTATGTATTTTTGTGATACATACATACATGTATATATTTTTGGGTACTCCTTTTCAAACTGTGAGCAATGTTTTTAAAGTAATATGTAAATGGTCCATTCCATTAGGTTGATTTCCTTCTTCTTCTTCTTCTTCTTCTTCTTCTTCTTCTTCTTCTTCTTTCTTCTTTTCTTCTTCTTCTTCTCTTCTTCTTCTCTTCTTCTTTCTTCTTCTTCTTCTTCTTCTTCTTCTTCTTCTTCTTCTTCTTCTTCTTCTTCTTCTTCTTCTTCTTCTTCTTCTTCTTCTTCTTCTTCTTCTTCTTCGCATTCTTCTTCTTCTTCGCATTCTTCTTCTTCTTCTTCTTCTTCTTCGCATTCTTCGCATTCTTCTTCGCATTCTTCTTCGCATTCTTCTTCTTCTTCTTCTTCTTCTTCTTCGCATTCTTCTCTTCTTCTTCTTCTTCTTCTTCTTCTTCTTCTTCTTCTTCGAATTCTTCTTCGCATTCTTCGCATTCTTCTTCTTCGCATTCTTCGCATTCTTCTTCGCATTCTTCTTCGCATTCTTCTTCGCATTCTTCTTCGCATTCTTCTTCGCATTCTTCTTCTTCTTCTTCTTCTTCTTCTTCTTCTTCTCCTCTTGCTACTCCTCCTCCTCTTCATTTCGTCGTCGTCGTCGTTTTTGTCGTCACCCATCCTCCTTCTCCTCCTCCTCATATTATCATTATCATCGTCATCATTAACATCGTCATCGTCATCATTGTCGTAGTCGTCGTCATCATCAGACAGAGAGAGACAGAGAGAAAGAGAGGCTGAGAGAGAAAGTCAGACAGATAGACAGACAGGCAGAGACAGAGGAAGAGAGAGATAGAAAGAGAGAGAAGGAGAGTGAGAGAGAAAGAGATAGAGAGAGACAGACAGACAGACAGACAGACAGAGATGGAGAGAGAGAGCGGGAAGAGAAAGAGAGAAAGAGAGACAGACAGACAGACAGACAGACAGACAGAGAGAGATGGAGAGAGAGAGAGCGGGGAGAGAAGAGAGACAGACAGACAGACAGACAGACAGAGATGATGGCGCTGAACTTCAACGACTCTTTCTCCGAAATGTGAGCCCGTATTTGATATGTTAAATCGGTTGAGAAACAAAATAAACAAACGAACAAACAAACAGACAGACAGAGAAACAAACAAACAAACAAGTGAGGCGACTGAAAAACAGATAAAGCTTACAACATTTATACCAGTACTAATGGTTGGTTTGTGTGAGTGAGTGAGTGAGTGAGTGAGTGAGTGAGTGAGTGAGTGAATAGCCGGGTGGGTGAGTGGGAGGGTGAGTGAGTTAGTGGGTTGGTGAGTGAGTGGGTGAGTGAGTGAGTGGGCAAGCCAGTGATTGAGTGAGTTGGTGAGTGAGTGAGTGAGTGAGTGAGTGAGTGAGTGAGTGAGTGAGTGAGTGAGTGAGTGAGTGAGTGAGTGAGTGAGTGAGTGAGTGAGTGAGTGAGTGAGTGAGTGAGTTAGTGAGTGACTAACTGACTTCTGAATGTCGATCAATCAATTCATTGATTGTTCAAAGCCTTGATCATATGGCTGAAGATTTTTTCCCCAAATTTTCCATAAAAATGGAACAAGTCAATGAAGAAGAAGAAGAAGAAGAAGAAGAAGAAGAAGAAGAAGGAGAAGAAGGAGAAGAAGAGAAGAAGAAGAAGAAAGAAAGAAGAAAGAAGGAAAGAAAGGAAGAACAAGATAAAAGAAAAAGACATTAACTGAGGAAAATAGACAGGAAAAAAAAATCAAAAACAGACATCAAAGAATGATCAATAGGCCACTGTTCTGTATACGATAGTCTAGGCATGCGCTTGATTTGTTTCCCGTCAACTTATAGCGGATTATGTAGCAAGGAGATGATGTTGGCGATCTGCAGCTAGATGGAAATCCTGTCACTCAGCGATGCTGTACAAGTACACAGTCTGTTTACGAACAATCCAACGTTGCCACGACCTTCCTGGGTCGTTCAAAAATCTGAGTATCAGTTGTTGCAGGCTCAATGGCTGGCTGGTGGACTGGCATCCTGATCAGGTGGCGAAAACTCTTTTGATCCCTTCTCGTAGGTTAAGTTATGCCAACCGTTTCTTGGATCTCCTCGTATCTAGCCATGCCTCTTTTGCTCTCGTCTGCTGCTCTACTGAGAGATTTCATCCCATAGATTGTCTATCTTCTCTCAAAGGGATTGGTTTCAAGTCCAGGTCTGACATACGCAACAGTACAAAACACTTAACAATGGACAGGAAGGGAGACAGCCCAGGGCACACTGAAACGATTTAATAGCAACACTTAAGGGTTTCATGTTTTGCATGGCCCATCGATCATCTGTCTGCTACAATCACATGGGATAGCGGTTGGGGAGTAAAGAAAGCTGAGAAAACAAGCAAGTTGAGAGAAAGGGCGGAATGGTGTGTGCGTGTGTTTGGGATGGTAATGGTGGTGATGGTGGTTGTAGCTGCTGACTACTAGGACAAGGAACTGGGGATTTAAAAAAAAGCGAGTGGGGAGGATGTGAAAAAAAAAAGAAGAACGGTGGAAGGAGAGACAAACTGAGACACAGAGAGAGACAGAGACAGCAGACAGGACAGACAGACGAAAAAGAACATAATGAATAATTATTTTTCATTGGTATCGATATCAGAACATGTCCCAGTCTGCATCTGTATCTCCGTCTTTATCTCTCTGTCTCTCCGTAAGCATCTGTCTTGTCTCTGTCTCTGTCTCTGTCTTCAGGTGTTGACTTTTCTCAAGCGGGAGAGAGAGACGACAGAGACAGAGACAAAGACAAAGACAGAGACAGAGACATGAGAGACTTTGAGAGACAAGGAGACAAGAGAGAGAGAGACAGAGAAAGAAAGAGAGAGAGAAGGAAAAAGAGAGAGGAGAGACAGAGAGGAGGACAGAAGGAGGGAGAATGAGAGAGAGAAAACAGAAGAAGTGACAGAGAGAGAAAGACGTCGAGCCGGGACAGACATAGAGACATAGACAGGTAGATACAGTTAGAGAGAGAAAAGAGAGAGAAGAGAGAGAGAGAGGAGAGAGAGAGAGAGAGGAAAGAGAGAAGGAGAGACAGGGAGGGAAGGAGGGAGAGACAAGAAGAGAGCGATAAAAAGAGAGACAAGGAGACAGACAGAAACAGAATAGAGTGAGAGAAACACAGAGAGAGAGAGAGAGAGGAGAGAGAGAGAGAGAGAGAGAGAGAGAGGGAGAGAGAGAAAGAGAGAGAGAGTAATGAAGATGAAGAATGTGACAGATTTATGCCCCTTTGTGGCTACTTCTTCTCTGCTATTAACGGCGCCAATTTGTATCCCTGTCCAGGCATTTTTATGACCAGCAAGAAAATTGATACTTTCATGAGGCACGCTATAAACAACAGACCTTAATCTTGGAGGGACTCCCCTCACGTCCTTTTCCCTCACCTCCAATCTCCCTCGAATAACACTGCCCATAAAACAAGGATAAAAAGGAAAATAACACTTAATATGAAAAAAAGAAAGCAGAACAAAAGAAAAGAAAAAACAAAAACAAGTTGTGTGCAGACAAGAGGGTTGAGAGTGCAGTAGAGGTGAGGGTTGAGATGAAAGCCTTTTTCAAGAATAAAAAAGAGAAAAGAGAAGATGACTTGTTCAAAGACACCGCGAGAGTAGGTTAGAGTGTACAAAGCGTCTGTTTGTGCTATATACAGACAGCAATTAACACACACACAGACACACAGACACAGACACATACAACACACACACACACACACACACACACAACACACACACACACATACAGAAACACACATACACGTATATATATATATATTGTGTGTGTGTGTGTGTGTGTGTGTGTGTCTGTGTGTGTGTCTGTGTCTGTGTGTGTGTGTGTGTCTGTGTCTGTGTCTGTGTGTTGTGTCTGTGTATATGCGTGCGTGCGTGCTTGAATGTGTGTGTGTGTGCATGATTGTGTATGTTTCGTTCTTGGACAACAAAAGCCTTGGGAGTGTGATTTTATTTTTATCTGCCTCTTTTCTACTTCACCCTCCCCTCTCCTCTCTCCTCTCACTTCATTTCCTATTTGATTTTTTTTTCTGTCACAAATTCAGCGTTGTCTCAATGGGGTTGACACTATGTCGACCTTACCAACTCCACAACACGCAATGAAACTCAAGTTCATCCAGTAGAGATCTTTAGTTCCATTGGAGAGAGAGAGAGATGTCAAAACACCACAAGGCCACCCACCAGTGAAGTCCCTGCATTGCTCCTTGATCACTTCGCTAACTCTCATTTACATCTTGCAGTGTCATTAGCTAAGTCTTCCTTTTTGCACGATTTTTTGTTTTGTTTTTGTTGTTGTAATATTTTATCGCTAGAAGTTACTAGCTAACTTTTCCTGTTGCATTTTTTTCCTAATGGTATATCTCCAAGCGTTTATTAAGATATCGCTTTGGTTCATTTGTTGGGCACAATCCTAAGTTAAGCTTCGTTTTTGGTGTTGTTGTGATTTTTACCTGTCTATTTTTCTGTTCTTGTTTGCTTGGTTCTTTGTTTGTTTGTTTGGCAGATTGTTATGAACTGTTAATTGATTGTTGCATGTTATCATTTGAGACACTTTATTTCATTGTTCTGAATTACATATGTAATTGTTCCCTTTTTGCCGGTCAAACCCCCCCCCCCCCCTCCACCCAAATCTGCTTTTTTTTTATTATGTTTTTGTCTAAAATCACTATTGTGAATAAACATTAAATAAAAGATTTCTTCTTCCTTCCTTCTTGTTTGTTTGTTTGTGTGTTTGTTTGCTTGTTTGTTTGTTTGTTTGTGTGTTTGTTTGCTTGTTTGTTTGTTTGTTTGTTTTGCAGGCCGATTGGTTCTTTTGATAAACCTGTGGACCCAAGATCTTATGTTCGATTTTAATTCTAGCTCGCCTTTGGCTTGTTTGCTGCCTGTCTTAATGCTTTAACCATTCTGGCGGTCTCAGCTTAGCGTTTCATAAGTCTCTTCATATCCCCTTCTGCAGTTTAAGACATTGCCAGCTCACAGACTTTTGCACTGGCACAAAGAGCCTGTCAGAGAATTGCTGGGAGATTTACGTGGGGCACATAATTATGAGAATGCTGTAGTGAGATGAGCTATTCTTGATCAAACTCCCATTTGTTCGGACTTAAACATGCATGTAAAT
The DNA here is from genome assembly GCA_030674185.1 of Monoplex corrugatus. NCBI lineage: Eukaryota > Metazoa > Mollusca > Gastropoda > Littorinimorpha > Ranellidae > Monoplex > Monoplex corrugatus. The sequence goes on from CM060314.1 coordinate 17,804,202, forward strand.
AAACGTATGTTCTGTTACAGCATCTGGGGAAAGAAACAATTACAATTTGCCGTGGGACATTGGAAATAAAGAAAGTCCCCCTTTACCCACCAGGTACAGGTGTTCTGCTAGATCAAACCCAGACCTCTCACACTGGAAGCCCAACGTTTATCCACTTGACAACTACGCCCATTCAGAAGACCACGGTCGGGGAATAAAATTGCAGTTCATTCTAAAATAGAGAATATCACCACGGTTAAAAAAAAAGAAATAACCATCATTAACATATGAATTTTGTTGTTAGCTTGTCAAAAGTCCTATAGCGAATTACCTTTAAAATGTTTTTCACTTTTCACCGTAGTGGTTAGTCGATTCTTAGTTTTAACTTTTATTCATTTATTCCAGATATCTATCAATTTTGTTTGTTAGATAGTTTGTTTAAATCGTTCCTTATGACAACATTATTTGTTAGCTTTACCTTCCCTCCTCGAAATAGTTGTTTTCTGGATCCTCTTTTCTCAAGACCAAAATAATCAATCTTCAAATATCCTCTTTACTCCTCCTCTATTTCCCCCTCTCCTCCCCCCCCCCCCCCCCCCAACCCACTTTTTTTGTTGTTGTCTAAAATCACTTTAGTGAAAAGACATTAAATCGAAGACCACCACCACAATTACAATTGTATCTCATAATTGTGTCCTTTGTTCCGAAGATGTTTTCCAAAAGCAAGTATCATCAATAAAGATTGATTGATTTCTTTTGGGATGTGTCTGTAAGAATGATGAAACATTTTCAAGCAGAATTGATGATAGGTAAAAATTTTTTTAAAAAACACGAAGTACTGATATAGAATTCTTTAACGATTACAAACTAATATGAAAAAAAGAACATGCAATGGGCGATTGCTTATGGTGCCATCAAAATTCGTCAATACAAGCATCTAAAACTGTTCTGTACTTTGGTGATGTGGGCTACTTAGGAATGAATTGGCATAGATTTGTTTAATCAATTAGATAAATTCAGTGGCTCATGAATCTGGTGGTCAGGGTGCCATTCTCGTAATCCAAGGGTAGGTTCAGCTTATCGGAGAAACCTTTATGTATGTCACTGTTACCTCAGTCGTTAGAGTGCGACGCTGATAAGGTAGGGATGGATGGTAGGGCCCTCAGTCAGATAATAGTTATACACAAGTTTTTTTTTTTCATACACACACACACACACACACAATATATATATATATATATATATATATATATATATATATATATATATATACATACATATATATATATATGTATATGTATGTGATATTATATATATATATATATATATATATATATATATGTGTGTGTGTGTGTGTGTGTGTGTGTGTGTGTGTGTGTGTGTGTGTGTGTTTGTGTACATATATCTGTGTGTGTGTACGTGTATATTTACATACATGTATATATGTATTCAGAGAGAGAGAGAGACAGAGACAGAGATACATACATACATACATACATACATATATATACATACGTACATACATACATACATACAGTACATCTACATAATACATACATGGATAGATAGATACATAGGTACATAGATCGATAGATAGGTAGAAGCATAGATACGTAGTACATTGATACATTGATAGATGATAGGTAGAAAGAAACTCTAGGGAGAGCTAGACAACAGAAGGTCTTCAGAGAAGTAACCCCCTTTAGACAAGTGTTTCGGCCCTGAATTCCTTACACTCTCGGGGGGCCGGGCCACATCCAGGTCATGACTCCTGGATGCCCTTCTGCTGTTGTCTATTTTTTTTTTCCCACGCCGGGGATCGAACCTGGGCGATTCTGCGCTTCAGAACTGCGGTACGCGGTTTTACCAATGTGCTAACGGGGCACACATCATCTGTAGGGAATTTAATCCTTATGAAGTTCACTTTTTTGGTTCCTCCTTGCCCAGATCCAGCTTGAGCTCCTTTCTGCTGCCTCTGCCATCGCTTTAAGGGCTCTAGTCCTCTTCTTCCCAGAAATGGCGAGTTGTTTCATGAGATCATAAGCGGAGGTGCCCACAAACCCTCTTGCCCCGACCTCTATGGCGAAGATTTTGACCCGCAGACCTGCTTTCTTCAGGGTGCTGGCAAGACCGGCGTATTTTTCGGTCTTGTAGATATGTGCTTCTTCCATTCTGCTTTCGTATGGCACAGTGAGTTCTATCAGAATCACTTGTTTCGAGGAGTCAGAGTGGAGAGCGATGTCTGGTCTCATGCCTGTCTTGCTGATGACATCTGGGTAATTTCTCCACTCTGGGAGGTCTGCTGTACACTCCCAGTCGACTGCTCCATCCAGAAGACCCTTTGGCAATGTGCTGGTTGTCATAGCCCTTTCGGGTAGATACATAGATAGATAGATAAACAAAACATGTATGAGTTTAGGGTTTTAGAGGTTCTTCATGTTTCCCTAGTTCCAGACATCCCCAGTAAATGGGGTTTTGCACAGGCGCAATGAGTCTGTCAAATAATAGCAGAGCAGAATAAGGTTGAGTGTTAATGATATTATTAGATTGTGAAGAATCCCTCTCGAAAGAAAAATAATTCTAAACATAATAAAGATACGTGTAAATCAAGAAATAGTCTGTTACAACATCAGAAAAAACAAAAAAAACAACAAAAAAACGACACACACACACTACCACTGTGCCTCATGTACCTTGTTCCAAAGACACTACTCCACCCCCAACCCCCCCCCCCACCCCCCAAAAAGTATCATTAGCAAAGATCAATGAATTTCTATTAGGATACGTCCGTAAGAGCGCTGAGACATCCTCACGTGGAATCGATGACGGTAGAAAAATGTGCCGGCATAGAACTGTAGCAGATCACACAATGACGTGAAAAACATGCCAGTGGCGATGCCTAATGTTGCCATCGAGTTTATCAATAAAAAGCATTCGCAGTTTAGGTGCTGGTTTTGTTATTGTTGTTTTGTTGTTGTTGTTGTTGTTGTTGTTGTTGGTGGTGGTGGTGGTGGTGGTGGCGGTGGTGGTTGTGGTAGTTGTTTTTGTTTGTTTTGGTTTGTTTTGTTTTGTTTAACCGTGGTGATATGCTCTATTCTAGAATGGACTGCAATCTTATTTCCCGACCGTGGTCTTCTGAATGGGCGTAGTTGTCAAGTGGATAAACGTTGGGCTTCCAGTCTGAGAGGTCTGGGTTTGATCTAGCAGAACACCTGTACCTGGTGGGTAAAGGGGGACTTTTTTTATTTCCAATGTCCCAAGGCAAAATGTGCGCAGCTACTGCTTAACAACCCCCCCCCCCCCCCCACCTTCGTGTGTACACGCTCACCAAACATCATGTATGCACGTTAAAAATCCTGTAAATCATGTTGGTGTTTGATGGCTTAATCATCATCATCATCATGTGCCCCTCCGCATGGCGTTGGCGATCATAGCCCTCCATATGTATCTGACCCTTGCTGCTGCAAGCACATCTTCCACCATCTCCGTCCTCAGCCACACTGCAAGTCCGTCCAATATTTTCTCCCTGGGTCTACCTGGTGCTCTTTTTCCCTCCACCTTTCCTGTTGTGACCAAATGCTCTAATTCCCCTTTCCTCACAAAATGGCCTATAAATGTTGCCTGTCTTTTCCTAATCTTCCTAAGATGAATGACCTGTTTGTGTCTGCCTCCATCAAGACTGTCTCGTTCGTTTTCTTTGTTGTCCATAGAACTCTCAACATTCTTCTTAGAAACCACATATCGGCCGCCTCAATCTTGTTCTGGCTTTGCTTGTTGACTATCCACGCCTCAAAACCGTTTAACATTATCAGTTCTATATAACATTCAAGAACACTCTTCCTGATGTTAATTTATTTGTTTGTAAGAATACCTCTCATGTTAAGGAATCATGAAAACACCCAGTGTTTACGCTTGCTAAAGACACAGAGTGTGCAAAGAAATAATAAAGTGTCTCAGCCAGTCTAACAGTTTTATTTATCTGTGCTTCACTAAAATTCTGCTTATGGATAATGCACAGAGAGACTAGATGAGTCTGGAGTACAATGTTGTACACAAACATGATTCATAAGGACCACGAGAATATTTAGAATGTATAATGATTACGGTAATATTCAAGAGTACAAGAATTCGTTTTTATCGGTGACAACGACAGAAACAACAACAACAACAACAACAACAAAACAATTATGATGTGTGCCTCCAACGGTGAAAGCTACTGGCCAAAACCTGTGTTTAAACTAAACTTGTATTTGCTAATTGAGAAACATTGTGAATACATTATATCTACTCAGAACTACGAAAGCAATCAAAGAAACACATAAATAAATTCCTAATACAAGATACAAACAAACCAAACAACAATACGCATTCTCTCTTTCGAAAAAAGAAGGAAGAGACAAAGAAAATAAAACGTGGAGGATGAAAAAGAAGACAGAAAAGAAGAGAATGAAAAATAGAGAGAATAAAAAAAAAATGCGATAAAACAAAATGTACATAAAGAAACTGGGGGATACAAAGAATAACAACAGTGATTAATGTCACAAATTCACGTCATTTGTTTGTTATTTGCCATATATTAAGGCTTTTATTTTTCCTCTTCAGAAATCAGTGACACATTGACATTTTCATGAGGGATACGACAAATAACATATCTTAATTTGAGTGATTTCCCCTTACACCCCCTTTCCCTCCCCTTCCACTCTCCTTCTTTGAAGTGCTGCGTATAAATCAATATGAACTCGTAAAAAACGCACAAAATAACAAACAAACAACAAAAAAGAACTTGCACGAAGAAGACAGACTGTCCTAAATTAGGACATTGATGAAAAAAATAACATTTTCAAAGGAAAGACGGCGTCTTTCTCACACTTATTGATAAAACGGGAATAGATGTGGTGAATGTACGTGTTCATCCACACGCGCGCGCGCGAGTGCACACACACACACAAACACACACACACACACACACACACACACACACACACACACACACACACACACACACATATACATATATATATATATATATATATATATATATATAATATGTATGAATATATATATATGTATATGATATGTATTCATACATAAAAATATGCATACATTCATACTTACATACACATATACATATAGAGAGATACACATATACATACATATATCTGTATATATATATATATATATATATATATATATATATACATAAATATATATCACATACATATACACACTCACAGAAACACGCACGCACACACACACACACACAAACAAACAAACAAACAAACACACACACACATACGCAAATGCACACAAACATACAAACACACACACACACACACACACACACACACACACACACACACACACACACACACACAGACACCCCTCCCCTCCATACACACACACACACACACACACACACACACAACACACACGCACACACACATACACACATGCTATCTGTTTATTTCGAACAACATCCTTTTTTTCCATTCATATCCGAAAAGGGAAAAATGAACATTCGACGAGATTCTTCTTATTCATCTAAATGATAGATAAGAAGGGGCGGTAAGAGGGATCAGAAAAGGAAGAAATGCAAAACAAAGACGAGGTAAGAAAAGAGAACAAGAAGCAAACATATTAAACAGTAGACAATAAACAGCGATTTCTTGACACAGAATGGGTCTATTTAATAAATATTTCATGGGAATCGCAGGCATGGAGCTAAGAACGAAGCAAAATGTGTGAATATTTTCCAGCTGTTAATGTTAGGTTTTTGCTGTGATATTCGTGATGTTTATGGGACTTGGGAGTCGAAAACAGTAGTTATTGCACAGATTTCGGTGGCATCCTCTTTTCTGTTTACTGCCAAGCGCATTTTAACGAGTGTGACTGAATGAGTGTGTGTGTGTGTGTGTGTGTGTGTGTGTGTGTGTGTGTGTGTGTGTGTGTGTGTGTGTGTGTGTGTGTGTGTGTGTGTGAGTGAGTGTGTGTGATTGTATCTGATCGTGTGTGATTGTGTGTATATATGTGGCTGTGTTTGTGCTAGAGAGGTGGGGGAGGGGGAGAGAAAGAGAGAGAGAGACAATGACAATGACAATGACAATGATGCTTTATTTTCCAACGGTAAAAGCTATTGGCTAGAAGCCATTTTTCAAACTTGCCGTTGCTATTCTATACACATGACATTTGTTTACAGTAACAAATACAGCTTAAGGAAAATACATGTTGAATACTAAAATTAAGATAACATTACAATGAAATCAAGAAACGTACACAGTCAGCACTTAGAGATAGATAGATAGATAGATAGATAGATAGATAGAAAGATAAATAGATAGATAGATAGATAGATAGATAGGTAGGTAGATAGGTAGATAGTATATAAAGATAGATAGATAGACAGATGAGCAGGAAGATAAATTAATGAATAAGTAAGTAAATAAAGAAAGAAAGATAATGTTGATAGTGATAATAATAAAAAGAAGACGAAGAAGAAGAAGAAGGAAGAGGAGGAGGAGGAGAGGAAAACAAAGTAAACAAAATAGTAATAAGATAAAACAAAATAAAATGAAATAGAGGGAGAAGAAACATTACATATGAAAAAATTATAGAAGATAAATCAAGCGTCAAATAGACTAATGTTCTTACAATCAAATCAAAGAAGATGAAATCAACTTGCTGTCACTATTTTTTCTGCGGGGGGAGAGAGAGAGAGAGAGAGAGAGGAGAGAGAGAGAGAGAGAGAGAGGGAGAGAGAGAGAGAGAGAGAGAAACAGACACACAGACAGATAGAGACAGAAATAAACAGCCAGACAGTTTAGGAGGCAAAACAAGACAGACACAAAGATATCTCAGATATCGAGCATTGATCATGAGAACCAAAATAGGATTAAAAGATACAGTAGATGTGGGAAATTGTGATTAGGGTCAACAGTGTTTATTTCAAATACCATTTTGTGCTCTACAACACTAACAACGATATAAGTAATTCAGTAAAAGACAAAGAAACAGAATCTTATAAACTCCCAGAAATGTAAATAATCAAAAAATATGTTTAAAATGTATACTATATCAACGAAAGAAAACAAACGAGACAGTCGTGATGGAGGCTGACACAAGAAGAACATTGATAAAGAAATTAGGAACAGACAAGCAATATTCATAGGCCATTTTATGAGGAAAGGGGAATTAGAGTACCTGTTTCACAACAGGAAAGCTTGAGGAGAAGAGAACAGCAGTACACCCATTGAGGAAATATTGGACGGACTTGCAGGGTGGCTGAGGACAGAGATGGTAGAAGATGTCTTTGCACTGACAAGGGATAGATGCATATGGAGGGCCATGGTTGTCAATACCATGCGGCATGGCACATGATGATGATGATATCAATGCTTAAACCGCACATCGGTACCCAGTACTGACAAAAACATATCACACTATATTATTTGCCAAGTTTAGATGTTTCCATTACTTGATACATGAAACAAGATCTGTCTATGTATTTCTAGTTACAGAAGATGTATGTCTCGTCACAAGAACAAAGGACGTGGAAAACAATTTCCGTCTAGACTGTTAAAATGATCGATTTCAACTAATCCTCACTAAGAATGTTTTAATAACACTGAAGTCATACAGAAATGAGGTGCTAGAGAATTCAGAAACAACCCTACCCCCACCTCCACCCACCCACCCCTAGATACACCACCGTTTCTTGGGGGGAAAGAGGGGAGAGCAGAAATATAAGGGCGATGCAATGCTTAATGCTCTTTAACCCATAGAAAATGGACATACACAATTCCAGTCATTGTGATAAAACGGACGTAGACACGTTGTTGCAGACGTAAGCTGGCAATTAAAAAGAACAGGCAATCATCCAGGATTCCCTGCAAACACCTCTGACCTAAAACACATGCAAGTGAGTGAGTCATTCTGAGCGAGACATACTCCGTGAGTCAGAAAGGAGTACAACAACACGAACAAGAACATGTCTTTTTCGGCAACAGGATGAAAGAAGCAGCATACATGCATATCAAATTTTACCCTCGCACAAAAGAGGTCTTACACTACGCATAGATTTATATATGAATCGTCTTAAATTGTTCCACTATACAATCGTTAAATATCACTATAAAGAAATCCATGTGAAATTTGTATTTTCAGTACGGGTAATGTAACAACTATTCAAATGTGGTAGTTGCTGGTCTGATTTTTAGGTTTCGAAGAACAATTTATTATCAAAAATTATGAATTCCTTTTCTCCCACTGGACGAAGCAACAGGGAAGTTTCAGGTCTTTTATCTCCTACTTGTTGTATTTGGTGTTTGTTCGTTTAGGATCTTACGTCTACGCTTGGCAAAGGCCAGTTGGCCGGAAACTTGAGCCTGTCTTGTCTGGTTATATAAAATCCGCGTTCAGATTTTTTGTTTGTTTTTTACATACATATATGTATAATAATAATATATAAACATATATATATATATATATATATATATATATATATATATTATATATATATAATATATATACATGGTATGTGAGGACAATGCCCTAGAAGGAACAACAAGAAAATGTCAAGACAGAAATGGAAAGAGTAAATATTAATAGTTTAGTAATAGGAGAGGTGAGATGGAAGGGAGCAGGCTTGCTGACATCGGGCAAGCATAACATTATGTATCCTGGAGGAGACACATATGAAAAGAAGGTAGGCATCCTAGTGGACGAAAGACAAGTCACAACGTTATATCAAAATTGATTTGAGGGCAAGCCATTTGAATATGAAATGTCCAATTATATCCAACAGCATCACGAAGTACTGAGGAAGAAATTCCAACATCTATTTAGAATGACAGAAATAAGGCTAATGTAAATCACAGGATGTTACAATTGTAATAGGACATTTCAATACTAAATTGGGACATAAAAAAGTAGGTGACATAGACAGATCTCATAGCCTGGGCCGCGAAATGAAAGGAGAGAGAAACGTGTTGAGTGGCACAAGCAAATGAATTCATGAGAAGAACCGCTTGGTTTGAGCAACCTAACAGAAGAACATAGATATGGATGAATCCAGAAGACAGCGCAAGAAAGCAAATTAATTACATCCTAATAAATAAGAGATAGCAAAAACAATGTAACAGTAACCGTAAACTGATTAGAAAAACAAAATAGGCTGAAACTAAAGAGAAAAAAACAAGTAAAAAATTAACATCAAACCAAATCTTTGACTCTTAAAAACAGATTAATCAACTAGTGCAAAAGTTACGTATCTGTTCAAAACAAATTCAGAGCTCTGCAAAATGTTGGGGACAGTGAGGAACAATGGACAAATTTTAAAAAAGAAAAGAAAAATGATAAAGGAAGTTGTGACACAATATCTAAAGTAGAAAGAAAAGCAAGAAGAACTGGAAGACAAAAGAAATTGTAAACTTGACGGATGGACGTAGGAAGGTACAAGGAAACGAGGGAAAATACAAACAAACCGATAAGGAAATTTAAAAAGTGCATTGAACGTAAAGACGCTTGGCCGGACACAAAGTACAAAGACATAGAAAACCAACACAAAACAGACCCTAAGTTTATATACGGAGATACTGAAGAAATTGTTCGTAGGAAAAATACACGCGCTTCAACTGGTAGCTTAACATCAAAAGATGGCACCATGTTATCGAAAAAGACAAAGAATTAGATAGATGGGGAGAGTACATAGCTGATATTTGACGATGACGAATGGAGGAACATACCATTAGAAACGGTTCTGAAGGACCCCTAACAGCGAAAGATGATTTTTTTTTCGTCCCATTTTCTACGCCACCTTAATGGCCACGGAAGCTGGCACCGTCTTTACAATGCGATGATGATGATATCGATGAGGATGATAATCACGATGGTATGGAGTTCCATCTAGGATTGAGAAGGCATGACAGAGCTTTACCCTACGCTTACTATCATAATATATCCTAGATACTGACACCTGCTGTACTGGTCAGAAGATTTGAGCAACAACTTCAATGACGCATCCGTGAAGTGGATGAGACTCGACTGTGTGGTCCCAGTCTTCCCAATGAGCTAACACCACGCCCAAATCTGTGTAGCCGGTTAGAGCCGAACAATCCCACAATGATTTTTGAAGTGACTGATGGGGATTTGAACCCACAACTTTCCAGTCGGTAGTCCATTCCGCTAACCACTACACCACGATGACTGGTTATGAAAAAAGAACTTACAGCTGCGATGAAACAGATAAAATGTGGAAAGGCCCCAGGACGAGATAATATTACTATAGAAATGATTGGGGCCTTTAAATGAATTTGGTTTGGAAAAAAACAAAAAAACTAACAGTCCTCCTAAACGAAGTTTATGACACGGGGAAAATCCCCACAGTTATGTCAAAGTCAATTTTTATTGAACTAAATCCCACAGTTATATCAAAGTCAATTTTTTATTGAACTTCCAAAGATAGCAGGGGCTATAGAATACTAATTCCATCGTGCAATAATCCTGATAAATCTTGTGAGAGAGATTCTATCGAGAATAGTCACAATGAGGACAAGGAACAGAATCAAACAAAAAAAGCAGAAGAATAATGTGCAGGTTTCGAAGTGAAAGAAACTGTTAATGCCATAAAGTCCATAGAAAGACCAGCTGAGTTGAAAAAGGATCTATATGAACGTTTTGTTAATTACACCGAGCCTTTTGATGGGGTAAGACATAAAAAATGATGAACCAGCTGGAAAAGCTCAATATTGATGGAGAACACACACACACACACACACACACACACACACACACACACACACACACACACACACCACACAACACACACACATGCAACACAACACACACACAACAAACACAACACAAATACACACATCACACACACACACACAACAACACACACACACAAAACAAAACACAACACAACACACACACACACACACACAACACACACACACACAACACACACACACAACACAACACCACAACACAACTAAACAATCTGATACCCAGTGCGGTCCAGAAATAGACAACGCACTTTGAAATACGTGAAAAACGTCTCCAGGATTTGATAAACCAAAGTATGTTACAACGTGGAGTTTCTGTCAAGTAGAAAACAATGTTAAATATAAATATTTCATTGGTGTATGCTACAGTTTCAGCTCTAATTCAGTTACCGTTTCTGAGTCACCTTTCATGTTCTTTGCTTGACTGGGAAAGCGGGAGTTCAGAAATAGCTCAACGTGTTGGCATCTCTCTTGGGTTCAGCTCGTTACTGCGTAGAGGATTTTTTTGTTTTTGTTTGTGTTGTTTGTTTGTTTGTTGTTGTTGTTTGCTTTTTGTTTTTTACTTTTTATTTGTTTATTTAGAATGGCTTAACTGTTTCTTGTTTATTTGTTTTTGTTTGTTTTTGTTTTGTTTTTCTTCTGATTTCTTTGTTGTGTTCTTTTTTTCTGCTGTTCTGTCTTCGCAACTTTAGTAGTGTTGATCCCACTTAGCCCATTCCGACACTTAAACACACCACCACACTCCAATTTCATTCAGCCGAAGCCCCAGCGCCAGAAAGCCTGAAGGAGTGAGCGATGTCAGGCTGATTCTAATACTCTTATTGTTTAAAGCCCAGCCGACTGTGCAGAGCTATACCCGAGGCTATGATTCTTTTTAACGTGCACAACACCAGGTTGAAAACAAAACAAAACAAAACAAAACAAAACACGTGCTTTGAGAAGAAAATAAAGCGCGCATATCAATACATTCGCTGTACATAATCTAAGGACATGCTCCAGGCGTTGACTATACGGACCAGTTTATCACCAGAGGATTAAAATAAAAGAAACCTGAATACAAGAATAAATGAATCTTTTATTTAATGTCTGTTCACAATAGTGATTTTAGACACAAACTCACGCACACACACATACAAACAAAGGGGAAAAAAGGGTGGGGTGGAGAATGAGTATGGGGAAGGGTAATAGAAGTTTGAATACAGGTGAAAACATAACTAAGGACACGAAAACATACATAAACACTGGCGTAAATTACCTTAAATTGCTTCCGCATATCACATTTCCTTAGCGACAACAATGCTGTTGATACATGTATTCGAGAGATCATTCTTAAGAGAAAGTACGTAAGGCTTTTATAGAAACACACACACACACACACACACACACACACACACACACACACACACACACACACACACACAAACACACACAACACACACACACACACACACACACACCACACACAATGGACCAGCATGGCATAAAAGGAATGCCTGGAAGATATGACAGAAAGTAAAACAGCAAGGCAGAAACAGAGAGTGACAGAAAAGAGGACATTGCTAGCACAGTATTTACAGATGATGGGGACGCTATACTGAAGGAGCCTCCGACATTATCACGGACGGGGAGCCTACCGTACGGTCACTTACCAGAGAAGATCCTACTGGTTGGAAGGCAGGCCATGTCCGATAGGTGGCCCAGTTGGTAGGTAGGAGGGTCTATCTGGGAAGATCGCGTGAAGCTCTGGAGGATTCAATCGCTGACCATCCAGGATTTTCTTCCCTCCTCCCCCCTCCGTCCTCCTGCTAGACATTGAATCGTGGTCTGGGCTCGAGTCTTTCGGATGACAGGATGAAACATGACGACAAAGAGTTGTCCTTGACAAACATTCTCAATGAATAAACAAATAAAGAAATGAATAGATAAATAAATAAATAAATAAAAAATCCACTGTGGCCTTGAATAAATAAATAGATAAATAAATACATAAATAACTCATTATTCTTCACATGCATAAAGGGGGAAAATGTGTGGTCCTGTCCAATGACGACGTGAATCCATTGGGACAAAACAATGTACATTTCACGTTAAGACCAACACACATACACACACGCGCGTGGGCATGCACACACATACACACAAATAAAAAAAATAAAAAAAAGGAAATCCAGCCTAATCCAGTCTAATCCAACCCAAGAGACAAAGAACGCGGGGATGACGTGTTCAAGTTTATTCAACCGGGATTCATCGCACTCAGTGAACTCCATATGTGCTCCACCCAATATGCCACCTCTGTAGTGTCAGACTCCTTAAGCCTGCGCAATGTCTTGAAACGGAAGGGATACGGCAGGAGAAGAGGGGGCAGGCGGAACAGGGCCTTCGAAACATTTTTTTTTTGTTTTTTTTTGTGGATATCATACCCCACCCCACCCACCTTAATTGATGAATTGGCTATCGAGTGGCGTCGGGAGCTTGGGAGGTGATTGTCTGGAGAGTGGCGAGGTATTGGTGCTCTGAGTCCCATGCACACCCTCCGGGTGTTTTGTGTAACTTCTTGTTAACTCTTGTTAACTTCTTAACACTGCATGAAGGTGTGGAACACCTGTTATTTCGCTCCTGTAGCTCTTTCTTTTACCGTAACATACATAGTGCTTGCGTTATACCGTTTCTTGTATTTTCTCACTCTCTCGCACTTTTCTTTCTTTCTCTCTCTTTTTTCTTTCTCTCGCTCTCTCTCTCTCTCTCTCTCTAACACACACACACACACACACACAGAAACACACACATTCTCTCTCTCTCTCTCTCTCTCTCTCTCTCTCTCTCTCTCTTTCTCTGTCTACAGCTCGGTATTTTGCACAGGGCTTAAACACATTCACGCGCACACAGTTACATGCACACACACACACACACACACACACACACACACACACACTCACACACACACGTTCTCTCTCTCTCTCTCTCTCTCTCTCCTCTCTCTCTCTCTCTCTCTCTCTCTCACACACACACACACACACACACACGTGTATGCAACACACAACTTCGTGAAAGCTGAATAATCTGCACGGGGAGCACTTGTCTCTCGCCAGAGTTCACGTCACGCACGAGTCTGACTGTCTGAACAATCGGACGTTCAGCTGTAGTCACATTTCAACTTCGTCATGACTGGAGTAAACAGGGAAAAGAAACCAGCAATTTATCTTATTTATTTATTTATTCATTTCCAACGATAACAATTGTGTCTATTGGGCTGCTGAGAAAGTCCCAATGTGGAATACATCGGTTGTTGTGAATTTATGACAAGGTAAGCACCTTTCATTCGCTTGCTTTGTATTATAACTGATTACCAATAATGTCGTTTTAATTTTGTAGCGTGCTGTTTGCCGTCTCTGTTGATATAGTCGTGGACTCAAAATCTAATATCTGGAGTTCACTCCCACCTGGCTACATAAAAACTGGCATGTTCGCTGCTTACCTTTGTTTCAATACGTGTTCATGGTGTGAGCTAAATTACAGGTACTTCCCCACTCCAACAATTTGCCATAGCATGTTTTTGTGCAAACTGTGCGATTAGAAGTAATTCTTTGAAGTTTGAGTGGCACGCTTATGGAATTTTCCGAATGTGATGAGAATTTTTTTTAATCTATCTTCAAACTCAACTCTATACCATTGAGTGGAGCGTTTATGGAATGTTCTGAATGGATGACTTCTTTTTTTTTTCTTCTCTCTCTCTCTCTCTCTCTCTTTCCTCTCTCTCTCTTTCCTCTCTCTCTCTCCTTTCTCTCTCTTCTTTCTCTCTCCCCTTTCTCTCTCTCTCTTTCCTCTCTTTCCCCTCTCTCCTTTCTCTCTCTCCTTTCTCTCCCCCCTCTCTCTCTCTCTCTTTCTCTCTCTCTCTCTCTCTCTCTCTCTCTCTCTCTCTCTCTCTCTCTCTCTAACAGTCTGATATTCAGCTAAAAGCACTGGACGTGAATACAGCTAGAGGTTAAAAAGAATACAGTGGTAGTGGGAGGAGGGAGAAGGGGAGGGGGCTGTATGGCATTGATTCGTTTTCGATGCGAGAAACCTCGGAATCCATTTCGGGATGAAGTTGTCTACACTTCCATCAGGTTATCTCGATTGGTGGTCTGGGTGCTAGTCTTTCAGATAAGATGACTGATACCCTTGTGTGCAGCATGCACCTAGCACATGTTGAAGCCTTCAAGCTATAAGGATAATAGTTCTTTGGCAAAATCTTGTAAAAAAAATCATGTTCATGGGGGTAAAAACGCATACCAAAACACACAAAATTGGGTGGCGCCGCACCATGGCAACTTTTTTTCCCGGAATGAGCGACCCGTTGTCACGCGGGGAAAAACGGTTTTGTAGTGATTGGATAACTACATGTGTCAAACAGCGCTTACGCCAGAGTCAGTCTGTGGAACTGAAGGGGATTCCCTCCATACCAAGTAGCCTACACACGTTGTTGTTGCCGCCTGGACAATAATAATAATAATAATAATAATAATAATAATGTTTATTTGTATAGCGCATATTCCATATAAAAACATGCTCACCAGCGCTTTACATTTCCGCAAGAAAGGCAAAAGGTGATAAAAAATGTTCACAATTATATATAAATTAAGATAAAAAAAAATTAAAGCTATACAAGTAAGAAGACACATAAGAAACCACAGAATATTAAAATTTAAACACTGACTTATGTAATGAAGAAAGATTAACAGATTTTTCATATGAATAAAGAGGCATACTGTGTTTATATATTGCTGCGTGTGTATGCTTGCGTACGTGTGTGTGTACATGTGTGTGTGCGTGCGTGTGCGTTGCTGTGCGCGTGTGTTTGTAAGAATGTGTGTGTGTGTGTGTGTGTGAGAGAGAGAGAGAGAGAGAGAGAGAGAGAGTGTGTGTGTGTGTGTGTGTGCGTGTGCTATGTTTGCATGCGTGTGTGTGTGTTTATGCATGCAATAGTTGTACATAAAATTATAATCAATATTTTGAATGAAGATAAAAACAGAAAAATTCTAATCCATATACAGGAAAAACATTACAACTTCAGTATTACAGCATTAATACCTTGACAATCAAAATTCCTCACAAATTATGAACTATTCGCATATCATACACCACAATTTACATACAAACAAAGATTTGAAAAAGTTTCTTAAAGTATTTCAGTCTCTTTCCCACTCAATTTCTCCCCTATCCCTTCCTCAGCTGTACACATACAGTGATACACACACATGCTCACTCAAGCACACACACACAAACACACACACACACACACACACACACACACACACACACACACATACACACATGCACGCACACACACACCTTGCTCTATAGGCCCTTATACAAAATACTGTTATACAGGCAGGAGAGATTAGTCTGATGACAGACTTGCAAAATAAGGCTCTTCAGGTTAGATGAGTTTGAAAGAGGTGGGTTTTCAGGTGCCGTTTGAAGGTTGAGAAACACTTAGTTTTTCTGAGAGACAGTGGTAGAGAGTTCCATACATTTGGGCCAAAGACAGAAAGATTTTTTACCAAAGGTGTCTAGAGAGAAGCGAGGAACAGTCAACAGTGAGGTGTCAGAAGAGCGGAGCGTTCGAGAAGGTTTGTAACCCTGCAGGAGGTTGGCAAGATAGGATGGCATGTTCTCGTGATAGATACACTGAAAGCAGAGACAGGCAACTTTATATTGAATCCTAGCCTTTACCGGGAGCCAATGAAGTGTTCTAAGCAGAGATTTTGCACTCTCACGCCTGGGCTTGCGGAGAACAAGGCGAGCCGCGTGGTTCTGTATGCGCTGAAGTTTAGATAGTTGATTGTCATGGAGACCTGCGAATAGAGAGTTACAATAGTCCAGTCTAGATAGTATGAAAGAGACAGCAAGCTTGTTGGTAGCATCAGTGGAAAGGAAGGAGCGAATCTTACCAATTCTGCGTAGCTGATAGTACAGAGTACGGCACAACTGTTTGACATGGGCTTCCATAGACAGAGTATGGCACAACTGTTTGACATGGGCTTCCATAGACAATCAGCACTATTGAGTTGCGTAAAGGTACTAAGGCACGTTTCGTACGCGCTAGGTAGGCGAGGTTTTCGAGAGGTATGCCACTAGAAGCGTTTGTTTGTTCCACCTAGCGGCAAGCGTGGAAATGTATTCGATAGGCAAGGCTGGGTAGCATCTGGAAAATTTTGCCGGCGAGGTAAACATTGTGGTCTTGCAAGTCGCCTTTGCGTTTGACAACTCCGTCTTGTGTTAAATAAACGCCGTACATTGGCCAAAATCCACTTCGCCTCAAGTCCCGTTTCACAGGACACATTTTTCTCGCCCTCGCCACTCGCTGTCTCGCCACTTGGGCCCGAGCATGTTAGCGTGTAAATCATGGGTCCTTACTTCTTGCCTGGCCATGCATTGCAACATGACTTTGGCTTCTTGCAAAGAGACCTTCAGTTTCTGCTAGTTGCGGCCAGGGTATCGAATCTTATAATGGGACGACTTACCATTAAAAAAGTGAAGACTGCAAGTCATACTCTACTGTGGGCATGCCAAAGTCCCTTTCAGTGTTAAAGCAGTATCTCCCCTTTCAGGAAATTCTGTGCTAAAAAGTTCATCTTTTGTCACTCTTTTTCTGCCTTCCTGCTTGCTTTGATTTCTTTCATTTTCTGCCTTCTGGTCCATGCACTGTATGTGTTCTATAAAGCCTTACATACTTTCTCTTAGGATTGACAATTGGCTACCTGTATTAAGTGCATTTGTGCTCAAAAGACGTGTGATGTGAAGAAGCAGTTTTAGGTGATTTAAGCCAATGTTATGTTTTAATGTCATTAGTAGTTTTTACATTCACATTCAGGCTTTATAGAACACATTTCACCCTTGGCGATAAACTGGAAGAAGTGGTCAACGCCAGGGCCATATCCTTAGATTATGTGTGCGAGTGCACTGATATGTGTCTTAAACGTTCTTTTATAGATTTGTTTTTATTGAGATATTATATTTGCTTTGAAATGGGTTCGGTCCTGATATGGTTTATGAAGTCAGCTGGGCTTCAAACGATAAGAGTAAAAATAATGGGAACAAACTACAAAATACGGAACCACAAGACCAGGTCAGACAGGCAGTGTTATGGATTAACGTGTAACTAAACTACGCACAAAAAGTTAAGGATCACTTGCACAAAAATTAATAACTTTCAAAATAAGAAAGCCAATGCGTTGAAGTTTGGCAAACATTTAATTCCATGCTTTAGCGATAACGATACACAATTGCCTTCAATTTCGAGCAATCGTTTGGTGTGTACATTTGATCAAAGTGGGTACGTATCGAAATTTGATTTCCCAAAGTCATTGAAATCACAAGACAGGGCATTCTGATGCTCCCAAAAGTTCAGTAATGCGTGTAACCGCCATGGCTGTTCTGGCACTCGACGCAGCGAGTCCTCATCGAGTTGACCAGGTTGGTGAAGATCCTCTGTGGAAGCGCCTGCCACTCAGCCTGCAGCATCTGGTAGAGGTGTTGGGCATCCCTGGGCGGGGGGTGGTTGCTCCTCACTTTGCGATCCAGCTCATCCCAGAGGTTCTCAATCGGGTTGAGATCGGGACTGCATGCTGGCCACTCCATTCTGTTGACTCCAGACTGCTGCAGGAAGTCGTTGACCACCCTTGCCCTGTGGAGGCGAGCGTTGTCATCCTGGTAGACAGCCGTCGGTCCCATCTGCTGCAGTGTAGGCACAGCCAGCGGTCGAAGGATCTCATCCCGGTATCGGAGGCCAGTCAGGTTACCCTGTACATGATACAAGGGTGTTCTGTGGTGAAGGCTGAAGGCCCCACAGACCATTACAGAACCTCCACCAAAGGCCACCTTTTCTTGGACAGTGGTGTCGATAAAGCGTTGCCTTGGGCGCCTCCAGATCCTCAGTCGGCCGTCGTTGTGGTTCATGGTGAAGCGTGATTCATCACTGAACAGGACCTGGGACCATTGCTGACGTGTCCACCTCACGTGACGTCTGCAGAAGGCGCGGCGTGCTGCCCTATGGGCTGGAGTTAAGCGTGGCCGTACAACTGGGCGACGAGGACGGAGGTTAAACCCATGAAGGCGGTTCCGTATGGTCTGCTGGCTGATGTTGATGTTAGTAGCCACCCTCAGCTGCCTTCGAATGATGCTGGAAGGGGCTGTTCTTGTCTGCAGGGCTTGTCGTTCAATGAGACGATCTTCCCGTGGGTTTGTCTTCTTCGGTCGACCAGATCTGCGTCTTTCATGGACCCTCCCAGTGGCTGTGAAGCGTTGAATCAGTCTGACAATGACCGAGATGGACACCTGAAGTCGCCTGGCCACTTCTCGCTTGGGAACACCATCTTGGAACCATGCAACAGCTCGTCCCCTCTCAAACTCGCTCAATTTTCGTCGTGGAGGCATTGTCAGATCAGGCCTACTACTGGTGGAATGTCTTCTGATAAAGCCAAGCAAGAGACAGCATCTCACACATAAACAGCAGTGCTTGCACGTGCATAATGGTTTTTCCATCTGGCTTGTGCAATGTGTTCAGGCAGAACGGTCCAAAACAAGGTCCTTTTTCGCAAGTTTCCGCTTTTCCGTTTGCGGCCAAGCTCAGTAGTAGAGAATCCCGTGCAATTTTCGCACTAACACAACATCGCCCACTTACAGCTGAACAAGAATTCATAACAATTTGGCTGGACTGAGAAATAAATAACAGTAGCGAACTGAGTTTATTACGCACCTGTTTTCTCATAGTGATCCTTAACTTTTTGTGCGTAGCTTACAAAGACCTGTATCTGTGACCAACACTACCACCAACAACAATGATAAAAAGTAGTCCGACTCAGTTTAGGAATCACAACAAAAAAAACACGAAAAAAGAATAAGAATACGTATTTAATACAAGACAAAGACAGGCGCACATTGAGGCCAACTGGCTTTTGTCAAGCGTAAGATCACAAACACCAGATACAAAAATTAGAACAAGACTGAAACTTCCCTGCTGCTCCGTCTGGTGTGAAAAAAGGAAATACTTTTCTCACACCGGACGGAGCAGCAGAGAAGTTTCAGCTGGCCGAAAATTTGCGCCTGTCTTATTGTATTAAAGACGCATTCTTATTCTTTGTTCGTGTTTTGTCTGGTTCCTGTTTGCTTGAATACAGACATTTGCACTTGTTTTGGATTTTGTACGACTCGGTTCAGTTCGTCGTGTCTACCAGTATGCACAACAATGAATCTTTTTAAATTTCAGGCAAACTTACTCATGATATACATCAACTATAATTAGTATGTTGCACGTCCTAACGAAAATTCCGGTGTCCACAGGTAGCGACAGCGACTGTGACCCTTCTGCACCGTGCCTTCAGTGAACAAGAAGCCCTGCACATACATGACCTGTGTAAACATCCCAAGACGCTGCGTGATGTAGTTTACACGTTCACCTACCGTCTGATCCATTTACCCAACCTTCAGAGTGTCCTTGTAAGTAATCAGATCAAACGTTGAAACTTGGGAAAGGGGAGAAGTGGGTGACCAAGAGGGAGATTTGAGTATGTTCAAGAGGGATTCATCGCAAGAACTTCACCAGCAAATCACCAAGAAAAGCACAAAGAACAATACCAACACATGGCAGAACCAGAACACCAAAGGCACCTAGGAACAGAAGAAACAAAACTTTTCAGAACGAACAAATATAAGACAGAAAAACACGAGGAAAAAGAACAAGAACAGTACGAAGTGAAAAAGGCAGCAAGAACAAGAAAAACAAAACCAAAAATAAAAATTAGAAAATTATTCTTAAGAGAAACATGTACAGAAAGTGCAAGATAAAAACAGCAAAAGTGACATCACCCAAAACATATAATAGCAACAAAGAGCTGGAAAAAAAAAACACCAAGACAACACGATTTCCAAAATCTAAGCGGAGCAAAAGCAAGAAGACAAAACCAATCACAACAACAATAGGAACGACAAGAAGAACAAAAACAAAACAAAAAGAACAGAATATACGTTACCAAAAAGTCGAAGAAAAAACCAGCAGCAACAACAACAAAATACGACATAGCAAACCCAGAGCAAAACAAAAAGACAAAACAGAACGAAAAAGTAAACCAAAAAAAACGAAAAATAGAAAACGGAACAATACACAATGCATGGCAAACCCACAACTATGCTTGTTACACAATCAACAACAAAAGAAAATCAACATTGATACACAGAAATGGAAACAAAAGCTATAACGGAAAGAATACCAGAAGAAATGAAGAGCAAAAGGAACAAGAAGCTTTGCGTCAAGAAGCGATACAAGCCACAAAAAAGAACATCTGTGATGACAACAAAGGGACGAGCTTCGCCAGCAAATCAAGAAAAGCACAAAGAACAGTGAAAGGGAAAACATCAAGCACAATAAACACGTCGAAAAAAATAGCAACACAAACAGGATCAAGAATGAAAAACGATGGAACGAGCATGACTAGGGACAAAATCGATGGAAAAAGAAAAGTGGATAAAACCACATAAAGAAGGCCAAAACAAAACAGAAAAAACAAAATGGGGAAAAAGTGACACGAAGAAAAACAAAATAAAGGAAAGAGAAAATCTTAACAATAATAGCAAAAACAACAAAAACAATGAGAAAAAAATCACGAACATAAACAAAGACGACAAAAAGTCAAAGAAACAAAAGAATAACAAAGTCAACAAGAACAAGAGGAGGAACAAGTACGGGAAGAACCAAGTGTAGAAAAGCAAAACAGACACCAGCAAGTATACAATAACAATACCAACACATGGCAGAACCAGAACACCAAAGTCACCTAGGAACAGAAGAAACAAAACTTTTTAGAATGAACAAATATAAGACAGAAAAGCACGAGGAAAAGAACAAGAGCAGTAAGAACTGATAAAGGCAGCAAGAACAAGAAAACCAAAACCAAAACCAAACACTACAAAAGTATTCTGAAGAGAAACATGTACAGAAAGCACAAGATAGAAAGAGCAAAAGTGACATCACCAAAAACACAAAATAGCAACAAAAAGCTGAAAAAAACCAACACCAAGACAACACAAATTACAAAATCTAGGTGGAGAAAAAAGCAAGAAGACAAAACCAATCAGAAGAACGACAGGATCGTCAAGAACAACAACAAAAAACACACACAAAAAAAACCAACAGAATATTCTTCACCAAAAAGGCGAAACAAACAGCAGCAACAACAACGTCATAAACGTCATAAAGCAAACCCCGAGAAAAACAAAACAAAACAAAGCAAAACAAAAAGGCTAAAAAAGATATACGACAAAACAGAAACGAAAAAGTAAAAAAAAACAACAAAGAATTCTAACAGAACAATACACAATGCATGGCAAATCCAAACTATGCTTGTTACACAAACAACAACAATAGCATCAACATGGATACACAGAAATGGAAACAAAAACAATAACGGAAAGAATACCAGAAGAAATGAAGAGTAAAACGAACAAAAAGCTTTGCAACAAGAAGCAATACGACAAGCAACAGAAAAAGAACATCTGTGATAACAACAATGGCAAGAACTTCACCAGCAAATCACCAAGAAAAGACAAAGAACAATGAAAGGGAAAAAATCAAGAACAATGAACACTTCGAAAAGAACAGCAACGCAAACAGAATCAAAAATGAAAAACGATGGAACGAGCAAAACTAGGGGACAAAATGAAAATCAATGGAAAAAGAAAAGTGGCTAAAACCACAAAAAGAAGGCAACAAAAAAAAAAGGAAAAAAATGAGACCAGAACCAGAACACCAAAGGCACCTAGGAACAGAAACAAAACTTTTCAGAACGAACAAATGTAAGACGGAAAAACACGAGGAAAAAGAACAAGACCAGTAAGAACTGAAAAAGGCACCAAGAACAGGAAAACCAAAACCAAAAACAAAAACTACAAACTTATTCTGAAGAGAAACAAGTACAGAAAGCGCAAGATAGAACCAGCAAAAGTGACAGCACCAAAAACATATCAACAAATAGCTGAAAATAACACCAAGATAACAACGAATTACAAAGTCTAAGTGGAGCAAAAGCAAGAAGAGAAAACCAATAAGAACAACAACAGGAACGACAAAAACAACAAATCAACAACAAACAAAACAACAGAATATTCGTCACCAAAAAGTCGAAAAAACAAACCAGCAGCAGCAGAAACAAAAAAACAACACAAAACAAACCCAGAGCCCCCCCCCCCCCCCCCCCCCCAAAAAAAAAAAAAAAAAAAAAAAAACTATGAAGAAAAAAAGCAACAAAAAAAAAGAATAGAAAACAGCAATACACAAGGCATGGCAAATCCACAACTATGCTTGTTACGCAATCAACAACAAAAGCAAGAAGATATAAACAAAGAACAAGGAATTCAAATCACTACCTTACAGCTACAGCAACACGAAAGAAAACACTCGAAACAAAGCAAACAAAACAAACAAACAAACAAAAGTACATTAAATATAAAAAATCACAAACGAAGGGGAAAAAACAAGAAAAACAAAGCACGAACAATACACAGTATATGGCAAATCCATTACTTGATTATTGCACAATCAATAACAACAGAATCAATATGAAAAAAATTATATGAAATCAAAATCAATAACAGCAAGAAAATCGGGAGAAATAGAAGAGTAAACGGGACAAGAAGCAGAAGAAAAAGATCTACAAGAAGCAGAAGAAGAATATCAAACGACAAAGATATCAACAAGTCATCACTAAAATGTCAAAGACGAGTGGAAGGGGGAAAAAAACAAAGAAGAAAATGTAAATGAAAGACAAAATAGCTATGAGACCTGGAATAAGAATGAAAAAAATACTAAATAAACATAAGTAGTGGACGAAATCAAAAGCAACGACAAAAACACCTGAAACGATATAAAGGAAACGAGCACAAACAACAACAACAAAAAGACCAGAAGAAAACAAAGCAAAAAAAAAAAAAAGACAACGAAAACAAAACCAAAGAAAAACAAAAGGGAAATGAAAGAAAGGAAAAAAATAGAGCATTCGTGACAAAAACAACAGAAACAAGAAAAAAAAACACGAACATAAACAAATACAAGTCGAAGAAACAAAAGAACAACGAAGTCAACAGGAAAAGAAGGAACAAGTACAGGAAGAATAAGTGTAGAAGGGCAAAACATAAATCGGCAAGAATACGATCACAATATCAACATATGACAGAACCAGAACACCAAAGGCACCAAGGAACAGGAAGAAACAAAAAAAAACTTCAGAGAGAAAAAACACAAGGTAGAAAAACACGAGAAAAAATGAACAAAAGCAATAAGAACTACAAGAGCGGCAAGAACAAAAAAAAAGCAACCAAAAACAAAACAAAATTATTCGGAAGAGAAAACACAGAAAAATAAACAAAAACAAAAGCGACAATAGCACGAACATAAAAATAATATTAACAAATAGCCGAACCACAACACCAAGGTCACTAACAATAACAAGAGTCGCAAAGTATAGTAGGCAGAGCAAAAACAAGACACCCAAAGAAACACACAACGGGGGAACGAAATTACTACTATAATTCCTGCAACACGAAAAAGAACCCACCCACCCACCAACGTACCTCCCAAAAGAATATAAAACACATAAACAAAACAGAAATGAAGAAAAAACAACAACAAAAAACAGTAAACGATAAATGACAAATCCACTACAATTATTATTGCACTATCAATAAAACGGTATCAACATGGATACACATATGAAAAGAAAATCAATAGCAGCAAGAGAACCAGGAAAAAATGGAAGAATAAAAGGGACAAGAAGCAAAACAAGAAGAAGAAACAAAAATCTATGAAAACATTGACGGCTGAAACAACAAATCGCCAAGAAAAGCACGACAAAGAATACTGGAACAGAAAAAAATCAACAACAAAAAGTAACGAAAAGACGAATAGCAACAGGACAAAAAACAAGAATAAAAAAGAAGCTAAAGAAACATAACTAGGCGACAAAATCAAAAGCAGAGACAAAAGTAAAAGAAAAATAGCTGAAACGATATGAAGAAAGCGAACAACAAAACAAAGCAGAACAAGAAAAACAAAACAAAAGTAACAGAAAACCAAAAGGGAAACACAGCAGCACCAAGAGCACCAACAAGAACACAAATATGGTACTAATGAACAGGACAAAAACAAGACAAAAGAAACGCACAACATGAGAATAAATCGACGACACAACAAATGCTACAACTACAACAGCTGACGGGAATCAAATACACAACAGGCACAGGAACAAGAACTTGTAGATTAGAAACAAAACAGAATAGAATAACAGACAAAATTAAGAACGAAGCAAATGACAACCAGAAGTTAACAAACATACAATCAAACACAATATCAGTCAACATGATGAAGAAGAGGAACACAAGAAGAACTAAAATGAGAGAACTTTGAAGCCTTTCATCGGGCCTCCATGTGTAGCTTCCTTGAGTTAGTGCTACTTTGCATGAGCTCGGAACATGTTCCACTGTTTGTTTGCCCTGGCAGAGCGGGCACACAAGGTCATCTATTTTCCCCTATGTCACCAGATTCGAGGGCAAGAGTTAAACTTGAGAATGAAACCGATTCTGATAGTGGCCACTATTCCAGCTTAGACATCTTAAGAGTGCACTTCACATCGAGGTTCCTCTTATGTTTTATCTTTTTGGAATGGTTGTGGCATGCTCTCCACAGCCAGACACTTCCGAAAAGCCTGTTCTCTGGACTTACAAAGCGAGGTATTCGTTGTCCGTAAGGTGTTTAGTCAGCCTCGCAGCCTGCCAGAGGATTATTTTCCACTTGAGTTCAGAAGTGATAGTTGTCTTGAAGGAACTTCGAATTCTGTTCTTTTGGGGATGTATACTCTATCTGCTACAATCCACTGGTTGATAATCTCCCGGTTCCTGCATGCTGACCATGTTTCTGGATCCGCTTGAGGACAAGTGGACATTTCCTCAAGCAGCAGATGAGCTATTTCTTTACTGCGACATGACGATGTCAAGTGATGCTTCGCCCAGAGGATTGGAATGTTTTCCTGTGATGCTGTTCCAGAGTTGTTATATCTGTTGTGACCGTCCCTGAATTGAGTGACTGGAAGAATTTCCTGCCATACTGGAAGGGTTGTCTGAAGAAATTTTGTCTTTTTGCTGCTTTCTTGAGTATTTTGCCTTGCTGAGGGTTCTTTCTCTTTGAGGGAACATGGGGGTGGGGGGGGTGGGGGCAGAGCCAAGGGGAGGTAACTTGAGGAGGGACCTTAGGGCGGTGGGAGAATCAAGGGTAGGGAACTTGGGGAAGGAACTTGGGTGGGAACCAAGGGGAGGGAAGTTGGTGATGGAAATCAGGGGGGGGGGGGTGAACTTGGGGAGGAACTTTGGTTGGAGGGGGAACCAAGGGCAAGGAACTTGGTAACAATTAAGGGGAGGGAATTGGGATGGAAATTAGGAGGGTGCGGAAAAACCAAGGGGAGGAAACGTGCGGGGAAAGAACTTACAGGGCCCAAGGGGATCAAACTTGGGGAGGGAACTTGACAGGGAGGGGGGGAAAACTTGGGAGGGGAGGGAACTTGGGGAACATGGAGAAGAGAGTGGAGGGAACATGGGGGGAGGGGCGAACCAAGGGGAGGGAACTGCGGGAGAACTAAGGGGAGGGAACATGGGGGAACGTCAGGGGTTGAACCAAGGGGAGGGAACTTTGGGGTGGGGGGACAGAGCAAATTGGAGGGAACTTGGGGAGGAACCAAGGGGGGTTGACTTGGGGGATGAGAACCAACGGGAGGGAACTTGGGGGCACCAAGGGTAGGGAACTTGGGGAGGAAACTTGGGGGGAGAACCAAGAGGAGGTAACTTGAGGAGGGAAATGGTGGCGGACGGGAGAACCAAAGGGGAGGGAACTTGGGGATTAATTTGGGGGGGGGGGGGGGAGTTGATCAAGTGGAGGGAACTTCATTAGGGGGGTGAGGGAGAACAAATGGGAGGGAACTTGGCTGGTGCAGGCATGAGAATCGAGGGGAGGGAACATGGAGAAGGAACTTGTGGGGGAACTTGGAAGGGGCAGGAGAACCAAAGGGAGAGGACATGGGAAGGGGAACTGGGAGGCGGGAGAACCAAGGGGAGGGAACATGGGGGGAGAACCAAAGAGAGGGAATCTGAGGAGGGAACATAGGAGGGCGAACCAAGGGGAGGGAACTTGGGGTTGGCGAACTAAGGGGAGGGAACTTGAGGTGGGATAACCAAGGGAGGAAACTTGGGGGAGAGAACCTAGGGGAGGAAACTTGGGGAGGGAAATTGGGGGACAGAACCAAGGGCAGAGGGAACTTGGGGGGGGGGGGGATAAGGAGGGGGAGAGCTTTGGGAGAAAATTTTGGAGGGTTTAACCCAGGGAAGGGAACTTAGGGAGAAATTTTGGTTGGTTGCTGGTGAACCATGGGGAAGGAACTTTGGGATGGAATCTTTTTTTTTTTTCCCTTTTTTTCTTTTTTTTGGAGGGGAAACAGAATCATGGGGAGGTAGCTTGGGCGGGGATTTGGGGGTAGACCCAAGGGGAGGGAACTTGTCAGTGGGATCTTGGGGGAGAACAAAGGGAAGGGAATTTGGGGGGAGAAGGAAGGGGAGGGAACTTTTCTTGGGGGGAGAACCAACGGGAGGGAACTTGGGATGGTAACTAGGTGAGGGGGGGAGACCCAGGGGAGGGAACTTGGGGGAGAACCAAGGAGAGGGAGCTTGTCGATATGATTTTGGGGGGAGAACGAAAGGGAGGGAACTTTGGGGGGAAACGAAGGGGAGGGAACGTGGGGAGGGAACTTGTGGGGGGAACCAACAGGAGGGAACTTGGGGGATATCACAGGGGAGGGAACTGGAGGGGGAACAAAGGGGAGAGACCTTGGCGACGAGGGTAGGGAGAACAAAAAGGGAGGGAACTTTGGGTGCAGAGAACCAAAGGGAAGGGAACTTCGAGGTGGGGAGAACCCAAGAGGAGAGAACTTGGGGAGGGGAGAAGGAAAAGGGAGGGTGCTTTGGGGTAGGGAGAACCAAAGATGATGGTAATTTGGGCGGGGAGAATCAAAGGGAATGTTACTGGGGGGGGGGGGGGGGGGAGAAACCAAGGGCAGGGAACTTGGGGGCGGAAAACTAAGGGGAGTGAACTTAGGGGCGTAACCAGGGTGGGGTGATTGGGGGGGGGGAGGGGCAGGAGAACCAAGGGGAGGGAAATTGGGGATGGAACTTGTGGGGGAGAGGGGATCAAGGGGAGGAAACCGTGGGGGCGGAGATAACCAAAGAGAACGGAACTGGGGGGGGGGGGGGTGGCGGAGAACCAAAGGGGACTTGGGGTGGGATGAACCAAACGGTACAGTACCTGGGGACAGGGATAATCGAAAGGGAGGGTACTTGGGGACGGGAGAAACAAATGGTAGGGAACATGGGATCTGAGTAGGAAAGCTAATGGGATGGAACTTTGGAGGGTGGGGGAACCAATGGGAGGGAACTGGGGTTGGGTGGGAAAACAATGGGAGGGTAATTTTGGGACGGGAGGGAGAGACAAGGGGAGGGAACTTGGATGGGTGGGGGAACCAAGGGGAGGGAACTTGGTACGGGAGAACCTAGGGGAGGGTGCTTGGAGGCTAGAGGGAACTGGGGGTGGGTGAGAGAACCAGTGGGGGGCAGGGCAGGAGAGCCAAGGGGAGGGAACTTGGGGAGGCAATTTTGGGACAGGAGGGAGAGACAAGGGGAGGGAAATTGGGGGGAGAACCAAGGAGTGAGAACAAGGACGGGGGCGGGAAAACCAATGGGAGGGAAATGGGGGTGAACCAAGGGGAGGGTAATTGAGGTGAGGAGAATCAAGGGGGTGGTAATTTGAGGGGGGGGGGAGAAAAACCAAAGGGATGTATCTTGGGGAGGGAAATTGGGGAGAGAACCAAGTGGAGGAACATGGGGCGGGAGAACTAAGTGGAGGGTACTTGGAGGTGGGAGAACCAAGGGAAGGAAACTTGGGGAGGGAACTTGGGGAAGGAGTACAAATGGGAGGGAATTTGGGGCAATGGGAGAACCAATACAGGTACATGGGGGTTGGGGTAACAAGTGGAGGGAACTTGGGATTTAGAGAACCAAGGGAAGGAACTTGGGTAGGTTGAACGATGGGTAGGGTGTGTCAATGGCAGATGTGGTGCGTCTAGTGTGTTGGCTAATGACTGCGTGCTTGTCACCTCTCACTTTCAGCCTGCACCGCTGGCTAGCACTGCTGCTTGCAGCTATGCGAAAAGAAGAGCAGAATGTATAAGTCTCTTCCTGTCAGTACATAGCCTCTCCATCAGCAAGCCCTACGTTATGCCTCCTCGTGGCGACAAGCGGTAACTGAGCACCTCACGGACTCAGGCTAAAAACACGAGGGACTCGGAGGTCTGGCCCCCAGACGTGAGGCACGTAGGCCCACCGGCGTGTGGATATGCCCTGGTGCCCACGAACCAGACCCCCAGCTATGGGTAAATAGCTCCACTGCCTTGTGGACATCTCGGGAGAGAATGAAGCTAAGGGAGGTAACCCTGGAAGAAAAAAATGACCTACTGCCTTGTAGGTTGTCGTGGGAACGACAAAGGCTAGCGGAGAGACCGCAAAACAAAACAAAAATCAAAAAACGATGGAAGGCAACGGGAAACCACCATCGTATTCTCCCTAGAAACATTATGGACAGTGAAAATAGAAATGAAGATAACGACGTAAATAGATGCTCCGATGGAGCACCTTCGTCCAGTAGGGACCGTCATGTGGCGCAGGTGACACCAGACCGTCAGCCAGCTACTGCGACCAAACTCAAACTCAAAAATACTGAAATAGCAACATGGAACATAAGAACTTTGTTCCAAAAAGGCAAATTAGACAATGTCAAAATGGAGATGGAAAGGCTTAACATTAATATTTTAGGACTAGGGGAAATGAGATGGAAGGGGGCAGGCATGATAACATTCGGAGAGTATACAGTGATATACTCTGGTGGAAACTGACATGAAAGAGGAGTAGGCATTGTGATGGACAGGGACAAATCAAAAGCAGTTAAGGGATACTGGGCTGTGTCCGACAGAGTCTTGCTGGTCAAATTGGGAGGCAGACCATTGGTAACATCATTTAGGTGTATGCACCAACATCCACAAGTACTCCGGAAGACATCGACAACTTCTACGAAGTATTAGAGATGGCCAACATCATACGGCAAGGCACCTGATGATGATGAACCGATGGGAGTGAACTTAGGTATGTGTGAGAACCAATGTGAGGGTATTTTTCTTTTAGGGGGAGAACCAAAGGGTCGGAACTTGGGGGCGGGAGAACCAAAGGGAGGTAACTTGGGGCGAGAGAACTAAGGTAAGGGAACTTGGAGAGGGAATATGGGGGCAGGAGAACCAAGGGGAGAGAACTTTGGGGCGGTGGAACCAAGGGGTGGGTAATTGGGGACGGGAGAACCAAGGGGAGAGATTTTTTTTTTTTTTTTTTTTTTTTTGGGGGGGGCGTTAGAACGAAGGGGAGGGAACTTGGGTAGGGTGAACCGATGGGAGAGAACTGAGGTGTGTGAGAGAACCAATGGAAGTGTTTGTTTGTTTGTTTTGTTTTGTTTTGTTTTTGGGAAAACCAAAGGGTTGGAACATGGGGGCGAGAGAACCAAGGGGATGGAACTTGGGAAGGGTGAACCGATGGGAGGGAACTGATAAGTGTGGGAGAATCACACACACGCACGCACGCACGCACGCACGCACGCACGCACGCACGCACGCACACACGCACACACGCACACACGCACACACGCACACACGCAGGCACACGCAGGCACACGCAGGCACACACAGAGGCACACACAGAGGCACACACAGAGGCACACACAGAGGAACACGCGCGCGCGCGCACGAGCACGTGCTGGGAGGGACTTTTAGTTAAGCTTCAATTTTCTCAAGACAATGTCTCCACGTCTTGGAATCAATTCCACAGACACCAAAGCCGGATGTATCATGTGATGGATAAAATCCAAATGGAGTACGGCACATGATGAACGCCTGTGTAATATATACCACGTTCTAGGAAGTAACTTTTGTAGAATCGAATACTCAGCCGTCTAATCTGGATCCATATGTATTTCCACTGTGTCACAGAGTTCAATCTACTGTGTACAATGGGAAAGGTCAGCACAATTAGTCCAGCCACCTTCTTTGGCACCAGGTAGCTCCAAGCTTCACAAAAGGCGTCATGGGACATTGACGTGACCTTTGAACGCACTCTGTACACAGATAAATGAGCTTATTGGTGGCAGGGGTGCCATGCCTTTCAGACACAACTATTGGTTTTAACGGATTTCTTGTTCCGCAAATAGCATTTGTGTGGAGTCTTTAAGTGTGCCTTTTAGGTGTGCATTATTGAGTTAGTTTATAACATGATTATCCTAGTCTGGTGCGGTTGTTCTTGCCTAATTCAACTAATGTGAACAGTTTGAAAAAAAAGTTAATTTTTTTCCAAGCATTTCACGTACAAGTGGTAAGTACATTTGGTATTATGGTAAATAATGAAAGTGCATTGGATATTTGACTATTACGTGTAAGCAGTCATTTCTCTTTCTTCCATTTCTCCCGTAACGGAATGACTTTTTTTATTTAATAATCTACTTTTTTTTTTAGGATCATCGCACTCAGGGAGGTTACTTTTGTGCTCACCTTTTATTTTTCCTCGTCCCATTTTCTACGCCACCTTAATGACTGTAGAAGCTGGAACAGTTTTTACAATGCGATGATGATGATGTCAATGAGGATGATAATCATGATGCTATGGAGTTCTATCTAAGATTGAAAGTGCGTGACAGGACTGTTTTCTGAGCTTGCTATCATAATATATCCTGGCGTCAACCAGGCCCGAGAACAAACAGAACCTACGGTGCTGGTCAGAATAACTTAGCAACACCCTCAGTGACGCATCCGTGAAGTGGATGAGACTTGATTGTGTGGTCCTAGTCTTCCCAATGAGCCCTTAACACACCCAACTCTGGGTAGGAGTCGGTTACAGCCGAACAAATCCACAATGATTTTTGAAGGAACTAATGGGGATTCGAAACAACAATCTTCCAGTCATTAGTCCGTTGCACTAACCGCTACACCACGGAGACTGGTGTTATTTAGAAATCTAGTCGTTGAGTAATACAATATTTTGTTAAACAGTGTCAAAGCAAATAAGAAATGAACTGGAGGAATGTGCATTGTTTGATGTTCTATTTTTTTCCTTAGTACTTTATGTTTCTATAATCAAACAAGTCTATGCACATCTTGATTTGATCCCTTGGTAAGAAAGGTGTCACAGTTTTTCATTGATTTGTGAAATTGAAAAAAAAATTGCGTGTTGTTGTGCATACTAGTGAGGCATGGTATATCGTATGCTTTAGTTGTCCTCGTGGCGTGGCCGTGGTATTAAATAGGTCTTCCGTTCGGTAAGCAAAGCTAGATTGGTATGTATTAACGTTTGGTGAGAAATAGTTTGTGTTAGCCTGATATCAACCTAACCTTACAGCTGCATATGAATGAAAGCTGACGGCCATAGCTGGGAGGTCGCTTTTGCAACTTTCCGTATATTCTGTCCGCAGTCGAGTACGTTTATTCTCTACAGTGGCAATGCCTGCACGTAATCTTGTTGCCAGGCACACCAAATTGCCAGGCACAACAAATTGTAGACGTCTTATCAAGTGTCTAGTCATAGACATATCATCAAACTTCAGGTACGTTTTCAGGCGTTCATGAGTCTCAGCAGCTGGCACCCTGTGCGCCAGAATCCTGCAGCGAGCTCTTGGTACAGGATCACTGTTGGGATGCAGCCACCATGTACTCGGAGGACGTGGTCAAGCCAGCGCATTAGACTTTCACATGAAGACGATAAGCATGCTTAGCATTCTGACCTAGTCCAGGACGCCATCGTTTGTCACACGGATCTTCCAGGAAATGCCCAGGATCTGGTGCAAGCATAGCCAGTGGAAGCTGTTGAGGCAGTGTTCTCAATGGAGGTAGATTACCTATACTACACGTCATTATTGAAGGGCCAGGAACGTTTTTGAGTCAATTTTTGAAAGGAGAAATAACCTATTTTCTCTTACTCTTTTCTCCAATTCGTTGCCGTAACTGAATGGATAAGAGCTCAGACAACATTGCAGTTTCCTTTTGGCACGTGTTTGGGGATTTGCCGATTTGCAATGGGCGGCCCAAGGAAGACAATTTCCACACGAAATTGTCGAATCTTCAGCAGGGTCTCTCTGACGACGCAGACAAGGTAGCGACAAAATTCGCTTTGCACGTGCAAGGCAAGCCCTTTTTGAACACTACTCCAGCCAAAGTTGCCGGCAGACGAGGATAAAAAGGACCCGTTCTTGGTTCGTTTTAACCATGCTTGCAAGACGACGGATGACGAATGAGCAGCGGGGGAGAGCCCTCGCTCTGCTTGATGAAGGCCTAGCGCAGCGGGAAGTTGCTAGACGACTTGAAGTGTCGCATTCCACAATCCAGAGACTGCTGGAGCGCTTCAATGAGACTGGAGCACTTCAATGAGACTGGAGCAGTCCAGGAAAGGCGTCACACGGGTCGACCCAGAGTAACGCCAAGACAGCAAGACCGCTACCTTGCCCTCTCCGTCCTGAGGGAAAGGGCATCCACTGCGGTGACCTTGAGGGGTCAGCTGAGGGACGCAACAGGTGCTAACATCAGCTGCAGCACGGTGAGAAGACGGCTACATGAGGCAAACTTGAGGTCACGGAGACCGGCCGTCCGACCCGTGCTGTCACCGGTCAACAGAGTGCGCCGCATGACCTGGGCCAGGGAGCACGTGACCTGGACAAGGCAACAGTGGGCCCGGGTCTTGTTTTCGGATGAGTCCAGGTTCACCCTGACCTTTAACGATGGCCGGGCTCGGGTGTGGCGACGTCAAGGGGAGAGGTTCGCTGACGCCACTGTCCAAGAGCATAACCGGTACGGCGGCGGGTCGGTGATGGTGTGGGGTGGCATGAGCCGTGGTACCCGGACCCCCCTGCTCCCCATTGACGGCATCCTGAACGGGGTCCGGTACCGGGACGAGGTTCTGGCGGCCGTGGCACTGCCTGCGCTTGTGGACCTTGGTCAAGGCGCCATCTTCCAGGACGACAATGCACCTGCGCATCGAGCACGCCTTGTGACCGACTTCCTGGAGCAGCATGAAGTCGTCCGTATGGCCTGGCCAGCGTGCTCACCTGACCTGAACCCAATTGAACACCTCTGGGATGTGCTCGGGAGGCGCATCAGGGACAACCACCCCCCACCGGGCACCCTGGCCAGGCTGGTCGACATCCTGCAGATCGAGTGGGCGGCCATCCCTCAGGACACACTCCGTACCCTTGTGGGGTCGATGCATCGGCGCTGTGAAGCATGCATCCAGGCTCGGGGCGGACACACGCGATATTGAAAACAGATTGGCCAAATCTGACACTTTCTGTTTTTTGAAAAAGGGGGGGATGTTCCTTTAAATGCATGTGCTGTTCACTAATGGGTCATTGTGCTAATTTCTTTTTCCAAAACAGGTGTGGAAATGATGAAATAAAACATAGAATCAATTCTAAACATTGTCAATTATTTCAACTTAAAATTAGAGAGGAAGGAAGAAGTGGCCCTTAAATTATGATTAGGAGTATACATCTCACTCCTATAGGGAAGCTACATGATACGCAGGGTCTGTACAATCTAATCTTGGTGGCTGATATGAACTTGTCATTTTCCCACACTTGCTTGGACAACTTGGGGATAGCATCATCATCGTCACCAGGTGCTGCAAATCCCCCTTCCTCATAAAATGGCCTATAAATGTTGCTTGTCTTTTCCTGATCTTCCTTATGAGTGATCTACTTGTGTCTGCCTCCATCAAGACTGTCTCGTTTGTTTTCTTTCCTGTCCATGGAACTCTCAACATTCTTCTGAGAAACCACATCTCGGCTGCCTCGATCATGCTCTGGCTTTGCTTGCTGACTGTCCACGCCTCGCATCCGTACAACAGTATTGGTTCTATATATAACATTCAAGGACTCTCTTTCTGATGTTAATTGATAGGCATTTGTTGGTAAGAATGCTTGTCATCTTCTTGAATGCTGTTTTGGCTTGGCCAATTCTGCCAGCTATTTCCGATGTGCATCTGCCGTGTGATGAAATGACCGTTCCCAGGTATTTGAACTTATTAACCTGTGTCAAGGTTGTGCCATTTGCTGTTAGTTATGGGGATAGCAGCCACAACATTCTCTGTCCGTCTGTTGAGCTCTGGGTTAATAAGTAAGGTACGGGTTCTTGGAGACCGTCGATCCTAAGAAGACGAGTTCATTTACTATATGCACTTACAGAGTGTGGTCATCAATACTGATGCAGGGAATTACCTGACATTCTGGCACATATCTGTTTTTCTAATACTGATGATGAGGCCACGTTTTTAGGAAACATGGCCCAAGGAGCTGGCATCTGCATTCTGTGTGAGACATCAAGTCGGCATTATCGGCAAAGACTATCTCCCGGACGCGAGGATAAAGAGCTCGTAGTATATAGGTAGACTCTAACACACACACGCACGCACGCACACACACACACACACACACACGCACACACACACACACACACGCACGCACGTACACACACACACGCACGTACACACACACACGCACGCACGTACACACACGCACGTACACACACGCACACACACACACGCACACACACGCACATACACACACACACACACACACACACACACACACACACACACACATTGTGAGGGAAGGTAGAGAGCGAGACGAAGAGAGAGAAAGTAAGAGAGAGAGAGGGGGGCAGGGAGAAAGAAAAAGACAGATAAACAGAGAAAGGGAGAGAGACAGACACAGAGAGAGAGAGAGAGACGGACAGGCAGACATACAGAGAGAAAGGACAGGGAGAGAGACAAAGAGGAAGACGGAGAGACAGAGAGAAAGGAATCCGCAAAGAAGCCAGACGCCTGAATGCCTGAACGGATTAGAGTCAGAAGAGACTGTGCTGAGATCACACATGACATCCCCTCACCAAGGGGAGCAACTGCTTTTTGTGGCGTTGGAGCTCCCATAATACCTCTGTCAGCGTAATGAGAATGACGTCATCCGCAGTGACCTCCCTTTGTAAACGGCCCCCAGTTCAAAAAGACAATCATGTGTCACATTTTGGTTTCTGTGGGTTGTCAGTCTTATGAATGCTGATAAAAAAAAATTTAAAAAAAACGATGTCAGAGTGTTTGAATTTTTTGGTTCATATTTCGATCATCTAAGCTACGCACAAAAAGTTAAAGATCACTATGAGAAAACGGGTGCGTAATAAACTCAGTTCGCTACTGTTATTTATTTCTCACTCCAGCCAAATTGTTATGAATTCTTGTTCAGCTGTAAGTGGGCGATGTTGTGTTAGTGCGAAAATTGCACGGGATTCTCTACTAATGAGCTTGGCCCCAAACGGAAAAGCGGAAACTTGCGAAAAAGGACCTTGTTTTGGACCGTTCTGCCTGAACACATTGCACAAGCCAGATGGAAAAACCATTATGCACTTGCAAGCACTGCTATTTATGTGTGAGATGCTGTCTCTTGCTTGGCTTTATAAGAAGACATTCCACCAGTAGTAGGCCTGATCTGACAATGCCTCCACGACGAAAATTGAACGAGTTTGAGAGGGGACGAGCTGTTGCATGGTTCCAAGATGGTATTCTCAAGCGAGAAGTAGCCAGGCGACTTCAGGTGTCCATCTCGGTCATTGTCAGACTGATTCAACGCTTCACAGCCACTGGGAGGGTCCATGAAAGACGCAGATCTGGTCGACCGAAGAAGACAAACCCACGTGAAGATCGTCTCATTGAACGACAAGCCCTGCAGACAAGAACAGCCTCTTCCAGCATCATTCGAAGGCAGCTGAGGGTGGCTACTAACATCAACATCAGCCAGCAGACCATACGGAACCACCTTCATGGGTTTAACCTCCGTTCTCGTCGCCCAGCTGTACGGCCACGCTTAACTCCAGCCCATAGGGCAGCACGCCGCGCCTTCTGCAGACGTCACGTGAGGTGGACACGTCAGCAATGGTCCCAGGTCCTGTTCAGTGATGAATCACGCTTCACCATGAACCACAACGACGGCCGACTGAGGGTCTGGAGGCGCCCAGGGCAACGCTTTATTGACACCACTGTCCAAGAAAAGGTGGCCTTTGGTGGAGGTTCTGTAATGGTCTGGGGGGCCTTCAGCCTTCACCACAGAACACCCTTGTATCATGTACAGGGTAACCTGACTGGCCTCCGATACCGGGATGAGATCCTTCGACCGCTGGCTGTGCCTACACTGCAGCAGATGGGACCGACGGCTGTCTACCAGGATGACAACGCTCGCCCCCACAAGGCAAGGATGGTCAACGACTTTCTGCAGCAGTCTGGAGTCAACAGAATGGAGTGGCCAGCATGCAGTCCCGATCTCAACCCGATTGAGAACCTCTGGGATGAGCTGGATCGCAAAGTGAGGAGCAACCACCCCTCTCCCAGGGATGCCCAACACCTCTACCAGTTGCTGCAGGCTGAGTGGCAGGCGCTTCCACAGAGGATCTTCACCAACCTGGTCAACTCGATGAGGACTCGCTGCGTCGAGTGCCAGAACAGCCATGGCGGTTACACGCATTACTGAACTTTTGGGAGCATCAGAATGCCCTGTCTTGTGATTTCAATGACTTTGGGAAATCAAATTTCGATACGTACCCACTTTGATCAAATGTACACACCAAACGATTGCTCGAAATTGAAGGCAATTGTGTATCGTTATCACTAAAGCATGGAATTAAATGTTTGCCAAACTTCAACGCATTGGCTTTCTTATTTTGAAAGTAATGAATTTTTGTGCAAGTGATCCTTAACTTTTTGTGCGTAGTGTATTTCACATTTAGAATTTGTCATGAATTGTTGTTGTGTTGATATACATGTCTCCTGTTTGATATACGCATTTTATACACACACACACACACCCATATATATATATATATATATATATATATATATATATATATATATATATATATATATAGATAGATAGATATACATATATATATATTGATATCTATATATACACGTATATATAGATATAGATATATCTATATATATATATATATATACTCCTAATCATAATTTAAGGGCCACTTCTTCCTTCCTCTCTAATTTTAAGTTGAAATAATTGACAATGTTTAGAATTGATTCTATGTTTTATTTCATCATTTCCACACCTGTTTTGGAAAAAGAAATTAGCACAATGACCCATTAGTGAACAGCACATGCATTTAAAGGAACATCCCCCCCTTTTTCAAAAAACAGAAAGTGTCAGATTTGGCCAATCTGTTTTCAATATCGCGTGTGTCCGCCCCGAGCCTGGATGCATGCTTCACAGCGCCGATGCATCGACCCCACAAGGGTACGGAGTGTGTCCTGAGGGATGGCCGCCCACTCGATCTGCAGGATGTCGACCAGCCTGGCCAGGGTGCCCGGTGGGGGGTGGTTGTCCCTGATGCGCCTCCCGAGCACATCCCAGAGGTGTTCAATTGGGTTCAGGTCAGGTGAGCACGCTGGCCAGGCCATACGGACGACTTCATGCTGCTCCAGGAAGTCGGTCACAAGGCGTGCTCGATGCGCAGGTGCATTGTCGTCCTGGAAGATGGCGCCTTGACCAAGGTCCACAAGCGCAGGCAGTGCCACGGCCGCCAGAACCTCGTCCCGGTACCGGACCCCGTTCAGGATGCCGTCAATGGGGAGCAGGGGGGTCCGGGTACCACGGCTCATGCCACCCCACACCATCACCGACCCGCCGCCGTACCGGTTATGCTCTTGGACAGTGGCGTCAGCGAACCTCTCCCCTTGACGTCGCCACACCCGAGCCCGGCCATCGTTAAAGGTCAGGGTGAACCTGGACTCATCCGAAAACAAGACCCGGGCCCACTGTTGCCTTGTCCAGGTCACGTGCTCCCTGGCCCAGGTCATGCGGCGCACTCTGTTGACCGGTGACAGCACGGGTCGGACGGCCGGTCTCCGTGACCTCAAGTTTGCCTCATGTAGCCGTCTTCTCACCGTGCTGCAGCTGATGTTAGCACCTGTTGCGTCCCTCAGCTGACCCCTCAAGGTCACCGCAGTGGATGCCCTTTCCCTCAGGATGGAGAGGGCAAGGTAGCGGTCTTGCTGTCTTGTCGTTACTCTGGGTCGACCCGTGTGACGCCTTTCCTGGACTGCTCCAGTCTCATTGAAGTGCTCCAGCAGTCTCTGGATTGTGGAATGCGACACTTCAAGTCGTCTAGCAACTTCCCGCTGCGCTAGGCCTTCATCAAGCAGAGCGAGGGCTCTCCCCCGCTGCTCATTCGTCATCCGTCGTCTTGCAAGCATGGTTAAAACGAACCAAGAACGGGTCCTTTTTATCCTCGTCTGCGGGCAACTTTGGCTGGAGTAGTGTTCAAAAAGGGCTTGCCTTGCACGTGCAAAGCGAATTTTGTCGCTACCTTGCCTGCGTCGTCAGAGAGACCCTGCTGAAGATTCGACAATTTCGTGTGGAAATTGTCTTCCTTGGGCCGCCCATTGCAAATCGGCAAATCCCCAAACACGTGCCAAAAGGAAACTGCAATGTTGTCTGAGCTCTTATCCATTCAGTTACGGCAACGAATTGGAGAAAAGAGTAAGAGAAAATAGGTTATTTCTCCTTTCAAAAATTGACTCAAAAACGTTCCTGGCCCTTCAATAATGACGTGTAGTATATATATATATATATATATATATACGCACATAAGTGCATCAGTTTGCATCAATCCCTCTTTTATTACTTTTTGAAGAATGACGTAGACTGATTGGATGTATACAAACGTGTGTGTGTGTATTTGTGTGTGCGTGCGTGCGTGCGTGTGTGTGTGTGTGTGTGTGTGTGTGTGTGTGTGTGTGTGGTGTGTGTACGCGCGCACGCGCGCTTGTGTAAAACGCACGAATTCATATACCTATCAGTCGAAAGACTAATTGTGGGATTTTTTTTACCTCGACCATCTCTTTCCAAGAGTTGAGGGTTCTCTGGGTTCGTTTGGAAGACTGGAACCACACTTTGAGTCTCGTCTACTGTATGGATCCGTCTTCGAAATTTCTGCTCAAATATCCAGACTAAAAAGAGCAACTGTCTATATTTGACGTGTCCTGGTTAACGCCAGGACATAGCATGACAAAATATGCGTGGAGTGGAGTATATCTCTCTCAGGCAGTCTCAATCCAAAATTGACCTACATAATGCCCGCCGTGGTTATGCCGGGGGCTCTTTCAGTATAAATAGTATCCCCACTTTCTGGAAATCCTGTGCTAGAAATTTCCTCTTTTCTGTCACTCGTCGATTCTGCCTTGTTCCCCTGCTGTCTGTCATTTCTTTCTATCATTTTCTGCCTTAATGGTCCATTCACCTCTGTGTGTTTGATAAAGTCTTACGTACTTTTTCTTAGGATTGATATCATATGGTACATATATTAAGTGCATTTTTGGCTCTAGGAAGGTGAGATATGCGGAAGCAATTTTAGGTAATGTATGCCTGTTTTTATATATGATTTGGTGTGTTTAGGTGTGCTTATATTTGTATTCAGGTGTGTATTTTAAATCCCTTGTGCGATAAATTGGACGGAGTGGTCAACGCCAGGGACATGTGCTTAGATTATGTGCGCGAATGCATTGATATGTGTACTTAAGTTTCTTTTATGCTTTTTCTTTTTGTTTCCTGTTTGTTTTTTGTTTTTGTTTTCTTTGTTTATTTGTTTGTTTGTTTTTTGCTGTTGAAGTTGTGTGTGTTTTGAAGAGGTTATAGCCCTGATATGGCTCTACATAGTCGGCCGGGCATTAAAATACAATAACAATAAAAATAACAATAACCTACATAATGCCATTACGACCATCTCCATTCTTATCATCATTGCATTACGACAAATTATTCCAGATTTTGAGGCCCTTCATGCCCTGCTGTCGTGGTGACCTCAGTCTCGATGCCTGAGAAAAAGAATTGGAGAGAGGATACCAAAGGCATCTGGGTAGAGACACAGAAATGGTACATAAGATATGGCAACAAAACAAAAACCATTTGAGAAAAGTTTCAACGGAGGGTGGATCACATACTGGCTATAAGCCCTCCCAGCCTAGTTTTCCAGGATGGATACAAATCTGGTCAGATTAGTTAAGACGTTACCTACTGTACATCTTCACTCAAATATCCTACTTGTCGTCTTTAACATAAACTTCCCAACTCCATGATTTCCTTCCTTCATTCATATTTACATTGTAGTGTTCTTGATGGCTTTTCTTCACCCCTTTGTACTAGAATTATTCAATCTTGGGTGTACATTTTGAAAGGATTTTTTCGTAACTGGTATGTAGTGTGTTCGGTATGCATACGTGTGTCTAAAATGTCTATACACCAACATACTTTAATATGTGTAATATATATATATATATATATATATATATATATATATATATATGTGTGTGTGTGTGTGTGTGTATGTATATATGTATATATATATATGTATATATATATATATATATAAGCTACGCACAAAAAGTTAAGGATCACTATGAGAAAACAGGTGCGTAATAAACTCAGTTCGCTACTGTTATTTATTTCTCACTCCAGCCAAATTGTTATGAATTCTTGTTCAGCTGTAAGTGGGCGATGTTGTGTTAGTGCGAAAATTGCACGGGATTCTCT
Organism: Monoplex corrugatus; assembly: GCA_030674185.1. Taxonomy (NCBI): domain Eukaryota; kingdom Metazoa; phylum Mollusca; class Gastropoda; order Littorinimorpha; family Ranellidae; genus Monoplex; species Monoplex corrugatus. The sequence goes on from CM060314.1 coordinate 17,845,746, forward strand.
ACTACTGAGCTTGGCCGCAAACGGAAAAGCAGAAACTTGCGAAAAAGGACCTTGTTTTGGATCGTTCTGCCTGAACACATTGCACAAGCCTGATGGAAAAACCATTATGCACGTGCAAGCACTGCTGTTTATGTGTGAGATGCTGTCTCTTGCTTGGCTTTATAAGAAGACATTCCACCAGTAGTAGGCCTGATCTGACAATGCCTCCACGACGAAAATTGAGCGAGTTTGAGAGGGGACGAGCTGTTGCATGGATCCAAGATGGTGTTCCCAAGCGAGAAGTGGCCAGGCGACTTCAGGTGTCCATCTCGGTCATTGTCAGACTGATTCAACGCTTCACAGCCACTGGGAGGGTCCATGAAAGACGCAGATCTGGTCGACCGAAGAAGACAAACCCACGTGAAGATCGTCTCATTGAACGACAAGCCCTGCAGACAAGAACAGCCTCTTCCAGCATCATTCGAAGGCAGCTGAGAGTGGCTACTAACATCAACATCAGCCAGCAGATCATACGGAATCGCCTTCATGGGTTTAACCTCCGTTCTCGTCGCCCAGCTGTATGGCCACGCTTAACTCCAGCCCATAGGGCAGCACGCCGCGCCTTCTGCAGACGTCACGTGAGGTGGACACGTCAGCAATGGTCCCAGGTCCTGTTCAGTGATGAATCACGCTTCACCATGAACCACAACGACGGCCGACTGAGGGTCTTGAGGCGCCCAGGGCAACACTTTATTGACACCACTGTCCAAGAAAAGGTGGCCTTTGGTGGAGGTTTTGTAATGGTCTGGGGGGCCTTCAGCCTTCACCACAGAACACCCTTGTATCATGTACAGGGTAACCTGACTGGCCTCCGATACCGGGATGAGATCCTTCGACCGCTGGCTGTGCCTACACTGCAGCAGATGGGACCGACGGCTGTCTACCAGGATGACAACGCTCGCCCCCACAGGGCAAGGATGGTCAACGACTTCCTGCAGCAGTCTGGAGTCAACAGAATGGAGTGGCCAGCATGCAGTCCCGATCTCAACCCGATTGAGAACCTCTGGGATGAGCTGGATCGCAAAGTGAGGAGCAACCACCCCCTCCCAGGGATGCCCAACACCTCTACCAGATGCTGCAGGCTGAGTGGCAGGCGCTTCCACAGAGGATCTTCACCAACCTGGTCAACTCGATGAGGACTTGCTGCGTCGAGTTCCAGAACAGCCATGGCGGTTACACGCATTACTGAACTTTTGGGAGCATCAGAATGCCCTGTCTTGTGATTTCAATGACTTTGGGAAATCAAATTTCGATACGTACCCACTTTGATCAAATGTACACACCAAACGATTGCTCGAAATTGAAGGCAATTGTGTATCGTTATCACTAAAGCATGGAATTAAATGTTTGCCAAACTTCAACGCATTAGCTTTCTTATTTTGAAAGTTATGAATTTTTGTGCAAGTGATCCTTAACTTTTTGTGCGTAGTGTATATAAAGAGAGAGACAGATAGACAGATAGAAAGACATACAGACAGACAGAGAGATACACAGAGACAGAGACATAGATAAAGAGAAAGAGATGCGCACGCTCGCGTGTGTGTGTGTGTATGTGTGTGTGTGTGTGTGTGTGTGTGTGTGTGTGTGTGTGTGTGTGTGTGTGTGTGTGTGTGTGTGTGTGTGTGTGTGTTAGTGAGTGTGTCTGTGTGTGCGTGTTTCTGTGTGCGTGTGTGTGTGCGTGTTTCTCTCTATCTCTCACTCTCTCTCTCTCTCTCTCTCTCTCTCTCTCTCTCTCTCTCTCTCTCTCTCTCTCTCTCTCTCTCTCTCTGTGTGTTTGTGTGTGTGTGTGTGTCTATGCCTTGTGTGTGTGTCTGTGCTTGTGTGTGTGTGTGTGTGTGTCTGTCTGTCTCTCTCTCTCTCTCTCTCTCTCTCTCTCTCTCTCTCTCTCTCTCTCTGTGTGTGTGTGTGTGTGTGTGTGTGTGTGTGTGTGTGTGTGTGTGTGTGTTGTGTTTTGTATGTGTGAATGTCTGTATCCGCGAATATCAGCAACAGGGATGGAAACAAACAACCCTGGGACTAGAAAACGGTTTGTTTTTATTAAATCAGGGATAGTGAGAGAGAGAGAGAGAGAGAAACTTAAACTGAAACTGAAAATGGTTTATTTACATTGACATTTTTGTTCTTGTGGCAAGGAGCATAAAACGAAGTCATTAAATTTTACGCGACGTTTTCGCGAAATAAAGATTTATAAATATAGTCATGGCTGACATTACATCCATTTGAAAAAAATTGAAGGAAAAAAGTTGAACAAAAAGTTGAACAAAAAATTGAAGAAACAGTTAACCACCCGACTTAATTAGTCATATAAGTAAGAGGAAAACCCAAACCCGCCAAATAAACATAAAAACAGTATTAAGTGATATCTTCACTGGAGATAAACTTACATTAATTTAAAAAGTAGAACAAAAAGTTGAAAAAACAGTTAACCACCCGACATAATTAGTCATATAAGTAAGAGGAAGACCCAAATCCTGCAAACAAACATAAAAACAATATAAAGTGATATTTTGACTGGAGATAAACTTACATTAATTTAAAAAAGTTGAACAAAAAGTTGAAAAAACAGTTGACCACCCGACATAATTAGTCATAAAAGTAAGAGGAAGACTCAAATCCGACAAATAAACAAGAACAGTATAAAGTGATATCTTCACTGGAGATAAACTTACATTAATGTATTGCTGTGTTGTTTTCTTTCTCCGACTTTCCCAAGCAAGGGCGATAAATTTCGCGACGAATTTTTGACATTTTTCATCTTCAGTCATGTGTATTCTGGTAATGACCCATTGACTCGAAATGTCCTCATCAAAGATTATGCATTTTTGTCGTATATTTTCATACGACTTGCAAACAAACAAAAAATGCATTTCATCTTCTGCCTCTGCATCACACATGGGACAAATAGAGTGTGCCGATGAATTTGAGTTGTTGCATTTAGCCCTAGGTCCCTTAGTCTAAAACGAGCAAGATTGCTTCTGTGCCATTTATTTGTTACGGCCTTTATATATTTTTCGGTTTGAAATATACTTTTAAAGGAAAGGAACCAATCATATTTCTCAGATTCTTCCATTTGAGCGTGCCAGTTTTGTTTGTACGAATCAACTAGTCTAGACATCCCTAAGTTCTGAAATAAATCCTTGTTCATAACCAACTCCCTGGCACATCCACACAATACCAAATCCATGTGTGGTTAACATTTTCTTAACGAAATATGCCCAGTTTTGTTTACCCGAATCTAATTGATTCAGTAACATCTCATATGCCTGATTGCACAATCTTGACTTTGGGAGCTGGGTTAATTTTAACCAGTATTTAATACACTTCATGTGAGTTTTCAAAAACAAAGGATAACGGCCAGTTTCTCCATATAACATTTTATTAGATGAATGCAATGGTACCGAAAGGAAGCGTTTGATGGCAAATGTATATACCTTTTCCATTTTATGATTGCTCGAAAAACCCCATATTTCTGAGCCATACGTTAAGATTGGTTCAATCTGCGAGTCGAAAAGTTTTAAAAAAATCGAGAAGTTAGTGCAGTTCAATTTTCTTAAAGATCTTAAAATTTCCATCGTTCCTGTTTTCCCTTTTTTGCTGCTTTCCACCCATGCGCTTTGGAGACTCAGTTTTGTTGTAAAAATAATACCTAGAGTTTTTTACTTTAACTTCAGAGTCACCATAAAACCATTTTTCTCGAACCGAAAGATGTCCTCCCTTATCATCACATTCGTCTTTTCTAGGTTCACAGACTAACAACCTATCAGATTCATGTTTTAAAGCATTTAGTTGATTTTGTAACTCTATGACAGTGTCTGACAAAAGCACCACATCATCGGCAAATAGCAGCAGTAAAAAAAACTTCAACAGCAGAGAGACAGACAGACAGACAGACAGACAGACAGGCAGACAGAGACAGACAGACAGACGGACAGAGAGATAGTGACAGAAAGAGACTAAGACAGAAACAGAGAGACATACAGACAGAGAGGCAGAGAGAGATGAAGACAGACAGACAGACAGACAGACGGACTGACAGACGAACAAACAAACAGAGACCGAGACAACGACAGCAACAGAGGGACAGAGAGATAAGCAGAGACGTAGACAAGGAGAGACAGACAGAGAGAAAGAAAGAGAGAGGGGGGATAGAGAGAGAGAAAAACAGTCAGAAAGAGTCAGAGAGAGAGAGCGGGAAAGACAAAGAGAGAGAGAGAGAGACAGAGAGGGAGAGAGAGAGGGAGGAAGGGAGGGAGGGAAAGAGAGATAGGAGGAGGTATTTCTAAGCAGGCTGTGTGTAAAGTTTCGTTGGATAATACTCTTCTCAAACCCCTTCAACAGGTTCAAAACTCTGCAGCCAAATTAATTTTCAAAGCTCGCAAATCACACCATTGCACACCTCTCTTTAAACAACTCCACTGGCTTCCGATCGAACAAAGAATTAAGTACAAATCTGCTTGTATTTCTTTTCATGTCATCTCGGGCACTGCTCCAGCGTATATATATGATCTATTTCAAGTCTATGTTCCTTCTCGTTCTTTACGTTCCGCTTCTGACGACAGAATATTCCGTGTCCCCGGATTCAATAGAAAGCAACATGGTGGTCGTTCCTTCTCATACTCTGCTGCTGTTGAGTGGAATTCCCTGCCTCACTCTCTCCGCCACAGCCCCTCTCTCTCTTCCTTTAAATCCAACCTGAAAACTCACTTATTCCGCCAGTACTTTTGAAACCTGAATTTTCTTGTTCTATTGTATGCGTGCGTGGGTGTGTGTGCGTGTGGGTGCGCGCGTGGGTGTTTGTGTGTGGGTGTGTTTGTGTGTGCGTGTGTGTGTCTGCATTCGTTGCTGCACACGCGTGCATGCCTGCATGTATGTGTTTATGTGTATTTCTTGTATTATGTATTTTGTTGAAAATGTGTTCTCCCCTCCCATTTTACCACTTTACTCCTCCTTTTCAAATTTGTGAAGCGCTTTGAGTCCATAGAAAGCGCTATAAAAATCTCCATACTTACTTACTTACTTACTTACCAAAGTTAGAACACAAGTTCGACAATAAAAAAGAAAAGAAATGCACGTCGAAATGGCTTTCAAAATGAAAGGGTTCGCGTAATTTCTAGAAGGCTACAATGATTAATGTTCAGTCTGCGATAGCACCGTTATGATTTTTAAATGGAAGGATTAGTCTTTCATGTCAGTAAGCTGGAGTGTACTCTATAATAAATTCGGATAGATACGAGATGTCATTACAGAAGAGGACAAGTCCATTATCATTGTCCGAAATTGTTAAAAGAAATGTGAGAGTGTC
>CM060314.1:17856086-17888586 GCA_030674185.1 Monoplex corrugatus
GGCAACATTTATAGGACATTTTATGAGGAAGGGGGATTTGGAGCACCTGGTCATAACGAGGAAGCTAGAGGGAAAGAGAGCACTAGGTAGAACCAGGGAGAGAATGCTGGACGGACTTGCAGAGTGGCTGGGGATGAGGAGGGTGGGGGAGATGCTAGGGGCAACGAGAGATAGAGATGGTTGGAAGTCCATGGTCGCCAACGCCATGAGGCAAGGCACCTGATGATGATGATGATGATTTGAGGTCTGTAGGTGCCTCCATTATCGTTTTAGTACTTTTTTCATTACCTACACAAACAACCAGTATGCAGTTAATGGTCTTCCTATAACTTGACGAAAACTATGAAAAAAAATAATACGGATAAACAGGCAGATTCAGTTGAGACAGATCATCTCGTAGGGCCATCTATTGGCATGAAAATGTCAGTTCTTCTCATTCTTGTTCTTGTTCTTCTTGTTCTTCTTGTTCTTCTTGTTTTTCTTGTGCTTCTTGTTCTTCTTGTTCTTCTTCTTCGCAAGTCTTCTCAATTCTTCTTCTTCGCAATTCTTCTTCTTCGCAATTCTTCTTCTTCTTCGCAATTTTTTCGCAATTCTTCTTCTTCGCAATTCTTCTTTGCAATTCTTCTTCTTCGCAATTCTTCTTCTTCGCAATTCTTCTTTTTCTTCGCAATTCTTCTTTTTCTTCGCAATTCTTCTTCTTCTTCTTCTTCGCAATTCTTCTTCTTCGCAATTCTTCGCAATTCTTCTACTTCGCAATTCTTCTTGTTCTTCTTGTTCTTCTTGTTCTTGTTCTTCTTGTTCTTGTTCTTCTTGTTCTTGTTCTTCTTGTTCTTGTTTTTGTTTTTGTTCTTGTTCTTGTTGTTCTTCTTCTTGTTCTTCTTTTTTTTCTTTTTCTTCTTCTTTCTTCTTCTTCTTGTTCTTGTTCTTCTTGTTTTCTTTCTTGTTCTTGTTCTTCTCTTGTTCTTCTTGTTCTTGTTCTTGTTCTTGTTCTTCTTCTTCTTCTTTTCTTCTTCTTCTTGTTCTTCTTCTTCTTCTTCTTCTTCTTCCTTGCAATTCTTCTTCTTCTTCTTCGCAATTCTTTCTTTCTTCTCTTCTTCAATTCTTCTTTCTTCTTCGCAATTCTTCTTCTTCTCTTCGCATTCTTTCTTCTTCTTGCAATTCTTCTTCTTCTTCTTCTTCTTCTTCTTGTTCGAATTCTTCTTCTTCTCGAATTCTTCTTTTCTTCTTCTTCTTCGAATTCTTCTTCTTCTTCTTCTTCGCAATTCTTCTTCCTTCTTCTTCTTCTTTCTTCGCAATTCTTCTTCTTCGCAATTCTTCTTCTTCTTCGCATTCTTCTGCAATTCTTCTTCTTCTTCGCAATTCTTCTTCTCTCGCAATTCTTTCTTCTTCGCAATTCTTCTTCTTCGCATTCTTCTTCGCAATTCTTCTGTCTTCGCAATTCTTCTTCTTTCGCAATTCTTCTTCGCATTCTTCTTCTTCTTGCAATTCTTTTCGATTCTTCTTCTTCCATTCTTCTTCGCAATTCTTCTTCTTCGCTTCTTCGAATTCTTCTTCTTCTTCTTCTTCATTCTTCTTCTTCGTTCTTTCTTTTCTTCTTCTTTTCGCATCTCTTCGTTCTTCTTCGTTCTTCTTCTTTCTCTTCTTCTTCGTCGTCGTCGTCTTCGTCTTCGTCTCTTCGTCTCGTCGTCTCGTCCGTCGTCTTCGTCGTCGTCTTCGTCTTCGTCGTCTTCGTCTTCGTCTCGTCTTCGTCTTCGTCGTCTCGTCGTCGTCGTCGTCCTTCTTCTTCGTCTGTCGTCGTCGTCGTCGTCTTCTTCTTCGTCGTCGTGTCGTCTTCGTCGTCGTCGTCGTCTCTCGTCTTCGTCGTCGTCTTCGTCTTCGTCTTCTTTTTCGTCGTCGTCTTCTTCTTCGTCGTTGTCGTCGTCGTCGTCTTCTTCTTCGTCGTCGTCGTCGTCGTCTTCTTCGTCGTCGTCGTCTTGTCGTCGTCTTCGTCTTCGTCGTCGTCATCGTCGTCGTCTTCGTCGTCGTCGTCGTCGTCTTCGTCGTCGTCTTCGTCGTCTTCTTCGTCTCTTCTTCGTCTTCTTCGTCTTCGTCATCGTCGTCTTCTTCGTCTTCGTCGTCGTCGTCTCTTCTTCGTCTTCTTCGTCTTCGTCGTCGTCGTCTTCTTCGTCTTCGTCGTCGTCGTCGTCGTATCATAATGCATCACCATCGTCACGATCATCATCATCATCACCATTCTTGTTCTTATCATTACTATCATTATTATTATTATTATTATTATTATTATTATTATTATTATCATTATATTAACACGATTTAGTATTATTATTGTATTACCATAATTGCTATGTCTGGGACATGAACGAATATGGAAACATGTGGCTTGGAAGGGAGGATGGATATGGGGGTGATCCTAGGGCAATTAGATTACTCTCTACCTTGACCCTGAATTACACCATGGTGAAGATACTCCCAGCGTGTTTCACAGTGCAGACGAAAACTGTCACCCAACGGTCTCTGTAGACCCCGCACACTTGGGTACTACCTGGAGACTTGAAAAGAGTCATTATCATTTGTTTGCGCAGACAAATATACGACTATTACTGTAGCGCCTGCTACTGCCATGATACCACAAAGGCTACTGCCATCATTACCATTGCTATTACCACCAACACCAAAGCAACCCCTAGGGATTGCAGAATGGAGTAACGGATGTGTTCTGATGTTTCTTTTCTTACTCCCTATTCTCATGTCTGAAACTTCAGGGCTTGTATCAAGTTTCTTATTTCTATGCTTTTCTCACCCTTACCCCCTCCTTCTCGTCCAGCAATACCTCTGATGTAGTCGCTGGAGGACTGATGAGACACAGCTCCAGACAAGATGATCCATCTTCGTGTCTGGGATGCAGCAGAAAGTAGGTTAAGTGTACTGAGCTTGAGCCTTTCCTTGGTCTTTACAAACCAACTCCCCCTACGTGGACCTCGACGATTTTCTCGTTTTCAGAAACAAAAGAAAACAAAAATTTCCTGAAGGAGAGTCTTAGTAAAAAGACAAAAAAGAAATAACAAAGCCTGTTTGGGGACGTAACCGACGCAGGCCAGGTTTACTATGTCTTTGTTTTGTGATTCTGCTGATAGTTGACCATGGTATCGATCATGTATGTAACTGGTATTCATTGTGGTAGGATAATACAGAACTATATGTTTACGACTCTTGGCTCAATGGCCCAGTTTTCTCTCTCTCTCTCTCTTCTCTCTCTCTCTCTCTCTCTCTCTCTCTCTCTCTTCTCTTCTTCTCTCTCTCTCTCTCCCCCTGTCTCTGTCTGTCTGTCTGTCCTGCTTTTCTCTCTCTCTCTCTCTCTCTCTCCTCTCTCTCCCTCTCTCTCTCTCTCAATCACTGGTATTGCATTGTACCGTTTTCACAAATTAATTTTTCATCATTTGTAAAATGCCCGCTTTTTGTCCATTCTTATATAACCAAAAATGGCATTTCATATTCATACTATCAACACAATGCCTTGTTTGTTTATAGCTTGTGTGATTTATGCCCATCAGATTTGTTAAGTTATTGATATAACGCACTACTTTCACAATAGGCAAGATAATTTGTGAGATAAATAAGAACTGGATAATTCCAGACAGTAAACAGGTCCCTGATACTCTTTTTGTACTGTATGGTGTGTATAAATGAAAGAAAAAAAAGGAGAAAGAGAGAGAGAGAACTAAACTGTGCAGAGAATTTCATACAAACTCAATGCATCATGCTACAAGTTTAACAGTGGTACTGCACCTATTTATCTTTATGGCCAGCTCCGAATGCACCTCTTTGTTCTGCTTCTCCTTCTACTTCTGTACAAATTCGTACATACAGATGTTTCACAGTCGGTCGTCGCTTTCCAGTCTGTGTCTGGTCCACGTTGGGTGAAACAACACTTCCCCTATCTATGCGACAGCCACATACTCTGTCTTTCCGCCAACTGAATACATATTTTTGTCCAGCAGTGATTTCTCTATGTACCTGCCGTTTCCCTATTGTTGTAATTCTCTCATATCCTCTGCGTCCCGGTATGTGTGTGTTTTGTGCCCTTAGGATTTCATTATTGTGAGTGAACGCTGTGATGAATGCTGAAAGTGCACGCTTTGATTTTATTTATATATCAAGTTTTGACGCCATATAAACGTCATTTATAGTAGTACTACTACTAGGATTAGTGACCAAGAAGAACCAGTGAAACAAGATAAGATATATGAATGTGAACCTCATCGGCAATGGTATCGACGCCACTAGATGCGAAGACGTTGCAAGCAACGTAATGTACTAGCGATAGCAGTGTATTCAGGGCACAATCAGATTGGATACAACGCCCAGCAGCTGCTATTCAGCAGAACAGATACTGACAGGAAGTAAGTCTCAGTGTGTCAAGACTCGTTTCTCTGGCAATGACTGCGAACCACGTGTTTTCATGACACTTTTTATCCCTCATAAAAACTCACAGAACGGATGGTCTGAAATCAGTATTGCCCTTCCATCCGACCGATAAGGGAATCCTATAGCAGGAGCAGCAGCAGGAGCAGCAGTAGTAGTAGTAGTGGTAGTAGTAGTAGTCGCGGCAGCAGTAGTAATAGTAGCAGCAGCAGCAGCAGCAACAGCAGTAGTAGTAGTAGCGGCAGCAGTAATAATAGTAGTGGCAGCAACTGCAGCAGCAGTAGCAGTAGAAGTAGTAGTAGCAGTAGTAGTAGTAATAGTAGTAACGGAAGCAGTAATAATAGTCGTGGAAGCTACTGCAGCGGCAGTAGCAGCAACAGCAGCAACAACAGTAGCAGCTACAGTAGAAGCAGCAGCAGCAGTAGTAGTAGTAGTAGTAGTAGTTGAAGTGATATCATTGCTTTTCTTGTTGTTTTTTTTAATCTTAAAACAGTGTTTTATTAATCGAGAAGCTACATGTACAGACGTATTCTAGATTATACTGAAGAATAAACTAGAGATAAGTGAAAAAAAAAAAAAAATTCGTGAAAAGCCGTTTATAACTGACTTGGATATTAGTGCAAAATTAATCTTTTTACCCTTACTTTCGAGTTTTGTCGGTGTTAATAATACTTTTCTGCCACATTACAAGCAATATGCATGATAGTGTAATGAACATGAACACGTTTTTGACACTAGCTATGAAATACGTTTAATTATCTGTTATGTTTTGTCTATTTGATGTTCCATACAAAATACAAAACTGTAATAATGATACAGTAGTGAATGAATGAATTAATAACCAAAAGTGTTTTATATGTCCAACTTATTTCAGCAATAATAGAGAGATCAATTATAATTCGATGTTTGTCCAGTTCTGCTAAGCTCAAGTTGCAATTCATTCTTTCAACAAAATTGCAATTTACTTTGTTCAAATGAAAAAAAAACAACAACAGTGAAACACACACACACACACACACACACCACACACACACACACACACACACACACACACACACACACACACACACACACACACACACACACACACACACACGTACGTACCCACACAGATCACACTCACGCGCGTACTACACACTCGCACACATGAATACATACTCACACCTACATACATACACACGTACACTCACAGACTGATACAGAGAGAGAGAGAGGGAGAGAGAGAGAGAGAGAGAGAGAGAGAGATACAGACAGACAGAAAGACAGAGAGACGGACAGACATAAAGGAAGGAGAAAGAGAGAGAGAGAGAGAGAATGATAGAGAGAGGCAGACAGACAGACAAAAAGACAGACAAAAAGACCAGCAGACAGACAGAAGAGACAGAGAGGACAGAGGGGAGAGAGAGAGACAGACAGACAGACAGACAGAGAAGGAGGGAGAGAGACAGGAGGGAGACAGACACAGAGAGAGTGAGACAGAGACAGAGAGAGACTGACAGAGAGAGAGAGAGACTGTCGAGACAGAGACAGAGACAAAGACCAAAGGTCAAAACAATCAGCATAACACTCACCTTTAACACCCAGTACTTCAGAGTTTCTCGCAGGCAACTTGAGACAACCATGAGATATTTACGAGAAGCAATGGGGAAAGTGACTATGTTCCGGGAATGAAGGATCTTACGGGAATAGAGGTGTGTTGTAAGATTAACGTGCATTATGGGAACGAGGGATGTTTACAGGCATAGAGGTGTTATGGAACTTGGGATGTGTTATGAAGTTGTTTTATTTTTAATGAAAATTGAGTTGAGTTACCGGAATGAAGAGTAATACTGGAACTGAGATGTGTTACTGAAATAAAAGTGTTATGGGAATTGTGATATTTTATGGGAGTGGTGTTATGGGAATGAGCTGTATAATGTGAATCAAAATGTTACGGTAATTGAGTTGTGTTACAGGAATGAAGAGTGTCATGGTAATTGAGATTGCTATGGAAATGAAGAGTATGATGAGTGTTATTTAAATGATGAGTGTTATGGGAATTGGGGCGAGTCATGGGAACGAGGAATGTAATGGAAATTGGGGTGTATTATGAGATCGAAAGATATCATGGGAATCAGGTGTATAGTGGAGTGTCACAGGAATGGATATGTCTTACAGAAGTGAAAAACGTCATTGGAATTTGAGAAGAATTACAGGAATGATGGGTGTCATGGGAATTGAGAAGAATTACGGGATTGAAGGATTTCATGGGAATTGAAATGCTAAAGTCAGAATTGTATTGTGTTGTGGGAATGGAGGGTTATGGGAATACAGATTGTTATGGGAATCAAATGTGTCTTGGGAATTCCTGAGGTTGTTCTGGGAATAAAGTGTGTCATGGGAATCTCTGAAGTTCATATGGGAATTAAGTGTCGTGGGAATCCCTAAAATTGTTACGGGAATGCAGTGTGTCATGAGGATAAAGGATGTTATGGGAATGCAGTGTATCTTAGAATAGAGGTTGTTATGGGAATGCAGTGTGTCATGAGAATAGAGGTTGTTATGGGAATGCAGTGTGTCATGAGAATAGAGGTTGTTATGGGAATGCAGTGTGTCATGAGGATAGAGGTTGTTCAGAGAATAAAGTGGAGTTTGTTATGGGAATGTATGGGAATGAAGTATGCAATGAATAATGGTCTGTATTGCAAATGTGACAGGAAGACGTTTTGCTGGAATTTATGTGTTTCAGGAATGAGGGGTTTTATGAGAAGGAGGGGTTTATGGGAATGATGAATGAATTAATGCCATAGGAAGTGGTGTGTTTTCTGAGGATGAATACGTTTATGGATGTTTTATAGAAATATAGATTTTTAAAAGAAAACTGGGTTATATTATGGGAACGAAGGGTATTATCGGAAAACAGATTATCATGAAAATGGAGCGTGTAATGATAATTGAGGAATATTAGGGGAATGAAAGCTATAATAGGACATAGCAGGATATTTGATGCTAATAAAGGGTCATGCGAACCCGGATGTAGCATGGGAATAAGGGTGTTGTAGGAATTGTGATATATTACAGGACTGAAGAATGTTAAAAGAGTAACTGAAGTTATAAGGAATAAGGGAAGTTTGACAGCTAAAACGAAGGACTTTTGGTGGTGCACTTTTTGTTCTGAACCACTCTTCTTCTGTGATACCTTGCAAGTGTAAAACTTCTGTACGGGTTTATTATGTCCATTCTCTGTCTCTGTCTCTGTCTCTGTCTCTGTCTCTCTGTCTCTCTGTCTCTCTCTCTCTGTCTTTCTCTCTCTCTCTCTTTCTCTCTCTCTCTCTCTGTCTCTCTCTGTCCCTCTGTCTCTGTCTGCCTCTCTGCCTGCCTGCCTGTCGTCTGTCTCTCTCTCTCTCTCTCTCTCTCTCTCTCTCTCTCTCTCTCTCTCTCTCTCTCTCTCTCTCTAACAGTAGGCAGTGTACCGTTTCCAAAAAATCAATTACTGATCATTATGTAAAATGTCTGCTTTTTGTCTATTCTTTTATCATTAAAAATGGCATTTCATATTCAGACTACTACTACTACTACTACTACTATTACTACTACTACTACTACTACTAATAATAATAATAATAATGATGATGATGATGATGATGATATATAATAATAAAATATAATAATAATAAAAATGATAGTAATACTAATAATAATCATCATCATCATAACATAATATTCATAACAATAATAATTATAAAAAGAAAGGAAGAAAAAACGAAGAAAGAAGAAAAAGAAGAAGAAGCGACAATTAAGCAAAGTGTTACGCCCGCCCGCGCGCGCGCGCGCGCGCGCACACACACAACACACACACACACACACAATACACACACACACGCACACGCACGCACATACGCACGCACGCACGCAACCACCACGCCACACACACACACACACACACACACACACACACACACACACACACACTCACACACAACCATTTTTAAAGGAATGGAAAAAGGTCAAGCAATCAGTATTGCCGCTGTCTTCAACATCATGTTGCTCTAAATCTTCGCCAAAGGCGCCATGCTACGGTCACGTGACCTTTACAGTGATATTATAAGTAACTAAATGTCTGCAGCGAGCGTCTGGGATGCCATGAGTTTTGGATTTAACAAGTTTGTTTTTCTGTAAACCGAAATTTATGCTGAGTCTTTTTAGTCTCTGGTTTTGTTGCAGTTTGTTTTTAGCATGTAGTGTTTTAGATCCTTTGATTTTCCTTTACTTAATTTACTAACTTTTGATGTAGAAACTGGCTTTTGTTTTGACTAACGCATACGTGATATGTTTGGTATCGTAGGAGGTAATTCAAGTCTTTGCTGTGCTTGTCTCGTCGTTCCAGTTATTTTTGAAATCACTCACATCTCTTACGCAATAGATCTGTCATCATGACAGGTGGTTTTCTCACACACATCCTCCCCTTCCCCCTTTCCTGTTATTCTCCATGTTATCTTGACATTGGTGGTTTTGGCACTAATATTTCTTTCTTTTTCCTTTTTATTTATTTATTTTTTTTAAAGAGAGCCGTGGGAAGTCAAATGTACAGCATACACTTAGGGCTTGCAATTACTCCGTAACAAGAGAAAAAGTTGTTGCTGGCAAAATTCAGCAGAAAAGTACACTTTTATGGGTACACACAATTATACTTAACTGATAAACGAGAAAAAAAACCCATCCCTATTGCTGGTCTCTTTCAAAAGCTGTTCCTCTTCAGATTAGCGTGGTTTAATCAGACACGGAATGTAATACGCTGGGCTATTTGTTTCCGAGTCAAATGCATTACAACTGAAGTTGCGCCATATATTCATGAATGACAACGCTTTTTTTGTCACATTTAAATGAAGATTATGTAACACATCAGTCCCAATTTCTGATTCAGCTAAAAACCTTGGTGTCTGCATTGACTCTACCCTGTCTATGAACAACTTTGTTTCTCAAACTGCCAGATCTTGCTACTATCATCTCCATCGTATAAGCCTGATCAGGAAGTATCTCTCTGTCGAAACAACTGCAAAACTCGTTCTCTCCTTCATAATGTCTCGCATTGACTATTGCAATTCACTCCTGTCTGGTCTTCCTGCCTCCACCATTCACATCCTACAGCGCATTCAAAACAATGCTGTACGCCTTGTACTCAAAAAGAAAAAAGCTGACCACATATCTCCTCTCCTGGCACAACTTCACTGGCTCCCTGTATCAAAGCGCATACAGTACAAACTAGACACCATGTGCTACAAAAGCCTCAATAACGCAGCCCCCGATTACCTGTCAAGCCTACTTGAGATCTATGTTCCCTCACGTACCCTCCGCTCTGCCTCCGATCCTCTGACTTTTCGCTTTCCACGCACTAAGCTCAATACCTATGGTCCACGAGCCTTCTCTGTTTCTGGTCCACTCTCCTGGAACAAACTTCCTCTCTCAGTCCGTCAGCAACCTACTTTTGCCTCCTTCAAGTCCGCTCTCAAAACTCGCCTTTTCTCCTCCGCATAAAATCCTAACCTCACTCAACCCCCCTCTGCAGCCTGTCTCCGCTCGGAGGGGAATCACTTTGTTTTAATATATAATTGTATATGATGTGCTCTCTGTGGTTTTCCATTGGTTTTATTCTTGCTTTTATTGCTTTTATTCTTTTCTCCCCATTTGTGGCCATGCATGTGTGTGTGTGTGTGTGTGTGTGTGTGTGTGTGTGTGTGTGTGTGTGTGTGTGTGTGTGTGTGTGTGTGTGTGTGTGCTTGTGGTCGTGTGCGTGCGTGCGTGTGTGCGTGTGTCTTTTCGGCGCTTGGATTTGATTTTGTCGAGATTTGCGCTATATAAATATTGTAATTATTATGTATGCATGTGCGTACGTATGTATGTATGTATGTATACGCTTAGATTTATGTATGTATGTATGTATGCATGTATACGCTCAGCTTAGATTTATGTATGTAAGTATGTAAGCATGTATGTATGCATGTATACGCTCATATGTATGTAGGTATGTATGCATGTATACGCTCAGCGCTTAGATTTGATTTTATCAAGATTTTGCAGCTATATAAATAAAATATATTATTATTATTATATTATAGATGGGATCTTTTCATTTTGATTTTGTTTAGTTTTCAAATGTGCATGTTTCTGTGTTTTTTTCTGCTGATACTTCTTGCTTTCGACTCGCTCTTAAATTTCAACGAACCAACGACACGGCAGCAATAACAAAGACAAAAACAATACTAAAGGAAACAAAAAAAAAACCGTGAACACCAAATTGAATATTCATATGAATATATATCCACGTATATTTGATAAATCAACAAAAATAAATAGATAAATAAGTAAATGAATAAGTGGGGAGTGGTGGAGATAGGGAATGGTGGAGAGTAGGGAATGGTGGAGAGTAGGGAGTGGAGGAGAGTAGGGAGTGGAGGAGAGTAGGGAGTGGAGGAGAGTAGGGAGTGGAGGAGAGTAGGGAGTGGAGGAGAGTAGGGAGTGGAGGAGAGTAGGGAGTGGAGGAGAGTAGGGTGTGTAGAGTAGGGAGTGTGCAGTGCAGTGTGCAGTGTGCAGTGCAGTGCAGTGCAGGTGTGTGTGTGTGTGGTTTATATATGCGTGTTTGTGTGTGTGACTGTAAGTGTGTCTGTGTGTATGCATGTATTTCTGTGTGTCTGTGTGTGCGCACGTGTGTGTGTGTGTGTGTGTGTGAGAGAGAGAGAGAGAGAGAGAGAGAGAGAGAAAGAAAGAGAGAGAGAGAGATGGGAGGTAGAAAACGTGTATATAACTCGGAGACAGCGACAGAGAGAAAGAGATCCGCAAGGAAGCTGGGTGTCATAATGGATTACAGTCAAAAGACGAAGTGCTGAGATCACACGTGGTGTCGCCTCACCAGGGGACTTCTCACGGTTTTGTGACAATAATGCTCCTATACATTCTCTGCTGATATAAAAACAATTATGTCATCAGCCCTGACTTCTCTTGAAGCTGGTAACAGTCCCTGATGAGCATCACTGTCAGTCTTTTGTCTCTTTGGCATGACACTCTTCAATGCAAAAGTGCGTTTGCTGTTTTCAGGTGATTTTCATTCTTGTGTGTTTGGGGTCAGGGTGAGGTGGTGGTGAATGGGTAGATGGGTGGGTGGGTGTGTGCTCATGTGCTCAGGTTGTGGTGTGTGTGTGTGTGTGTGTGTGTGTTGTGTGTGTGTGTGTGTGTGGTGTTGTGTTTGTGAGTAGTGTAGTGTAGTGTGCAGTGTTTTAGTGCAGTGTATGTGTATGTGTATGCGTGCGCGTGTGTTTCTGTATAAATGACTGTGTGTGTGACTGTAAGTGTGTGTGTGTGTGTGTGAGTGTGTATGTCTGTGTGTCTGTGTGCACGTGTGAGAGAGAGCGAGATGGGAGGTAAGAAACGTGTATATAACTCAGAGACAGCAACAGAGAGAAAAAGATCCCCAAGGAAGCTGGGTGTCAGAATGGATTACAGTCAAAAGACGAAGTGCTGAGATCACACGTGGCGTCTCCTCGCCAGGGGACTTCGCACGTTTTTGTGACAATAGTGCTCCCATACTTGTTCTGCTGATATAGAAACAATTCTGTCATCAACCCTGACTTCCCTTGAAGCTGGTAACAGTCTTTGATGAGCATCACTGTCAGTCTTTTGTCTCTTTGGCATGACACTCTTCAATGCAAAAGTGCGTTTGCTGTTTTCAGGTGATTTTCATTCTTTTGTGTGTCTGTGTGTGTATGTGTGTGTGTGTGTGTGTGGCGCGCGCGCGCGCGTGTGTGTGTGTGTGTGTGTGTGTGTGTGTGTGTGTGTGTGCGTAGGTGTGGGTGGATGGGTAGATGGTTTGGTGGGTTTGTGCGTATGCGTGTGTGGTGCGTGTGTGTGTGTATATTTGTGTGTGTGTGTGAGCAGTGTAGTGTGTAGTGTAGTGTAGTGTAGGGTAGGGTAGGGTAGGGTAGGGTAGGGTATGGTAAGGTAGGGTAGGGTAGGGTAGGGTAGGGTAGTGTAGTGCATGTGTATGTGTGTGTGTTTCAGTATGTGTGTTTGTGTGTGTGACTGTAAGTGTGTCTGTGTGTATGCATGTATTTCTGTGTGTCTGTGTGTGCGCACGTGTGTGTGTTGTGTGTGTGTGTGTGTGTGTGTGTTGTTGTGTGTCTGTGTGTCTGTGTATGTCTGTGTGTCTGTGTGCACGTGAGAGAGAGAGAGAGAGAGAGAGAGAGAGAGAGAGAGAGAGAGCGAGATGGGAGGTAAGAAACGTGTATATAACTCGGAGACAGCAACAGAGAGAAAAAGATCCCCAAGGAAGCTGGGTGTCAGAATGGATTACAGTCAAAAGACGAAGTGCTGAGATCACACGTGGCGTCTCCTCGCCAGGGGACTTCGCACGTTTTTGTGACAATAATGCTCCCATACTTGTTCTGCTGATATAGAAACAATTCTGTCATCAGCCCTGACTTCCCTTGAAGTTGGTAACAGTCTTTGATGAGAATCACTGTCAGTCTTTTGTCTCTTTGGCATGACACTCTTCAGTGGACAAATGCGTTTGCTGTTTTCAGGTGATTTTTTATACGTGTGTGTGTGTGTCGTGTGTGTGTGTGTGTGGTGTGTGTGTGCGTGTGTGTGTGTGTGTGTGTGTGTGTGTGTGTGTGTGTGTGTGTGTGTGTGTGTGTGTGTGTGTGTGTGTGTTCTGTGTCTCTGTGTGTGTGCGTATGTGTCGTGCGTGTGCGTCTGTGTCTGTGTGCGCATATTATGTATGTGTGGTGCGTGTGTATGTGTGTGTGTGAGTGTGCGTGTGTGTGTCTGTGTGAGAGAGAGAGAGTGTGTGCACGTGTGTGTGTGCGTGTGTGTGCGTGTGTGTGCGTGTGTGAGTATATGTGTGTGTGTGTTATGTGTGTGTGTGTGTGTGTGTGTGTACGTGTGTGTGTGTGTGTGTGTGTGTGTGTGTATGTGTGTGTTGTGTGTGTTTTCTTCTCATTTGGTTTGAAAATTAACGTTGTTGTATGCATTAATGTTCGTAGTAATCAGGCGGGTAAACATCAGACTTCCAATTGGAATGTTCTGGGTTTGGTCCTTCCTGGATACCTCAGGATAATTGATTATTATCATTAGCATTGTTTACAGCCAGCTGATTGCGCAGAACCATATCAGGGCTATAATCTTCTCGAAACATGCTTGTCATCTCACTGAACCTAAAAATGAAAAAGGTGTAGAAGGATTAAGTACACATAGATATACACTTGTGCTCATAATCCAAGGATATGCCCCTAGTCATGACCATTCTGTCTAATTTATGAACTAAGTAGTGGGGTTGGGAATGTAAAACAAACATGAATTAAGTTAGACATAAACAGATATAAAAACTGTCTGGGAATATCTGATATCATGTTTCCATGTCATGTTTCCTAAAGACAAAAATACAATTAATGCATGCATCCAGTTATCAACTCTAAGAGGAATTATGTAAGGCTTTACTGAATGCACGCCAGTGAAATGGACCAACAGGGCAAAAGCATGGTAGAACTGACAGAAAGCAAAAGAGCTAAGCAAAAATAAAGACAGTGACAGATAGGGGGGGGGGCTGTCTAGCACAAAACTGCCCAAAAATGGTGATACGCGATACCGTTACATTTAAAAGCCCCTGGCATCCCCAGGGAGGGAGGACTGATCAGTAAAGGGCGGATAATTTTTTTATCTTCCAAATCTGCAGTGTCTAAGCCCCCTTTTTGTGTATATGCATGCAAATATCAGACATAAATCATGTCAGTATCACGTGGATTCTGGAAATGTACATAAAGAATCACCCAGTATGCGCGCCCACCAAGGACGCAGACTATATTGGAGCATAGTGGAATGAGTCAGCTTGCCAAACAGCTTGAGGTCTCAGTGCTCCACTTAATCTTATGTGTAATACATATGATAGTGAAACTAAATGCTAAACAAGAATGAGTTTGAAAAGTGATGGTGATGATGACGGACGATGATGATGATGATGATGATGATAATGGTGATGACAATGCTGCTGCTGCTGATGATGATGATGATAATGATAAAAAGCAATGATGATGACGATGGTGATGGTGATAACGATTACAAAGATAAAACAATGATGATGATGGAATGATAATATAATGATAATAATAGTGATAACAATAGTAATTATAATATAATAATAATGATAATAATCATCATCATCATCATCATCATGCATTCCATATAATCATCATGTGCCTTGCTGCATGGCGATGGTGATATGCTTCTATACCGTTTTTGGCCCAACCTCCTGTACAAAACTGTCAAATATCTTATCCCTAGGTACACCTGGTGATCCATTCCCTCCAGCTGTCCTGTTGTGACTAGATGCTCAAATTTCTCTTGCTTCACAAAATGTCCTATAAATGTTGCTTGTCTTCCTATAAATATTTCTTACTGATTGTCTAGGATGCGGATCCGTTTAACAGTAGCTGTTTGATATATCGCATAACA
Organism: Monoplex corrugatus; assembly: GCA_030674185.1. Taxonomy (NCBI): domain Eukaryota; kingdom Metazoa; phylum Mollusca; class Gastropoda; order Littorinimorpha; family Ranellidae; genus Monoplex; species Monoplex corrugatus. The sequence continues at coordinate 17,870,988 of CM060314.1, forward strand.
CTAGAATATGTTACTGATGTCGATTGATCAACATTATTGGTAAGAACACTTTATTTCATTATTTATTTTTGAATGCTGTTTTTATTTAGTCAGTTCTGCTGGGTGATTCTTATGTGCATCTGCCATCTGATGAAATGACTCAATTCAGGTATTTGAACTTATCAACTTGTCTCAATTTTGTCCCACTTATTGCTGTTTTATATGAGAGGATTCCTTATTTTTATTGGTTATCATGACTTCAGTCTTCTTATTATTTTGCATTCGCCATTTATTTCTGCTTTCTATTTCTGTTATATTCACAAGATGTTGTAGGTCTTTTTCGTTTTCTGTAATCAGAACGTGTCGTGTGCATAAAAATGATCGTTTATCCTCTTTCGTTCAACTTTTATCCCAGGGCAGTATTGTAATTTTTTTCATGATGGTCTCACCGTAAAACTGAAAACAAAGTCTGTTGACAGAACACATCCCTTCTAATCCCTCTTTTAATATTTGGGGAAAAAACCCTCAGTGTTGCTGTTTGTGCTCAGTATTGTTCGTTATCATTCGTATACCTTTTCCATCAATAGTCAGGTTTTCCACTGGGTTGATCGATTATTCGTGTCTGACCTGTTCAAAACATAAATACAAATCCTTATTCAACTCAACGAATCTTTCTATGAGGGTTCTTAGGATATATTATACATACATACATACATACATACATAACATACATACATACACATACACACATATATATATATGTATATATATATATATATATATATATATATATATATAATATAGACACATACATATCGCAATAACAGTTCCTTTCCCTTCAACAGATCCACACATTTTTATGCTGTTTCTGGTTTGATTCTATTCCTTGTCCTCATCATGATTATTCTTAAAAAGATTTATGGCACATAATCTACCAAGCTGATTGTACAATGGCAATTGCATTTTATAGCCCCTACTTTCTATGGACGTGCAAAGAAAATGGCCTATCTGTAGAGATGTTTCTAGTGCCATAAATTTCCTTCAGGAGGACATTTCATGGGATAACGGGATTGGTAGAAAAAGGGCAAATGCCGAATTTCCCATCAAAAAAGACTTTGGTTGATCCACCAAGATATATCCAACTGGTAGGTAAAGGATGGAGATTGTTTCAGTCTCCTTTGACGATATATATGTAAACCTGCCAGAGGATAAGCCCCGTCATCTGTATATACATGAAATGTATGAAATATACACACCAAAGACCCTGCAGGCCTTGTCAGTAGCTGGCTTTTGGAAACATGAAAATACTCAACATGCATATCCACAAAAGGTGGAGCTTGCAGGGTGTACAGCAACGTATCTCCTGCACAGTGTGGGCAAAAGAAAGTGTATACAGATATCCCAAGTAACAGGAACACAAATTTAATTCACTAGGGCAACTAATATGTCAGTCAAGCCCTCCAGCGACGAGCAAAACGTTATCCTTTTACCAAATGCATATCTTATGAAATGTCATTGATGCCACATATAACTTTAACCCAGTGAGAACACTGCTTCATAAGGTCACAATATTCAACAATATTACTGTCTCTTGCAGCCTGCTTCCTCCTCACCGTTTTCCTTCGTTATTTGGACACTTTGAAACGCCAAAAATCCACAGAAAGACATTCAAGCGTGCGCACTGCATACGTTGACTGAAAGAATGGGAAAGGGAAGAAACTCGATAACCCTGGTCTAGCTTGAGAAATAATGGATACATTAAACTGAAGGAACAGGAGAAGTAGAGAAAGAGAAGAACAGAAGAAGAAATGTAAGAAATAAATAAGAAAGAAGAACTAGAAATAAAGGAAGAATGAGAGAAAAAACAAACAAACAAGGGAAGGAAATCTACAAAAAAAAACAAAAAAACAAACACAATAAATGTAATTTAACAAGGGAACAGAGGCAATGTGGCTGATATATTTTAAAATAATAAATAAATGAATAAATAAATAAAACTATATAAATAAAAAAACAAATTAAAAAAATAATTGACAATAAATAGATGAATAAATAAAGTCCTTACTTTAGACATAACATAAAGCAAAACAAAACAAAACAAAACAAAAGGTCATTTTTTTGTTTTTATTTCCTTTTTTTTCTGTTTTTTAATGATGACTGATGTGATGCTGATATAAGTCAGTGTTGATTAATGTACTCAAATCTAATATCACCGTCAAACTATTGCCTATAACTCGCAAGCACTGAACGGGATTTCACAAATAAATGCTTTTACTTCATACTTTGTGCTGTTTAAGGCGTATGTGTTTGTATGATACGGTTTAATGATACAATGAAATCTTAATTTCACTTTTGTTGTTGTTGTTGTTGTTGTTGTTGTTGTAACTCATTTTGCATGTGAAATTTTCAGATCATGAAATAACGTCTCTCATATTATCTTTACAGAGGTTTAATTCCTCTATTAATCGTTCTTATTATGGAGTGAAGTATTTCCAGATATGTGCATTTCATGTAAGCATAAAATCATGATGTTATGTATTTGGATTTTATGAACTAATAAAATAGGGTTGTTTATTTCAATGCCATTGTTCTTCTGACATTTGAGCAAAAATGTCACTATTGTATGACTTGTAAACTATTGTAATAGATAACAATGTGTGTGTGCGCGCGTGCGTGTGTGTATGTGTGTGTGTTGAGAGAGAGAGAGAGAGAGAGAGAGAGAGAGAGAGAGAGAGAGAGAGAGAGAGAGAGAGAGAGAGGATGATAAAGACAGAAGGAGAGACAGAACTACTCAATGCCAACATTTCTCAAACAATACAAGACTTCCTACTATCGTATTATATGACCATTATTTGTATCTTCAAAAGTCGTTATTGCCACTAACGCTACTTCAGCCAGCTGTGCTTATGTACTTTTTTTCTGAGCGAGTGTCTAGTTTCCTTCAAGAAAGATTGTTTGCTGGGCGACGACATGAACTAATCGTGGAAATGTTTGGCACCGTCTGAATGGATGACACGTACTTCCTTCCGCCAAATGAATTAATTGATGGAAGGTTGTCATCTCCCTCAGTTTCAGTTTCTCGTTATATAGCGTCTATGCGCTCGGAACAAAGTCCATGATCACTGACGCCACAGATGGCATCATCATCATCATCATCATCATCATCATCATCATCATCATCATCATCATCAGATGCCCTGCGGCATGGCGTTGGCGATCATGGACTTCCATCTGTCTCTATCTCTCGTTGCCCCTAGCATCTCCCCCACCCTCCCCATCCCCAGCTACTCTGCAGGTCCGTCCAGCATTTTCTCCCTGGGTCTACCTGATGCTCTCTTTCCCTCCAGCTTTCCCGTTGTGACCAGGTGCTCCAAATCCCCCTTCCTCATAAAATGGCCTATTGATGTTGCCTGTCTTTTCCTAATCTTCCTTATGAGTGATCTACTTGTGTCTGCCTCCATCAAGACTGTCTCGTTTGTTTTCTTTGCTGTCCATGGAACTCTCAACATCCTTCTTAGAAACCACATCTTGGCTGCCTCAATCTTGTTCTGGCTTTGCTTGTTGACTGTCCACGCCTCACATCCGTACAACAGTATTGGTTCTATATAACATTCAAGAACGGCTATTTCTGATGTGCATCTGCCGTCTGATGAAACAGATAGCATGTAATGGAAAAATCCGAACTGATACTGGCAAACGCCGTAAGCCTTGTGCACAAACCCTTGAGGTCCTATCTACCGTATAGGTTTTATGTTTAATTGTCAGTCCATCATTCAAACAACAGTGTTGTGAAATGCATATTTCAACTTCTACATCTGCAACAGTGTCGTATATTTCCGCATCTACATCTGCAACATACCATGAAAATAAAGTGGGAACAGATAAAACACGTTAAATGAAAACATATCCAACTTCTCACTGTGAACCTCCCACAAACACGTTATAAAAACTTACCCCGGACGGATAACATGATACACAACCCTTATCCGCCAACAAACACGATTCATTGTTCTGATTGCCTTAATTCTGTAAGCCCACCCTCCATCCGCGATCTATAATAATAATAATAATAATTACAATATTTATATAGCGCAAAATCTTGATAAAATCAAATCTAAGCGCTGAAGCAGACACACACGCAGGCACGCACGCTCGCACACACACGCACGCACACATACAGACACACACACACACACACACACACACACACACACACACACACACACACACACACACACACCCACACACACGCATGGCTATAAATGGGGAGAAAGAATAAAAGCAATAAAAGCAAGAATAAAAGCAATGGAAAATTATAGAGAGCATAGCATACAATTATATATTATAACCATGTGATTCCCTCCGAGCGGAGACAGGCTGCAGAGGGGAGGGTTGAGTGAGGTTAGGATTTTATGCAGGAGAGAAAAGGTGAGTTTTGAGAGCGGACTTGAAGGAGACAAAAGTAGGTTGCTGACGGACTGAGAGAGGAAGTTTGTTCCAGGAGAGTGGACCAGAAACAGAGAAGGCTCGTGGACCATAGGTATTGAGCTTAGTGCGTGGAAAGCGAAGAGTCAGAGGATCAGAGGCAGAGCGGAGGGTACGTGAGGGAAGATAGATCTCAAGTAGGCTTGACAGGTAATCGGGGGCTGCGTTATTGAGGCTTTTGTAGCACATGGTGTCTAGTTTGTACTGTATGCGCTTTGATACAGGGAGCCAGTGAAGTTGTGCCAGGAGAGGAGATATGTGGTCAGCTTTTTTTCTTTTTGAGTACAAGGCGTGCAGCATTGTTTTGAATGCGCTGTAGGATGTGAATGGTGGAGGCAGGAAGACCAGACAGGAGTGAATTGCAATAGTCAATGCGAGACATTATGAAGGAGAGAACGAGTTTTGCAGTTGTTTCGACAGAGAGATACTTCCTGATCAGCTTTATACGATGGAGATGATAGTAGCAGGATCTGGCAGTTTGAGAAACAAAGTTGTTCATGGAGAGGGTAGAGTCAATGCAGACACCAAGGTTTTTAGCTGAATCAGAAATTGGGACTGATGTGTTACATAATGGGAGAGAAAGAGGAGGCAGCTGAGAAAGTTTCTGACGGGTGCCAATGAGGATAGCTTCTGTTTTGTCGTCAGTAAGCTGAAGTCTATTGTGTGTCATCCAGTTCTTAATGTCCGAGTAACACTCAGTGGTGCGAGTCAACAGGCGCTGTATATTATCAGGTGAGTCACTGTCTTGAAGTTGGGTGTCATCAGCATAGAAGTGGTGTTTTATAGAATGGGAGTTGGTGATGGTGGACAGGGGGGAGGTGTAAAGAGTGAAAAGAACAGGGCCAAGGACAGATCCTTGTGGAACACCACAGGTCAGGTATGCAGGTTGAGAGTAAGTGCCATTGATGAGAACGGTTTGTTTTCTCAGAACAAAACCCTATTCCAGCAGTCATTTGCAAGAAAACCATCACCTCATAGTGCCTTCACAGGCGTGTTTTGCTTCAGGGTTTTGGTAACTTTGGCACTGGAGTGTGGATCTGCCACAGATTCTTTCACTGACGTTTGGGGAAAGTCCTGCGATGGCGTCATCAGGCATTGTCGATTCTCTGTTGATCAGAGTATTAACGTGTTCAGCCCAGCGCGATAGGATTTCACATTTTTCCAATAACATATGGTGTAACTGGAAATACAAATGGGTGCTGAACACTATGGTCCTTAGACTAATACCGCTATTTTCCAAATTCATGGGACTCACCACGCATTACATATAATCAGACTGTCAGATGGAGCACAAAGAACTCAAACTGTCAAGCGAGTCGACCGCACCCCACTATGTTGTTGCACAGTCCCAATCTTCAGAGGTGTGCATGGTGGTGTTTTTAGTGTTTCTATAAGCGACTGGAGCCAGACATGGTTCCCAAGATCTTTAACGTGCGTATTGATATTCTGCATGCGTATGCACATGAAGGTATGTAGAGGCTGGAAGGTCTGCCGATGTTGACATGGAGACTGGACAAATCTGCACCCTTATCCACCACCGGGATTGAAACCCCAAACGTCTGATTAAAGTCTATCGTCGTACCCACCTTGCTATAGTTCCGTCTGAGCGAGTGCGACTGCACTCAAGAAAGATGAATGTGTCTAATGCGAAACATTGTTTATTATCATTATAATAGTATATGATAGTAGTAGTATATAGTAATAGTAGCAGTGGTTGTAGTAGTAAAGTAGTGTAGTAGTAGTAATAGTAGTGTAGGGTTAGTGGATGTAGTGTGATAGTGTGTGTGTTGTGTGTGTGTGTGTCGTGTCGGTGTGTGTGTGTGTAGTGTGTGTGTGTTGTGTGTGCATTGTGCGTGCATAGTGGTGTGTGTGTGTGTGGTGTGTGTGTGGTAGTTGGTGGTGTGGGTGTGTGTGGTCGCGGTCGCGCGCGCCGTGCGTGCGTGTGTGATGTGGCTGTGTGTGTGCTGTGTGTGTGTGTGTGTGTGTTGTGTGTTGTGTGTGTGCGTGGTGTGTTTTTGTGTGTGTGTGTGAAGATGTAATAGTGAAGGTTGTGCGATCATGTGTTTTTGGTGTGTTAGTGTTGTCAGTCGTTCTTATTAACGTCTTTTCACTATAAGTGATATAGCAACATGGTGTGTGTGTTGTGTAGCATAGTGTGGCTGTGCTGTGTGTGTGTTATGAGTGTGTTGTCGTATCCGTGGTATGCAAAATATGTCGTGATTGTGTGTGTGTGTCGTGTAAGTGGGTGGGTGATGATGTTCGACTCAGATAATGTGTAGTTTTTGTTTGTGTGCAGGTTGCGGTGCATTAGTGTTTCCTGGTGGTGTGTTGTGTGCTAGTGTCTGTGTCTGCTGCTGAACATCAACACAAAAAAAGTATAAACTAATTGTTTTCTCATATAGTAAATGCAATTTTTAAATAAAACAAACCACACACGTAGATCCTAAAAAAAACACCGAAAATCTCACCTATGCAAAATTAGTGATTTAAGCATGGCAACAAAGTGAAAAGACCAAAAAGTAAAACTTTATTTAAAACTAACATGTCTCCTGGAAGTGTTTTACACCTAGTCCTTGCCACTCTCTACACTCTCTATCACAAGCATAAAACATAACTATGAAATCCATTCTTCAAAATGTAAAATGAATTTTGTAAAAACAAACAAACATCAGCCAAAAAAAACAAACCCAAAACACATAAATTATCAACATGGAAACAAAGGAAAAGAAGAAAGTAATATATTTATTAAAACTAAACAAAGGAGGGGGCAGACATGTCTAGGCTAACCGTATGATGAAAACGTATGAACTGTAACACATACACTGTCAAAGAAGTCATTCATGATAAAATATCGACTTCCATATTCATCTATAAAGAACGTTATCTGCTTTACAAAAAAAAAACAAAAAAAAAAAAAAAAAAACATGGGACAAAGGTTAAGATATGTAAATCAACAAGATGACAATCCTTAATTAACAACAACAAAAAACCCAAAAGAACAACAACAACAACAACAGCAACCACAACATAAAACGCATGGACAGTAACAGTAGTAGCAATAACATGTTTTAGCAGAAACAATATAAAATCACAACAATGATACCAATGGACAGAGCAACATTATGAACATTGATGAGTTAACAACATAATTCTGAAGTAAAACAACAGCTTAATGGTGGTCAAGGGATATTCTGCTCATGCTTTTACACAATAGCGCGAACAAATTGCTCAACGGTGAAAGTGCACACCTAAAAAACAAAATTTTAAAAAAGATACAAAAAGCTTTCAGTCCAAAATCGATATCCCCTTTGTTTTCCTTGTTCTTGTCCTCTTCCATTCTATTAGACTTAAAGTGGTGGTCTGGGAAGCTGCCTTTGTGGATGAGACGATAAACTGAGATCATGTCTGGTGCTTGCTAGCAGAAAAGCCAGGACATTGCACAATTGTGGGAAATTGTTCGTTGCTCAACAGGGCGAACGTTCCTTTTCTAGAGGCATGGTTATATACACGCTCACCCGACTGTGAGGTACGGGGTCACGAAGAAAATGACCAAAAGTAGTTAAATTGCTACATTTTGAAGTTTAATTTTCTTTCACTCGGTAACAGTGAAGGACTCTCTCTCTCTCCCCTCTCTCTCTCTCCTCTCTCTCTCTCTCTCTCTCCAGTCTCATTGTCTCTGTCGTCTTCTTCTCTGTCCTCTCTCTGTCTCTCATTGTTCTCTGTCTGTGTCTCAGTCTGTCTCTGTCTGTCCGTCTCTCTCTCTGTCTCTCTTCTGTATCTCTCTGTCTCGTCGTCTCTCTCTGTCTCTGTCCCACCACTCTGTACTGCTCTCTTGTCTCTGTCTGTCTCTTCTGTCTGTCTGTCTCTCTCTCTCTCTCTCTCTCTCTCTCTCTCTCTCTCTCTCTCCCACACACTCTACTCTCTCATTCTCTGTCTGTCTTCTTCGTCTGTCTCTTGTCTTCTTTCTCTTCTGTCTATCTTCTCTCTCTCTCTCTCCTTGTCCCTCCCTCACTTTATCTTCTCAAAACAAAGCAAATGAATAAAAGTATCACAACAAATAAACAGTAATGAAACATACTGAAAAAAATATATCAGTGCCGGTTTATGATTTGAAATGGACACCATGCTTTGAATCATCTGTTATTAGGGAAAGTCAAAAATGCATAACGTTGAATAGGTGTAATAGTTAAGATATGAACGTTATCGTTGGTTGTGTAGGTTTTGTAAAATCAAGTATTTTAGTGAGCTGCGTCAATTACACATGCCATGCTGGGAACAGACTATCTAATGGCCAAATATGGTAAGATATTTGGGTGAAAATAGATATTTTCTTGACATTGACAGCCAAACAACCGCAGAAAAATCTGGTTTGTACACTGCGTATCGCATTTTTTTCGGCACAGAGTACAATTTCCTTTAGCAGTCTTACACTTACGAATCGTTTTAATATCATCTCTCTTTCTCGTCATCATCTAAAATTGCATGGGAAATGTTACACGGATACTGCAACTGAGATGGAAACAATATGCGGGATCATCTACAATAACAACCATGCCAAGTTAAAAAAAACAACAAAGACAGAAAAAGAAAAAAAGAGTGAGAGAGAGAGAGACAGACAGACAGACAGACAGACAGAGACAGAAACAGAGAGAAGAGAGAGCTGGAGGAGGGATGGAGAGAGAGAGAGATTGACAGACAGACAGAGACAGGGAGACAGAGACAGAGAGAGACACAGAGAGACAGGATGGAGGGGAGAGAGACAGAGAGACAGAGAGAGACAGAGAGAGACAAAGAGAGAAACAGAGAGAAGAGAGAGCTGGAGGAGGGATGGAGATAGAGAGACTGACAGACAGAGACAGACAGAAATAGACAGAGAGAGAAACAGAGAGACAGACATAAGAGAGAGAGGAGAGGAGGGAGGGAGACAGACAGACAGACAAACAAACAGACAAACAGACAGACAGACAGACAGACAGACAGACAGAAAGACACAGAGAGACAGAGACAGAGACAGGGAGAGAAAAATCTCCAAGCACAAATTGATTTTTTGGCACAGTTAGACATCTTAAGATCGATTTTCCAGCAGAACGATAAATTCTACGTGTACATCTGATCTTGTTTTTTTTGGAAAAGAGTATTGATCAAATATGGCCGTTGACACTACATGTGATTTAACTTTTTTTGCCGTGATGGCCAATGTGTTCTTGGACAGGAGGTAAAACATACAGGACAACTTCTCCTCTATTTGATCAACTATATGTGACAAAACAGTAATTGTGTAGTATACAGTTTCATTCACTATTGATTGAAAATAGACTGTGTTCCATTTTTAGATTCTCCAGAATTGTGTATCAATCAACAATGTCTGGTGATCACAAGTAAGTGAATCCATTCATTGTTTTCTTTCATTAATCGTAGGTTTTCATATTCGGCTATTTTATTTTCATAAAGGCTTTGTTATTTTAATATCATCTTGTGAAAAGTATGTATAACATGCATTGTCATAATGCTCCTTCTGTACAGAGTAAACACATACTTAAGGTAGAAAATGTGATAATCAAAAACTAAAGAAGATTGAAAATTCGACAAAGTGAAATACTTAAATGCACGATGGAAAAAGTATATAAGAGAAACCGAAATGGGATTGAACCAATTAAACGAGACCAACTGAAGTTGCGAAACAGGAGACAACATATACAGAGCAGAAAACAAAAGGGCAATAAATCGGCACACAAAAGGCTAATTGATAGGCAAGCAAATCATAGTAAAATGATTCTCATCATCATTAGGTGCCTTGCCACATGGCGTTGGCGATTATGGACTTCCATCTGTCTCTATCACTTGTTGCCTCAAGCATCTCTTCCACCCTCCCTGTCTTCAGCCACTCTGCAAGTCTGTCTAGTATCTTCTCCCTGGGTCTACCGGGTACTCCCCTTCCCTCCAGCTTTCCCGTTGTGACCAGGTGTTCCAATTCCCCTTTCCTCATAAAATGGCCTATGAATGTTGCCTGCCTTTTTCTAATCTTCCTTATGAATGATCTACTTGTGTCTACCTCCATCAAGACTGTCTCGTTTGTTCTCTTTGCTGTCCATGGAACTCTCAACATCCTTCTTAAAAACCACATCTCGGCTGCCTCAATCTTGTTCTGGCTTTGCTTGTTGACTGTCCACGTCTCGCAACCGTACAACAGTATTGGTTTTATGTAGCACTCAAGAACTCTCTTCCTGATGTTAATTGATAGGCATTTGTTGGTAAGAATGCTCTCCATCTTCTTGAATGTCGTTTTTGCTTGGCCGATTCTGCTGGCTATTCTGATATGCATCTGCCATCTGGTAAGATGATAATAAACAAAAACCATACAATGCAAATGACTTTCGTCCCAAAGAGATCAAAGAGTTAGATATACTGTAGAGGTCGTAGGTCAGCTTAAATAGAGATCACTACAGATGACGCTTTTGTCTTTACGATGGCAAATTGTTTATAGTAACTCTTCAAAAAAAATAAATTATCGGACTTAGACAATGACATATTCGTTCCATCCACTCTACCATCTGTTATCTGGCAGATTCCTTCAGCCAATCTGAGGAATACCCGACGCAATGACAAGGTCTTCGATAAACTGAAAGCAGATGCAAGTGGCCGGGGAGAGAGAGAAAGAGAGAGGGCGGGGATGAGGGAGTGGAATCTATGAAAAAATAAGCTGACCCCACTACAATAACAGGAGCATCAAGGACAGTGATCAAGCCATGGAAACAAATATCGCAATAGCAGTGGTACTTCCAAGTCAGGAGTTGTCATGGGTGACCTTAGCACTGCATCTTCTGGTGTCAGCCGGCTTTCTTGGGTCTCTGTCTGTCTGTCTGTCTGTCTGTCTGTCTGTCTCTCTCTCTCTCTCTCACACCACACACACACACACACACACACACACACACACACACACACACACACTTCTACTACTGCTACTACTATTACTACCACTACTATTGATGATAGTGATGATATTGTTAATAGTAATGATGCAAATAACAAAAACGAATGCACGAATGAAAAATAAATCAGTTTTTGAGGTAAAAAAAAAAAGCAAAGAAAAACAAAAGTTTTAAACAAAATAAGAGGTAGAATTCATTGGCAGTATGTAGCAGTGAGTCCAGACTCGCCATTCATATTTTTTATCCCTTTTAAAAAAACTTCTTATCTGAAAACAAAAACCGTCATAATGTGCTGAACTATCTGTCATATCGCATTTTCCCACCCAAGTATAAAATATGAAAGGCCGCTCAGGGACTCTGAATGCATAAGAGCTGAATTTGCGCAATACACCAATTAAATGTCAATGCTTAACAATGTTTTCTGCTTGAAAGGAGCTCGCACGCCGCAGTGGGCATAGCTTTCAATATAATTATTTTCTCTAAATTTTTTACCTATTAAGTCGAAGAGACATCTGTGCCGCTATATTAAAAAGTTGTCAAAAAGTTGCTTTTGCCATCTACAGAAAAATGGAGGAGGAACGTATGAGAGTTCAAATTGATATCTATGCTTCATGCGCTGGCAGGGGAAAAAATGGCGGTTTTCAAAGAATACATGTGTGGTGTGTGTATTTTTCCCTAAATTAATGTTTATACACCATGTTTGTGAAAATTTTAATGTGTTATGCACACACACACACACACACACACACACACACACACGCACACACGCACACACACACACGCACACACACACACACGCACACACACACACACACACACATGTATATGTATGTGTATATATCTTATATAAAGATAGCTAGCTAGCTAGATAGATAAATAGATAGATAGATAGATGGATGGATAGCTATATAGATATATAGATAGATAGATACATGTAGATAGATAGATAGATGTATGTACATATATGTATATACATATATATGTCTGTGTTTGTGTCTGTGTGTCTGTGAGTGTGTGTCTGTGCCTGTGTGTCTGTGTGTATCTGTGTATTTGTGTGTTACAGATCTCACGTGCACATCTTTGATAGAACCGTTCCAGTTGATGTATTTGTCATCAGTAGATAGTCCACGTCTAACGGCGCTGAAGGCAATTATTCTTGCCATAAAAGTGACGAGCGTCATGACACGGTCTTGCCAAAACGCCTTGGTCAACCTTCCAAGGCTAGAGCTAGCCTTGTGGGTTGCGACCCTTTTGCAACATCAGGACATGCTTTGTTTCTCTCTGTACTCCCGAAGTACCAAATCTTACTACAGCATGTATCTCCCGGTTGTTCCAGAAGCGTTGCATGGTATCGGCTGAAACGTATCCTATATCTTGCTGACATTAATGTCAAGGCTGAAGGGTTCGCAGGACGTAGCAAATAGGTCAGTGATGCTCTGGATGTTCTCGTACGAGTGCGCAGACAGTGCTGAATCAGTTGGGAAGAAAAAAATCCCACAGGACGGTTTTGAGCACTTTGATTTTTGGCTTGGACTCTCCGCAGATTGAAGAGATTTTCATCTGAGCGGAACTTGATGTACTTGCACTTCCCTGCTGCTCCGTCCAGTGTGAGAAAAGGAATAAACTGACTAAAATGACATCATAATGTGTTTTTGAGTGACTATGATGTCAGAGCGGAAATGAAATGAATTCTGCAATTTGAAAAGTGGTCATGCCACCTCAATATTATTTTATCACAAACATATTACGATGTAATTTTAGTCAGTTTATTCCTTTTTCCACTCTGGACGGAGCAGCAGGGAAGTTTCAGTCTTTTCCTCCTAATTTTTGTATCTGGTGTTTGTTTGTTTGTTTGTGATCTTACGCTTCACAAAGGCCAGTTGGCCGAAAATTTGCACCTGTCTTGTCTTGTTGTATCAAATACGCGTTCTTATTCTTTTTTCGCTTTTTCTCTGGTTCCTGTTTGCTTGAACACGGTTAGTCACACTTGTTTTGGATTCCACACTTACGCTTGTCAATGTTCTTGAGTGTGTCGTTCAGCATTGCTGTAAAAGAGAATGAATCAATGTGTAGGTGTTGCATTGTTTCATTCTGTTCTGCACTGGAAAGAGTTCGGATACCTCCCATTCTCTTGCACCCTGGTCAGCATGCGGTTTTGGGAAGGAAACATTAAGCGAGAACAGATTATAAGAGCATTCAAGTATCCTTCATAGGATCTCCGGTTAGCACTGTCACAAATGTTGAACAGTTCTACAAACGCCATGTGGAGATTATGGTTTTGTTGACAACATTGCTCTTGCAGCTGGCGTTTGGCACAGTCACGTCATCTCTGTCTCTTCCATCACGAAACGTCACTCTGAGACTCAGGGTAGATGGGCTCGGCTACATGGGTAATTAGTCTGTTGAGGACGATCCTTGCAAGGACCTATTCTTACAAGATCTGTGATTATTATTATTTCTGTCTGTTTTTTTTTCTACCATCCTGTTTGTTCATCCTTACTAATGGAAGACAGACAATTCTGCTTTTTTCCTCTTTTGGAACTGAGAACATATTCCAAATAGGTAGAAAGAAACTCTAGGGAGAGCTAGACAACAGAAGGTCTTCAGAGAAGTAACCCCCTTTAGACAAGTGTTTCGGCCCTGAATTCCTTACACTCTCGGGGGCCGGGCCACATCCAAGTCATGACTCCTGGATGCCCTTCTGCTGTTGTCTATTTTTTTTTTCCCCACGCCGGGGATCGAACCTGGGCGATTCTGCGCTTCAGAACTGCGGTACGCGGTTTTACCAATGTGCTAACGGGGCACACATCATCTGTAGGGAATTTAATCCTTATGAAGTTCACTTTTTTCGTTCCTCCTTGCCCAGATCCAGCTTGAGCTCCTTTCTGCTGCCTCTGCCATCGCTTTAAGGGCTCTAGTCCTCTTCTTCCCAGAAATGGCGAGTTGTTTCATGAGATCATAAGCGGAGGTGCCCACAAACCCTCTTGCCCCGACCTCTATGGCGAAGATTTTGACCCGCAGACCTGCTTTCTTCAGGGTGCTGGCAAGACCGGCGTATTTTTCGGTCTTGTAGATATGTGCTTCTTCCATTCTGCTTTCGTATGGCACAGTGAGTTCTATCAGAATCACTTGTTTCGAGGAGTCAGAGTGGAGAGCGATGTCTGGTCTCATGCCTGTCTTGCTGATGACATCTGGGTAATTTCTCCACTCTGGGAGGTCTGCTGTACACTCCCAGTCGACTGCTCCATCCAGAAGACCCTTTGGCAATGTGCTGGTTGTCATAGCACTTTCGGGCCAGACCTGTTTCCCTCCTGCTTTGTAGAACGTTGTCATAGCAATTGGTGCGTTTGGGGTCATGGTTTTTTCGCTAACCACATCTGTGATCACTTTCAGAACTTGGTTGTGCCTCCATGTATACCTTCCTTGGGCTAGCGCTACTTTGCAAGAGCTTAGGACATGTTCCACTGTTTGTTTCTTCTGACAGAGCGGACATGCTGGGTCGTCTGCTTTCCCCCATTTCACTAAGTTTGCATTCGAGGGGAGCAGGTCATATACAGATCTGAGGAGGAAGCTTATCCTTAGAGGAGCCATGTGCCACATATCGTTCCAGCTGAGACTTCTTTGGAGTGCACTGTCCCATGTTGTCCATTGCCCCTGTTGACCTTGCTGGACTGCCTTCTGCACTCTTTTGACATCTTCTTCTTCCTTCAACTCCTGTATGATCATGTCTCTTTTTTCCTTCCCTTTGGCTTTGGACCACCACTGCATTTTTGTTGCTCCCAGTCCCTGTCTGTTGGTTTGCGTGTGTCCAATTATTTCTTTGATGCTGAGGTTTCTCTTGGCATTGTTTACAGCCTCTTGGACTTTCCACTTTCTGCCAGTTCTCAGCTTTGGATGAACTGATCTCACGATATTGTCTTCCTATTCCTCCAGCATGCTCAACAGTCTTGCTTTTCCAACTTTGTATTCCTCCACTATGGATTTGAGAGGTAGCTTCAGCATTGCTTGACGACAGTAGAATGCAACATCAGTGAGACCAGGTGGGACACCGAGCCATTTTCTTGTGTATTTGTTGATTTTGGCTTCCATTGCTTCGACTGTGCTGGTGCAAATGTCATAGATTAGCAGTGGCCACAGCAGCTTTGGTATCAGCATGAACTGTAGACACCAGACTTTGTATTTGCCTGGCAGTCCGCAGTTATCTATTTTCTTCAGGCCTTCTTCTGCTGTTTGCTTGGTTTCACATCCCCTTTGTGTGTCTTTCAGGGAGTCATCATACCATCTTCCGAGACTTTTTACTGGCTCTTCTGTGACAGTGGGGATGGCTTGGTTGGCTACCATGAATTTGACTGAATCTGCCACTTTTCCTTTTCGCAGTGAGAGACTTCGGGATTTCTTAGGTTTGAACCTCATTCTTGAAGAGGCCACCAGCTCATCCAGCTGCTTTAAGATTTGGTGTGTCTCTTCCTCATCCGTGGACAAGACTGTTGTGTCATCCATGAAAGCTTTCAGAGGAGGCATCTGGTATCCATCTCCCAGATTCACTGGACCTGAACTCTTCATTGCAGCTTTCAAGATGACTTCCATTGCCAACACGAACAGTATGGGAGAGATTGCACAGCCCATTGCAATGCCCACCTCTAGGTCTATCCAGTCCGTGGTGTATTCTTTGGTAGAGAACCGCATTGAGAACCCTTGGAAATACTTCCTCAGCATTGTTCGGATGTTTTCTGGGATGTGATACATTTCAAGAGCCAGCTGGATCATATCGTGTGGAACTGATCCATATGCATTCGCCAGATCAAGCCAAACTACGTCAATGTTTCTCTTCTCTGTTCTTGCTTTTTGGATGGCATCCCAAATCAACGTGGCATGTTCCAAGCATCCAGGCATTCCTGGTATGCCTCCCTTTTGGACTGACATATCCAGATACTTGTTTTCAGTCAGGTATTTTGTCAATCTTGCTGCCATAACAGAGAAGAAGATTTTCCCCTCGACGTTCAGAAGTGATATTGGCCTGAACTGATTGATGCTGCTGGAGTTCTGCTCCTTCGGAATGTACACTCCTTCAGCTCTCATCCATTGGTCGCTGATCTTCTGGTTCCTCCATGCTGATCGAATCATCTTGTGGAGCCACTCGAGCACTTTTGGGCATTTCTTGTAGAGCAGGTATGGTATTCCGTTTGGTCCAGGTGCTGACTTGGCTCTGGCTTTCTTTACTACGTTCTTCACTTCATCCAGTGTTGGTGGTTTGTTATTGAATTTTCCTTCTGGCGCTGCAGGCCAAACCAGATTCTGGATTTCAAGTGGTGCCTCGCGCTGAGAATCGGAATATGTTTCCCTGAGATGCTGCTCTAGGGTTTCCTTGCCCACTGTGAGAGTCCCTGATTTGGGTTGTTCAAACAGCTTTCTTGAAAAGTCAAAGGGATCTTTGAAGAAACGATCTTGAGTCTTCTTCTTTTTGCTCTTTCTTCGCCTTGCTGATTCCACTTTGCTGAGAGCATTGTGTTTGGCCTTCAGATCTTTCCAGAGTTCCAGGAGCCCTTGCTTCTCGAATTCTGAGGCAGTTTTCATTCGCTTTTTAAGCTTCCTTTTCTCCCTCCGGATGCTCTCCATCTGTTGCTGTCTTCTGGATTTCTGGGGGGGCGTTTTTGTCTTTGGCTGCTTCACTCCATAAGTGTCCCTGCAGATAGAGTATATGATGTCTCCGTATGTGTCAAGTTTGTGTTCCAGCGTACTGTTCCCTATTAGCGCATTCAGCTTAAGGACAAGTTCCTCATCTAATTTCTCCCATTGTTCTTTTGCACCGGCAGGCGGCAAGTTGAGTTTTCCACGTTTGGCGTTAAGAGCTTGTGCAAAATCCGCATCAGAACCGTCAGCGTGGATGTCCTTGGCACTATGGTTTAATTCCTGGCCTTGGTCATCCAACGTCTCACCTGCTATCGCAGGTCTCTCTGTCTATTAATAATGAAAATGAAAAACAAACAAACAAACAAAAAATCCAAAGAGAATCTTTATCATACATTCGAAGGATCATTTATTTAAAATAGCCTACAAAACAGTATTTCGGTATGCCATTCATCAAGAAAAATCCTCCAACCAACCACACAAACAAACAAAAACAAATTAATACCGATTTGAGATTTACTCTTTTTAAACTTTCTTTTTCATGTGCAAAAAAGTTACGTCAGTTCAGTCAGTCGATT
>CM060314.1:17893586-17896086 GCA_030674185.1 Monoplex corrugatus
GTCTTTTCTGTCAAATTCTGCCAGAAGTCGTCCGCGATAAACAAGGATAGAAAATCTATGCTCGTGCTTTCTTCAGTGATATGACCTGGAATGTTCACTGGCCCTTTCCCATCCTCACTGAAGCTCAGATCCACATTTGGTGCCACAAAATTCCGAGTCCAACCCTCATCAATCACACAAGCATCTCCCCTATCACTTGGTTGGGGGGTACGGGCACGCCCCCTTCTTCCAACACTCTGTCTCGACCTACTTCTTTCATTGTCAGAATCATCACTTTCACTCAATGCTTCATCAACGTAATCATCGTCACTTGAATCGGAAACGTATTCCTGATCAAATTCTCCCTCATCAGAATCAGAATTCTGCAAAATGTCCACCACTTGTTGAACTGTGAAGCGAGTTGGCCTCGCCCGTTTACCTGTTGAAGTGCTTGGTTCATCACTAGCTCGCTTCATGGTCAATTTTGCACCCAAATCACCTCAAAATACCATCAACACAAAGGCAGACATTTGCAATAGGCTGAATTCACGCTCACGTGAGACTTAGCAACGGTTGGGTGGTTATTTTTAGCTCTTGATAAAGTGACGATCATGTGAGTGTGCTATTCCCGCTATAGCGGGAACTCGGTATATAGTCATTTTCGTCATTCCCGCAATAGCGGGAACTCGGTCTGGTAGGGTTGCCTAAACTTCTTTTGTATGATCCAAAACAAGATTGACTGCCCGCGCCCAAGCAAACACAAACCAGAAGAACAAGAAAACCAATGTAAGCGCGTCTCCAACAAGACAAAACAAAACAAGCGCAAATTTTCGGCCAACTAGCCTTTGTCAAGCGCGAACGCACGGTCACAGACAAATCACAGACACCAAACAATGGATAATAAAAACGGGACTAAAAACTTCCCTGCCGCCTCGTCCAGTGGGTAAGAGATGGAATGCCCATGTCATCATGAGCAGTAGTAAGAAAAGGGGAGAGGGGAGGCAACTATGATGTCAAAAGGGAAGTGAGATGAGTTCTGCAATTTTGAGAAGTGGCCATGCTATATCGGTATAGCCCTGTTCTGAAGAAGGCACAGGGCAAGAGCCAAGAGATAAGGGAGTAGATTGTGCCCAGTGCCAAGAATCTGGTAGGCGTGGGAACAGGAAGAGACATGAAACGGCATGTCTGAATTTTGTTACTCATGGTTTGTCATTAAGACCATGTGGTTTGCGTGTTCCAAGTTTATTTATGAGGTGGGATTCTCTGTCTTTCCTGTCTATGGTGCTGTTATTGTGTAGAAGCCACAGACCTTTCACTCGGATGTCATTGATTGAGTGGTCTGATTGGTTGAAGTGATTGGGGATAGTTTTATCCCTTTGGTGGCGGATATCAGCCAATTGTTCTTTGAAACGTGTGTCAAGGGTGCGTCCAGTTTCACCAATATACAATTGGGAACATTTAGAGCAGCTGATCAAGTAGACAATGTTATAAGTTTGACAGTTGAAATGTTTTGTAATGATAGCGAGTATTACGTTAAAGATCCTGTAAGTCATATCAATGACTACTTTATGGAAATTTTAAAACAGCCACCATGCCTGCCCACTGTAGACAGAGTTTGCAGACTGTGCAGCAACATGTCACCTGCACACAGTGTGGTCAAACAAAGTGCATTCATGTTTCCGGGAAATTTTGGAACGCTAATAAATAAATAATAAAACTTAAACGAGTCGTAATACAGGACAGATAGACACCATAACGCGTTTGAAACAACCAGACAAACAATCGAAGCAAAAATCCCCAAACACACAAAACCATACGACAGAAAAGGAACAAACAAACAAACAACTAAAAAAAACTTTACGGGGAATCAGTTCGTCTCTGACCTCTACAACGTAGGGGAAAAAAACGGATTTAGAGTAGTAGAAAACAGTGCAGCCACAAGGGCAATGAGACAAAGCTATGTGGTGGAAATGTGGAGGAGCGGGAGTAGTCGGAGTGAGAGACAAAACAAAAGAAAACAAAAAAACAACACTATCACCACCAACAGTAGCCTAAGCTCTCTCGTTAAAACCAGTTTTACATATTTTAGTTCTGCTAATCTATAAACACAACACATAAACACACTAACGATAGGCCAGATAGTAAAGTGGGTAAACAGCGGGCTGCCGATTGGGAGGCCCGGGTTTGAACCTGTCTGGTTACCTCCCGCCCCCCCCCTCCCCTGCTTATTGGGTAAAGAAAGGTGGGAGTTGTTCTGATTTCCCAGGCCAACTAGTACACAGACCTGTTAGTGCCCAGTCCTTCGTTGTGTGTGGTGGCTGTCTTATGGAAACAGGAACACACCCAGTATGCATGCCCACGGTAGCCAGAGTATGCAGTCTATGCAGAAACACACAGCCTGCGCAGTGTGGGAAAAACAACGTATCTACAACGCACTGTGAGAAACACACAGGCGTACGTACATGCTTCCAAGAAAAATGTAATGGCTAATGAAACAATATAGGCCTACATATAAAAATAA
>CM060314.1:17898586-17901086 GCA_030674185.1 Monoplex corrugatus
TTGTTGTATTGCCATCAACATGTTCACTGTACTGCCATTGATAGGCTTGTGGTACTGCTATTAACATGTTCACTGTACTACCAGTAATATGTTTGTTGTATTGCTATCAATATGTTCACTGTACTACCCTTAATATATTTGTGGTATTGCCACCAACATAATCACTGTACTGCAGTCTATACGTCCACTGTACAGTCAGCAATGAGTTTTCTGTATTACCATAAACAGGTTTACTGTCTTGCCATGTTCACTGCACTGCAACCAACATGTTCACTGTACTTCCATCAATATGTCCATTGTACTGCAATCAATGTGGTCATTGTTCTGCCATCAACATGTTTTCTGCACTGCCATCAACACTTCCACTGTACTGCCATCGATGTGTCCATTGTCCTGCCATCAACACGTCCATAGTACTGCCACCAACATGTTCACTGTAGTGCCATCAACATGTTCACTGTAGTGCCATCAACATGTCTACCGTACTGCCGTTAACATGACCACTGTTCTGCAATCAACAATCCATTGTATTGTCCTCAACATGTTCAGTGTACTGCCATCAACATGTTCAGTGTACTGCCATCAACATGTTCAGTGTACTGCCATCAACATGTTCAGTGTACTGCCATCAACATGTTCAATGTACTGCCATCAACATGTTCAATGTACTGCCATCAACATGTTCAGTGTAGTGCCATCAACATGTTCAGTGTAGTGCCATCAACATGTTCACAGTAGTGCCATCAACATGTTCACTGTAGTGCCATCAACATGTTCACTGTAGTGCTATCAACATGTTCACAGTAGTGCCATCAACATGTTCACTGTACTGCCATCAACATGTTCACTGTACTGCCATCAACATGTTCACTGTAGTGCCATCAACATGTTCAGTGTACTGCCATCAACATGTTCACTGAAGTGCCATCAACATGTTCACTGTAGTGCCATCAACATGTTCACTGTACTGCCATCAACATGTTCACTGTACTGCCATCAACATGTTCACTGTACTGCCATCAACATGTTCAGTGTAGTGCCATCAACATGTTCACTGTACTGCCATCAACATGTTCAGTGTAGTGCCATCAACATGTTCAGTGTACTGCCATCAACATGTTCACTGTAGTGCCATCAACATGTTCACTGTAGTGCCATCAACATGTTCAGTGTAATGCCATCAACATGTTCAGTGTAGTGCCATCAACATGTTCAGTGTAGTGCCATCAACATGTTCAGTGTAGTGCCATCAACATGTTCAGTGTAGTGCCATCAACATGTTCAGTGTAGTGCCATCAACATGTTCAGTGTAGTGCCATCAACATGTTCAGTGTAGTGCCATCAACATGTTCAGTGTAGTGCCATCAACATGTTCAGTGTAGTGCCATCAACATGTTCAGTGTAGTGCCATCAACATGTTCACTGTACTGCCATCAACATGTTCACTGTACTGCCATCAACATGTTCACTGTACTGCCATGTCATCAACATGTTCACTGTAGTGCCATCAACATGTTCACTGTACTGCCATCAACATGTTCAGTGTAGTGCCATGTCATCAACATGTTCAGTGTAGTGCCATCAACATGTTCAGTGTACTGCCATCAACATGTTCAGTGCAGTGCCATGTCATCAACATGTTCAGTGTACTGCCATCAACATGTTCAGTGTACTGCCATCAACATGTTCACTGTAGTGCCATGTCATCAACATGTTCAGTGTACTGCCATCAACATGTTCAGTGTAGTGCCATGTCATCAACATGTTCAGTGTAGTGCCATCAACATGTTCAGTGTACTGCCATCAACATGTTCAGTGTACTGCCATGCCATCAACATGTTCAGTGTAGTGCCATCAACATGTTCAGTGTACTGCCATCAACATGTTCAGTGTAGTGCCATGTCATCAGCATGTTCAGTGTAGTGCCATCAACATGTTCAGTGTACTGCCATCAACATGTTCAGTGTACTGCCATCAACATGTTCAGTGTAGTGCCATGTCATCAACATGTTCAGTGTACTGCCATCAACATGTTCAGTGTAGTGCCATGCCATCAACATGTTCAGTGTAGTGCCATGTCATCAACATGTTCAGTGTACTGCCATCAACATGTTCAGTGTACTGCCATCAACATGTTCAGTGTACTGCCATCAACATGTTCAGTGTACTGCCATGTCATCAACATGTTCAGTGTAGTGCCATTAACATGTTCAGTGTACTGCCATGTCATCAACATGTGCAGTGTAGTGCCATGTCATCAACGTGTTCAGTGTAGTGCCATGTCATCAACATGTTCAGTGTACTGCCATCAACATGTTCAGTGTACTGCCATGTCATCAACATGTTCAGTGTACTGCCATGTCATCAACATGTTCAGTGTACTGCCATCAACATGTTCAGTGTAGTGCCATGTCATCAACATGTTCAGTGTAGTGCCATCAACTTGTTCAGTGTACATGTAATGCCATGTCATCGACATGTTCAGTGTACTGCCATCAAC
>CM060314.1:17906086-17908586 GCA_030674185.1 Monoplex corrugatus
TTTCTTCGTTTCGTGTTGGTGTATGTGTATGTGTATGTGTATGTGTCTGATTTTGTGTGTATGTGTGTGTATGTGTGTGTGTGTGTGTGTGTGTCTGTGTGTGTGTCTGTGTGTGTGCATGTGTGCGTATGTGTGTGTGTTTGTGTATGTGTGTATGTATGTGTGTGTGTGTGTGTGTGTGTGTGTGTGTGTGTGTGTGTGTGTGTGTGTGTGTGTGTGTGTGCGTGTGTATGTGTGAGTGTCTGTGTGTAATTCACCCACTGCACATTCATCTTTCCTCTCTCATTCTTTGCCTTTAATATATCTTTATTGTCAATCCTGTAAAAAAAAAGTAATCATGAGAAGAATTCATGGAATAGGAAATTGGTTCTTGAAGGCAGATTATGTTCGTCCCATCTCCACCTTCTTTCTTTCCTCATACTTTACTAACCTCACCCCCTAACCCTCTAACCATCTTCCACCAAATTGTAAAACACCGCATCTGTCCTATTGCATCCCATCGTCTCCTTTGCCTCTTCCCTTTCCTCAGCAGGGACAATACAGTTTGAGATCTTTTAACTGGGGCTGAATCACCCTGGGTTTGTTTCCCTGCTTCAGACATGATCGGTTCTGACTCTGGCCGACGTGACAAGACAGCTGCAGGAGGAATCACCCTCCTCCACATTATTGCATGCGTATCTCCCCTTGACCCCGACTCCCCCCACATTTCCCTGGTCCTATCTCTTTTCCTGGCCCTCCTCCTCCCCGTTCCCGTCCCCTTCCAATC
The DNA here is from genome assembly GCA_030674185.1 of Monoplex corrugatus. Classification (NCBI taxonomy): domain Eukaryota; kingdom Metazoa; phylum Mollusca; class Gastropoda; order Littorinimorpha; family Ranellidae; genus Monoplex; species Monoplex corrugatus. The sequence continues at coordinate 17,906,853 of CM060314.1, forward strand.
GATTTCTATTTCAACTTTTCAGCCACACTTCCTTTCTTTCACTGCTTTGATATCTGTGTTTGTTTTCTCTTTTTTCAGTTTGTCCACTAATTTGATATTCTATGTTCATTAAGACTGGTTGGACTTGACACATTTCATCGTTTCGTGTTTGTGTATGTGTATGATTGTGTGTATGTGTGTTTATGTGTGTGTGTGTGTGTGTGTGTGTGTGTGTGTGTGTGTGTGTGTGTGTGTGTGTGTGTGTGTGTGTGTGTGTGTTGTGTGTGTGTGTGTATATGTGTGTCTGTGTGTGTGTTTGTGTGTCTGTGTTTTATGTGTGTCTGCATCTGTGTGTCTGTATGTAATTCACCCACTGCACATTCATCTTTCCTCTCTCATTCTTTGCCATTAATATCTGTTTATTCTCAATCCTGAAAAAAATAATTAAATCATGAGAAGAATTCAAGGAATTAGAAATTGGTTCTTGAAGGCAGATTGTATTCGTCCACCCCCACCCCCCCCCTCCCACCTTCTTTATACCTCATTCTTAACTAACCTTACCCCCTAACCCTCTAACCATCTTCCACCAAAGTGTAAAACACTGCATCTGTCCTATTGCCTCCCATCGTCTCCTTTGACTCTTCCCTTTCCTCAGCAGGGACAATACAGTTTGAGATCTTTTAACTGGGGCTGAATCACCCTGGGTTTGTTTCCCTGCTTCAGACATGATCTGTTCTGACTCTGGCAGACGTGACCAGACAGCTGCAGGAAGGAGCCACCCTTCTCATCATTGCATGCATATCTCCCCCCGCCCCTCTCTCACTCTCTCACTTTCCCGCTGTCTGTCCATCTCTCTGTCTGTCTCTGTCTCTCTGTCCCACTGTCTGTCTCTGTTTCTGTCTGTTGCTGTCTCTCTGTCTTTGTCTCTGTCTCTCTCTATCTCTCTCTCTAAATCTCCCCTCTCTCTTTCTCTTTTTCTGTTGTGTGTGAGTTTGTGTGTGTGTGTGTGTGTGTGTGTGTGTGTGTGTGTGTGTGTGTGTGTGTGTGTGTGTGTGTGTGTGTGTGTGTGTGTGTGTGTGTGTGAGTGTAATTCACCCAGTGCACATACATCTTTCCTCTCTCATTCTTTGCTTTTAATATCTTCTTATTGTGAATCCTGAAAAAGAAAATAATCATGAGAAGAATTCACGGAATCGGAAATTGGTTCTTGAAGGCAGGTTGCGTTCGTCCCCTCCCCCCACCCCACCTTCTTTATTTCTCATTCTTTACTAACATCACCTCCTCCTAACCCTCGAACCACCGTCCACCAAATTCTAAAACACCGCATCTGTCCTATTGCATCCCATCGTCTCCTTTGCCTCCTCCCTTTCCTCAGCAGGGACAATACAATTTGGGAGCTTTTAACTGGGGCTGAATCACCCTGGGTTTGTTTCCCTGCTTCAGACTTGATCTGCTCCTACTCTGGCAGACGTGACCAGACAGCTGCAGGAGGAACCACCCTCCTCCACATCACTGCATGCATGCCCCTCCCTGCACCCCCCCCCCTCATTTCCCTGGTCCTATCTCCTTTTCTGCCCCTCCCCCTACCCGTTCCCATCCCTTTCCAACCGATTTCTATTTCAACTTTTCAGCCACATCTCCTTTCTTTCAGCTACTTTGATATCCATGTTTGTTTTCTCTTCTTTCAGTTTGTCCACTAATTTCTCATTCTATGTTCATTGAGACTGGTTGGACTTGACGCATTTCTTCGTTTCG
>CM060314.1:17948586-17963586 GCA_030674185.1 Monoplex corrugatus
TATCTACCTAGCCGAGGATAAACGCAGGGTCAAGCGATGAAGGAGTACATTATTACAGCCTAATGGTCTTTATCTGTTCCTGCATAGATGAAGATGTGTAATACTACATACATACTATATAATAAATAATTAATATATATACACAGTACGGTGGTTTGACAAATGCACGTGGACCTCAGTAGCTCCGTAGGTTGAGCGTCGGATTCACATGCTAATGGTTGTGGGTTCGAATCCCAGGGCTTGCTACATTAAAATAGGCTATTTCATTGTCCCATCTTAACACCATTGTTGTTCTGGTGGAGTCGGTATAGGGTTAGATAAGTCCCACTTCCCCCACTTCCCAGGGATGGTTATCTCCCGTCGGCCCTACAACCTAAGATGGGTGCTGTCGTAAAAAATTGAGCCAAATCAGTCAGTCAGTCAAATTCCCTGGAAGGTCTTTTAACCATGAAACAATCATTCGTCATAGACCAAAAGCATTACTAGGACGCTACGTGAAAGCCTGAGACCTTTGCATATGACACAGACAAAGAAATAATCAAGAAGGGAACATTGGTGGTTGCACAGAACTGTACATGTTTAAACATCACGACGAAGAACGTGTCATGAACAAATGGTACTTTTAACCTCATTTCCAGATATTATCAGTAAAACACATAACATCTTAAAGAACAAACAACAAAAAGAAAAAAAAACAAGGCAAAAGAATTACAATAAGAAAATAAAGATAGGAAAAGAAACAATCATTTTTTTCTTTGATATTCTTTTGCTTTTGTTTGTTGTTGCTTTTTTTCTTTTTTCTATTTTGTTTTTGTTTTTGTAACAGGGTAAACAACAGCTAAAAGAAGAAGAAGAAGAAGAGAAAAAAAAGAAAAGAAAAGAAAAGAAGAAGAAGAAGAAGAAGAAAAGAAGAAAAGAAGAAAAGAAGAAGAAGAAGAAGAAGAAGAAAAGAAAGAAAAAGAAAAGAAGAAGAAGAAAAGAAGAAGAAGAAGAAAGAAGAAGAAAAGAAGAACAAGAACAAGAACAAGAACAAGAACAAGAACAAGAACAAGAACAAAAACAAGAACAAGAAGAACAAGAAAAACAAGAACAAGAACAAGAACAAGAACAATAGAAGAACAAGAACAAGAAAAAACAAGAAGACGAAGAAGAAGAACAAGAACAAGAACATTAAGAAGAAGAACAAGAACAAGAACAATAAGAAGAAGAACAAGAACAAGAACAATAAGTAGAAGAACAAGAATAAGAACAAGAACAAGAAGAAGAAGAAGAAGACGAAAAAAAAATAGAAACATTGACAATGGACTAAACAATATTAAGAACACAGAAGCAAGGAAAGGAAAGATCTAGCCACAAACGACACTAGGGGATGAGTGATGCGCTATAATGTTGACGCAGCCAGCGATACCAAACACGTATATAGCGCGGATTGCAGGCAATAAGACGAACACTAAAGCAAGAGCACGAGAGCGCTGACTCTTTTTTTATGTCTTTCATAAAGCGCTGATCATTAACCTCTTAAGGCTTAAACGTTAGCTGTACGTTTGTGTGTGTAAGTGGTGCGTGGTGTGTGTGTCGCGTGCGTGGTGTGTGTGTGTGGTGTGTGTTTTGTGTGTGCATGTCGTCTGTTGTCTGTGTCTGTGTATCGTGTGTGCGTCTGTGTGCTGTGACGTGTGTGTGTGTGTGTTGTGTATCTGTGTGAGTGGAGTAGTGTGTATGTGTTGTCTGTGTGAGTGAGTGGTGTGTGTGATGTTGGGTACGTGTCTGTGTGAATGTGTGTGTAGTGTGCATGTGTGGGGTGGTGTGCACGGCGCCGCGCGCACGTGTGGTGCGTGTGTGTGTGGGGTGTGTGTGAGTGTGTAAGAGAAAGAGACACGAGAGAGAGAGAAAAACAGACAAGTAAATAGAGAAATAGACAGAGAGAAAAAGAGACAGACAGACAGACAGACAGGACAGACCTACAGGACAGAGCAGACAGACAGAGACAGGGAAACAAAGACAGACAAACAGAGAGACGGAAGGAATGACTGTGATAGGTTTATTCTCCTTTGTTCTCCTTTGTTATCACTTTGTTGCTCTCAAGCGTGCCAATCTTTCTTTCTGCCCAGTCAATTTATTTATGACCAGCAAGAAAATTGATATTATCACGTGGAACGCCATAAAAAACAATTGCCATTTTAAGTGGGAAAGTCTCTACTGGGTTAAGTGTGTTGAATAGAAGCTAATTTCATTTGTTTTGTTCTTTACTGTGCTGGGCAGATCGTCATGCCTTTGTTTTTGTTCTGATCGTTTCTTTTGTTCTTGGTGGGGGTTTTTCCATTGCTATTGTTCTTGTTGTTGGTTCTTGTTACACTCAGCTTGAAAGAGAGATAGAGACACACAGAAGACAGAGAGAGAAAAAGACAGACAGACCGACAGGCAGACATAGAGAGAGAGAGAGAGAGAGAGAGAGAGAGAGAGAGAGAGAGAGAGAGCCCCCATGCATGAAAAGACAGCTTGAAATATCTCTCTCTCTTCTCTCTATCTGTCTGTCTCTCTCTCTCTCTCTCTCTCTCCTCTCTTCTTCTCTGTGTCTGTCTCTGCCTCTCTCTGTCTTTCTCTGTCTCTATCTCTCTCTATCTCTCTCTTCTCTCTCTCTGTCTCTCTCTCTCTGTCTCTGTCTCTCTGTACATCTCTTTTCTCTCTCTTTCTTTCTCTCTATCTGTGTGTGTGTCTCTCTGTCTCTGTCTTCTTTCTCTGTGTCTGTCTCTGTCTCTTCCCTCCTCTCTCCTCTGTCTCTCTCTATCTCTGTCTATTTGTCTCTGTTCTGTCTGTCTGTCTGTCTGTCTGTCTCTCTGTCTGTCTATCTGTCTCTCTCTCTCTTTCTTACACAAACACAGACACAGACACACACACAAGACACACCACACAAGACACACCACACACACACACACACACACACACACACACAACACACACACACACACACACACACACACACACATCACATCACAAGTACACACATTTACATTAGACCTGCCAGAAGTGTATAAAACACGTGTTCAAGACAATCAGAAACGTTTGTTACGACATCAGATAGCATCCCTGTTCTTCTGCCATTTTTCTAATGATCTTCATCAAGCGACACAATTAAGTGGACTGCATTGCCAGGCAACAAGGACATCTACAGCACGATACATGCCATACTCCCTAAACAGCATCCTAACAAATTAAGTATTTTCCCAACTCGCTGATGAAGGCATAGAAGCTTACATTGCTTTTTTTTTTAACTAGTCTCATCAGCAAACTTTTAAACTTTTAAATCGTTTGATCTTAAGAAAAAGAAAACAGAACTTTCGACAATAGAGCTGAGTTTTCACCTCAAACTTCTAGCTTGCTTATCGTGATGGCATTTGTCATCAAAGAAGATTCAACAATGACTTTCGATTTTAACATGTATTTACTTCCTTTCGTGTTCTGTCATAAACGTAAAATTAAATTGAAACGATTTTCGATGCCAGAACAATATAACCACTACAATGAATCTTTGTAATAGTTATAGATACAAACTACAGCAGTGTAATGTTATTGTGTAGATTCTAAGACGTCAACTAACTAAATACATATACGCTATAGTTCAATATACCACTTTATCATGATTCAGATCTTTCTTTAAAAAAAAACGATTATGCTAATACATACGTTCAAGGAAGGTATAACACACTAAAATGAGATCATATTGAACGGATAGGATTTTTAATGTATGTATTCAATATATTTGTGAAGAAAAAACAACTTTTCTGCTTGAAATGTAGGAGACTGAACCTCAGGAAAGTCATATCGTCATATATAATGTTATCTTTTCCTCTCTGTATTCTATTTTCATTGTTTATCTGTGAAAATATTGGACGGACTTGCAGAGTGGCTAAGAACAAAGAGGGTGGGAGATGTCCATGCAGCGACAAGAGATGGATTCGTATGGACGGCCATGATCGCCAAAGCCATTCGGAAGAGCACGTGATGATGATGATGAAGATGAAGATGAAGATAATGATGATGATGATGATGATGATGATGATGATGATGATGATGATGATGATGATGATGATGATGATGGATGATGACGGTGATCTGTAAACGCGAATTTCTAAGCAGAAGTTTTGCTTAGATAACTCCTTGGTTGATGTATTGTTTTAACCTAAGTTAAATGCATAATAGACACTGTTTTTTTGTTTATCCTCTCATCTGAAAGACAAGTACTCAGATCACCAATGAAGGGCTTACTGGAACAGAGAAAAAAATCCCTGTTCCCAGGGAATCAGACTCATGTTGCTCTGATCCTTGGTGGGTGTTTTATCCACTATACTGCTTAGTCCAATTAAATAAACCCATGATATGCAGAAAGTGGAAACGATAAAACAAAATAGACGCTATACAAAAAGTGCTCATAAACACAATATACTGACACAGCAAGAAGCCTGTTAAGTCAGCTGGCTTTCCTCAAACACAAAATGCGTTTTCTCTCTCGCTCTCTCTCTCCCTCCCTCCCCCTCTCTCTCTCTCTCTCTCTCTCTCACTCTCTCTCTCTCTTTCTCTCTCTCTCCCCTCTGGCTGTCTGCCTGTCTGTCTGTTTTCTCTCTTTCTACCTCTCTCTCTTCTCTCTCTCTCTCTCTCTCTCTCTCTCTCTCTCCTCTCTCTCTCTCTCTCTCTCCCTCTCTCAGTCTCTCATCTCTCTGTCTGTCTGTCTCTCTCCCTTATGTCTGTCTGCCTGCTGTCTGTCTGCCTGCTGTCTGTCTGTCTCTCTCTCTCTCTCTCTTTCTCTCTCTTCTCTCTGTGTCAACACACACACACACACACACACACACACACACACACACACCACACACACACACACACACATGCACACACGTGTGCCACGCGTGCTCGCACACACACACATACACACGCATGTACATACATACATACATACATACATACACGCATGTCTAATATCACTTATAGTGAAAAGACGTTAAATCAAGGAACGAACGAACACGCATGTACATACATACATACATACATACATACATACACTACATACATACATACATACATACATACATGCATACTCATACACAAACACATACACACGCATACACCTTGCTCACCCGTCATTCTGTTTATATTTACGTCCTTTCTTTTTAATTCATCTCAACCACTCCACTAATGAAATAGTTAAATCATTAAAAAGTTTTGTAAGAATGCTAGCTAGGGCTAACAATACAGGGAGATCAGTGCTTTGATCATATCTCAAAACCTTTGTCCTCAAAGAGCTTTTAATCATGAAACATTAGCCTGGAGATAGATCAATCTGTAACACATTTAGAAGCAGCCGCGAAAGGGTGAGACACCTATATGTGAACTCCATCAAAGAGACAAACAAAACGGGAGCATTGGTTTCACAGGACTATCACTGATAACACATGGACACGAAAAACATGCTGGGAGCAACGTCAATCCAAGCCACATGGAGATAATCAATTATGTGATTTGGTTTAAAGTGGTTTGGAGATGAGATGCGGCTAATGGGTCTTCCACGTATAAACGTCTGGAAAATTCTTTCAGACATCTTACTACATGCTGCTAACTTTGAACAGCAAACAATGCTGTTGTCAGTGACAATGTGGCTTTTGACGTCATTGATCGTTAGATCGACACGCTTGACACGTTTTAAGGATTGTCAAACTAATATCTATTTTGTGGTCTTTTTTTTTTTTTTCGCTTTTTTTTTTTTTTTTTTTTTTTTGTCTATCAACTAAGTAACATAACTCTTTGAGAGTCACGGAGTTATCTCCCATGTAGAATTTCTCAAACCCAACACAGTTTGCGCTACCCATTCAGCTAGCATAGACGCAGCCATAAAGCATAAAATGGTAAGCTCAGAACATTCCTTTTCTCCCTGCTTCCCTCTTATTTACTTTTTTGTCTGTTCCATTATCTGCAACATTGTTATGACCATAGTCTATGGGACAATTTTTGTACAACGCTATAATGATAAACACAATGGAAATGATAATTTTGATGTTGTGGAGTTCCATCCTGGACAGAAATTGCGTGAGAGAGCTGTATTCTATGATTACTTGCATAATATATCCTATCATCAATCAGACCCAAGATATACAGACACCTGCTGGATTAGTGGCAACATTTCAGCGATATATTTGGTGACACATCTGTGAGGTGGGTGGATCCATCCATTTGGGTCCAGCCTTGCAAACGAGCCCAAAGCATGCTTAGCTCTGGGCAGAATCTGGTTGTGGTGGAAACATCCCATGGTGATTTTGAGAGGACCGATGTGGGGTGACCCAAAACCTTAGGACCCAAAACCTTTCAGTATTAGTCCTTGCGCTGATCATTACACCTTGGCGACTGGTCGATGTTTGTGTATTGTAAAAGTGTATTGACAGTTGCTTATAAGAAACATGTTGGATGTTGGTCGTAAAAGTTCTTGTGTGGGTGTTGTTTGGTCAAAATATTTTGTTGGTTGTTGTTTTTTAAAACATGTTTGTGTTAGCTGTTACTTGTAAAATGTAAACTGTTTGCTTCGGTTGTTGCCTGTAACTGTGTTTAAGTTCTCTGTTGTTTCTAGAACTTGGGTGTGCTTGCTTGCAAATGTGTGATGTCGGCTGCTGTTAATATATTATATATATTTTTTTTTGGTGTTCAGGTTGTTGCTTGTGGAATGTTTCCTTTGGCTATTACTTGTCAAAATGTTTGTGTTGGTTGTTGCTTGTGGAATGTTTCCTTTGGCTATTGCTTGTCAAAATGTTTGTGTTGGTTGTTGCTTGTGGAATGTTTATATTGGCGATTGCTTATCAAAATGTTTGTGTTGGTTGTTGCTTATGGAATGTTTATATTGGCGATTGCTTGTCAAAATGTTTGTGTTGGTTGTTGCTTGTGGAATGTTTATATTGGCGATTGCTTATCAAAATGTTTGTGTTGGTTGTTGCTTATGGATGTTTATATTGGCGATTGCTTGTCAAAATGTTTGTGTTGGTTGTTGCTTGTAAAAATAGCTATAATGACTGTTGCTTATAAAATTGTTTTTGTTTGCTGTTGCCTGTAATCATGTTTGTGTTGGTTACTTCCATTAGAGCATTTGAGTTGGTAGTCAGTTTGCACCAGTCTGTGTGTTGAAATGTATCATACAGTGACCTATGGCTATTCCAAACATAATCACGTAGTGTTTTGATATGAAGACTGTTTCGTGACAACTTCATCAAAAGATAGTACGGAACAAAGGAGTGTGACAACAACTGTCCAAAACACACCAACTGACGAATGCAAACCAGAATGCAATATGCAAAAAAAAAACATTTCTGGATACAAGAGCATACTTCTTCCTGTGCGCAGCAACATAAGGAGGCAAAGGATATCTTTAAGTAGCACTGAAAGAGACCGTAACAGATCTGCGTTCTTTTTGCCTGTCTGTCCTTTTCATTTCCTTTACATCTCTGAAATGTTCTGATGCAGCTCTTTGAAAGACAGAGAGAAAAAAGAGAAAAGACTGAGTGTTGAGAGAATCACAAATGTCATGTGTATCAGTCACGACTTTGACATTTATTCAGTAAGTATCCATTGCATACGGGGTAGTCCACATACACTCCACTCAGTCTGTCACATGTTATCTGACAGAATATTTAAACCTGAACAAAATCCTATACTCTTGCAAAGTCTCGAAATGTTGAAGGAAGAGGATTTAGTAAACGTTAATCTGACAATAGCAGAATAACTGAAGCACCAATACAGGCAACAAATCAGCCAGATTTCATGCCATGGGCAAGGATTGAAGTTAAGACATCAGATCAGTAGTCCATGGCTTTGTAAACAAGAGCGGTCCAACAAAAATCAAACAACAACAACAAAAATAGTATAGCCCATCTAAGGACTGAACCCATAACATCTGCATAATCAACACTATGCTTTAACCAATTGAATGGATGACACTACTGAAAATCTGCATCACCAAAAATTTCACACATCAAACCCAGATGCCAGGCTGAATGGTATACACTTCTTTCTCCGTATAAAAAAGTCATGGCTTCCATTGGCAGACTTGTGTAAGGTCTATCAATTCAAATCATTTCTCACTTTCAGTGGCGTGCCCACAGAACTCTTTTGTAGAAAGTTCTAAAAACTTTGGCACTGTCTGCCTGTCTGTTTCTCTGCCTGTCTCTGTGTGTCTGCCTGTCTATGTGTGTTGTGTGTGTGTGTGTGTGTGTGTGTGTGTGTGTGTGTGTGTGTGTGTGTGTGTGTGTGTGTGTCCCTCAGCGTCTGTGTGCCTCTGTGTTGTGTGTGTTGTGTGTGTGTGTTGTGTGTGTGTGTGTGTGTGTGTGTGTGTGTGTGTGTGTGTGTGTGTGTGTGTGTGTGTGTGTGTGTCCCTCAGCGTCTGTGTGCCTCTGTGTTGTGTGTGTGTTGTGTGTGTGTGTGTGTGTGTGTTGTGTGTCCCTCAGCCTCTATGTGCCTCTGTCACACACGCACGCACGCATACACACACACACACACACACACACACACACACACACACACACACACACACCACATCTTGCTCACTAGTCATTCTGGTTTTTGTTTGGTTGATTGGTTGGTTGGGGGTTTTTTTTTTAGTTTTTTGTTTGTTTACATTTCTTTTCTTCAGATTTGTCTACAAACATTCCACTAATGGAATAGTTAAATCGTTAAAAGTTTTGTACGAACACAGGCAGACAAAAACTGTGATCATATCTCAAAAACCGTTGCACTCAAAGAACTTTTAATCATGACACATTAGACTGGCGACAGATCAATCCGCCACATTCAGAAGCCAGCCACGAAAATGATGAGCATTATGGCCAAGTGAGCTCCATCACAGAGACGAGACAAACAAGGAAAGAGTATTGCTTTAACAGAACTGTCATGATCACACAAAGGCACGAAAATCATGCCTGGAGCAACGTTAATCCTAGCCACACAGAGACAAGTAATTATGTTATTTGGTTTAAAGTGGTTTGGAAATGAGATGGGCCTTTCATAGTTTTTCCTTGTATGAACGTCTGATCAATGCATTGTCCTCTTCGCTGCTTACTTCACACAAAGCAATAGTGTTGTGTTTTTTCCCCAATGACAGAATGTCCCCTCATGCCACTGATTATTAGGTCGACAAACTCGACGTCTTTAAGGGACTCAAGTTTACGCTGTTATATTTGCATTCACCTTTTTTTTCATTTTTTGTATATCTGTACATTTCGTCGTTTTTTTTCTTTTGCTGACCTATTTTTACATTACTTTAATGGCTACAGATTCTGAGGAAATTCTTGTTCAATGCTTATGAGGCGTTTACATGATCACAATGATAATAATGACATTATTGAGTACCCACCCCACAACATCCACGTTATCAACAAGGTGGTTTGCCCAACTGAGCTGATGGCTACTAAAAATATGCATCACCAAAGATTTCATACACGAAAGCCTGACACTAGACAGAATGGTACATATATGTTTTTCACCATTAAAACACCTTGCCTTCCATGGGCAGTCTTCTGTGAGGTCTGTCAGTTCTAAACATTTTTCAGTTTCAATGGTGTACCCAAAGAACATCTTTGTACAAAGTTTCAGAGAGTTTTTCCTTTGTTTAGACCATTTGATTCTCTCTCCCTCTCTCTCTCTCTCTCTCTCTCTCTCTCTCCTCTCTCTCTCTCTCTCTCTCTCTCTCTCTCTCTCTCTCTCTCTCTCTCTGTGTCTCCGTCCCTATCTCTAACTCTCTCATTCTCTCTGTTTCTCTCTCTCTCTCTCTCTCTCACACACACACAACACACCACACACACACACAAACACGTGCGCGCACACACACACACACACACACACATGCACACACACACATATACACACATACACGCACGCACACACACACACACACACACACACACACACACACACACACACACAGAATCCCACCTTGCTCATAAGCCATTCTGTTTTTGTTTCCATCATTTTCTTTTTCTGATTTGTTTTTGACAGTCGACTAATGGAACAATTAAAGCATTAAACGTTTTGTAACAATGGCAGCTAGAAATAACAACACAGGTAGAGAAACGCTACGATCATATCTCAAAAACTTCTGTCTCAATGAGCTTTTCATCATGATCCATTAGACTGACCACGGATCCATCTTTGACATTAAGAAGCAGCCGTGAAAATGATGACGGACATGTCCACGTGAACTCCATTAAAGAGAAAAGAACAAAGTAATACAGTTTTCACAGAACTGTTTCTGATCACACATGGACTTGAAAAACATGCTGGAAGCAACAATAATCCTAGCCATGCAGAGATAACCAAATTATGGATTTTGTTTAAAATGGTTTGGGAATGAGATGGACTCGACGTAGTCTTTCCGTGTATGAACGTCAAGTGAAATCTTCCCATCATTGTTCTGCATGCTGTTAACTTAACACATTAAAGGGTTTATCAGTGACAGTGTGTCTTTCCACATCGTTGGTTGTCAGATCGACCAATTCGATATGTTTTTAGGATCATTAGACTGAGGCAGGCTTAATGGTGCTTTCATGTTGTTTTTTTCTGTTTCATTTTTCTACGTATTTTAATTCTCATAGATTCTACGACAATATTTGTTCAACGCTATAATAATGAAGATGATAGCCATGACAAACTTGATATGCTGGAGTTTTATTCTGGATTCAAATGCATGTGACAGGGCTACACTCTGTGCTTAGTTTCAGTTTCAGTTTCAATTTCTCAAGATGACGTCTCCGCGCTCGGAATGAATTCCATATGCTCTAAAGTCACAGGTTCCATGTGATGGAGGAAGATCCAGAATGATCACGGCACAAGCCTTAACCCATGAAATGGCCAGATCCTGAGGTCTTACCTAGATAGTTCCATAACCCTGAGGTTGTAGGGGAATGAGGTGGCAGAGACCTCAACTTTTCCCAGGGCCAGCTCCACGAGGGCGGTGTCCATCTCCTCTCCCTCCCTTCAAATTCATATTCATATTCACTTTTTTTTAAACTAAGACTTCAGAAAAGCAAAAAGGCTAATTGGTCTTCAAGGGGTGGATCTGGGAAATCAACCTATCTCTCCAATGTTTTATACCTAGGCAGCCGATAATGCCCTGCTCATCACAATTTTCAACTGCCGTGGGATCTTTACCGTGCGCAGCCAGAAGGCACACGGGTCCGACTCATTTTTCGTCCCGTTCCGAAGGACTAGACGTTCAGTTCAATTTTCCGATCAAACTGAGGGAAAAAAAGTCGAAGCCTCTACGGGGAGCGAACCCTGGAACTTCGAGTTTAGTTATTGGCAGGCGAACGTCTGAACCACTCTGCCACTCTTCTCCCTATGCTTACTTTCATGTATGCCTTGCCATCAACCAGCCTCATGAAATACATATACCTGCAAAACTGGTCATGAAATGTTACCAACATCGTTAATGACACATCCGTGATGTGGACAGATTCAGCGGTGTGGTTCCAGTTTTCCAAACGACGCTATACGCTCGTATAGCATGCTCAGCTCAGAGTGTGAGTTGGTTGGAGCGAAGAAACCCCACGATAATTTTGACTGGACTGATAGGATTCGAACCCCAACCTTCCAGCTGTTAGTTCGTTGCGTTAACCACTGCACCATGGTGGCTAGTTAACTATTTCATATTGTTTGTACTGCTGCTTGTAAAAGTGTCAGTATTGATTGCTGATCGTGAAAGCGTCTGCTGACTGGTGCTTCTAAAATTGTCTGCGCTGATCAGTGTTTGTTAAAGTGTTTTGTTGTTGCTGCTGTTGTTGTTGTTGTTAATAAACCACTTGATATTTCATGTAATGTTATTACATAGTCATATGTCAGATATTGACATAAGAATTGTTCCATGACATTACATCAACACAAAGTACATAACAAAGAAATGAAGTATGACAGTCCTAAACGTAGCAAGCAGAGATGCAGGAAGAAGCCAGCATTTCTGATTAAAAAAAGAACACTACTATTCTACCTAGTACGTATGGACAGCCATATGAACAGGCAAAGAACATCTGCAGTTGCACTGAAAGTGTCCCTGTTTTTGTTTTGTCTGTCTGTATTTTTGCACTATTTCCTTTACATCTTGTGTAACATTTTGATGGAACTGTTTGGAAAGAAACATAAACAAAAAGAAAGATCGATTAATAAGAGAAAACTCAGTTTTATGCCCATCAAGTAGGAGTCCGGAATTTCTTCAGTAGGTATCCATCTCACTCAGACAGATCCTTAAAAACTGCATCCAACCTTCCATATCTTATCTAACAGATTCCTTACAACTGCACAAAATCCTGACAATATTTTGAAATGTAGTGGGCACCGGAATCCCAGACCCTCCCTGTGAATCCCTCTGTTTGAATTAAGTTCGTCCATACCGATTCCGATCCTGGTATAGTACGTTTATGTACATGTGATATGCTCTATATGGATATTGTTGAGACTGTATGCATGATGTTAATGGGTGAAAATAGTGACTGTGTGCCATATGCATATTTGTTTATTTTTGTACTGTAGAATCGTGACCGCTTAGGGCACTGTTAGACGTACTGTAAATGTACATTATGAGTGTATGTGTGAGTGTGTGAGACAGAGGGAGGATGACGGCTTCGGTCACGGGTCACAACATTCTCTACTCCCCTGCAGTATCCCTCCCTCCCTCCGTCCCCACCTCAGTTTGTCTGTGCTTTGTGCCCTGGACATTTCGTCGTTGTTGGTGATTGCTTTGGTAAACAATGAATGTGTGCACCTTGATTTGATTCTTGAATCAAGATTTTGTGCCTTTTAAATGTTGAGAGTTTCATGGACAGCAAGGAAAACCAACGAGACAGTCTTGATGGAGGCAGACACAAGTAGATCACTCATAAGGAAGATTAGGAAAAGACAGGAAACATTTATAGGCCATTTTATGAGGAAGGGGGATTTGGAGCACCTGATCACAACGGGAAAGCTGGAGGGAAAGAGAGCACCAAGTAGACCCAGGGAGAAAATGCTGGACGGACTTGCAGAGTGGCTGGGGACGAGGATGGTGGGGGAGATGCTAGGGACAACGAGAGAAAGAGACAGATGGAAGTCCATGATCGCCAACGCCATGTGGCAGGGCACCTGATGATGATGAAATGGTAGTTGTAGTAGTAGTAGTAGTAGTAGTAGTAGTAGCAGCAGCTGCAGCAGCATTTCTTCTTTTATTAATATAGGCAGCATTCTGGCCAGGTTTCATGTGGTGGGCTAGGACTGAATTCGAGACCCTAAATCTTTAGTCGAAAATGTTATTACAGGACTGATTGATTGAGTTGGTTCAGTTTTTGCGTCGACACCCACCTCATGTGTTATGGCCGAAGGGGATAACCATCCCTGGGAAGTTGGGGAAGGGGAACCTATCAAACCCTATACTGACTCCACCAGAACAACAATGATGTTAAGATGGGACAGTGAGAAGGCCAGTTTTAAGTAGCGCAACACGGGATTCGAACCCTCAACCATTTGCATGTGAATCCGACGCTCAAACCGACTGAGTTACTGGGGGCCCCATTATTACAAGAGCCACTTTTCAGACTTAATGAAGGAAACAAACAAACAAACAAACAAACAAACAAGCAAACAAACTATAGAGAATATCGGTGTCGAACCTACAACGTCTGCAATTATTTAACCAACAGGGCTAATGGCACTACCGAAAATATGCGTCACCAAAGATCTTACACATCAGAGAATCAGAATGGTGCACACTTTTCCGGTATTAAAAAATAATAAGTACGACTTTAATGGCAGTCTTATGCAAGGTCTATCAATTGTAATCATTTCTAAATTTTAGTGACGAGCCCACGGAACTCATTTGCAGAAAGTTCTACAGAGTTTCCATTTTTTAATTTTTTTTGTATGTATCGTTTGACTCTCTCTCTCTCTCTCTCTCCTCTCTCTCTCTCTCTCTCTCTCTCCTCTCTCTCTCTCTCTCTCTCTCTCTCTCTCCAACTCTCTCTCCAACTCTCTCTCTCTCTCTCACTCCTCTTCTCTTTCTCTCTCTCTCTTTCTCTCTCTCTTTCTATTTCTCTCTCTCCCTCTCCAACTCTCTCTCTCTCTCTTTGTCTCTGTCTGTCTGTCTACCTGTCTGTCTCTCTGTTCTCTTTTTCTCTGTCCCCTTCTCTCTCTCTCTCTCTCTCTCTCTCTCTCTCTCTCACGCAGTCATTCTCTCTGTCTCCATTTTGTCTCTCTTGGTCTGTCTGTCCGTTTAGCTGTCCGTCTGTCTGTCTATCTGTCTCTTTTTCTCTCTCATATGTATATACATATATATATATGTATATATATATATATATGTATATATGAATACATATATATATATATACATATGCATACATACATATGTATGTATACATATATCTACATGTATATATATACATATAGATATATTTGTCTCTGTCTGTCTGTTTCTGTCTCTCTGTCTGTCTCTGGGTCTCTCTGTCTCTGTCTCTGTCTCTGTGTCTCTCTGTCTCTGTCTCTGTCTCTCTCTGTCTCTCTCTCGTTATGTATCTTTTGCTTTATCCTTTTTTTTCTGCAAACGATCCAGTAATGATCTAATTAAATCAGTGAAAATTCTGTAATACTGTGAGTGCTTATTAACTATACACAGACATAAGCAGCATTATCATATCCCAAACACAATTGGCCTCAAAGAGATTGTAATCATGAGTGACGATAGATCAATGTCTTTACTTAGGAAACAGCTGCGTACGTGTTGGGACATAATTATTCAGTCGACTCCATTAAAGAAAAGAAGGAAAATAAAAGATCGCTTGTACGGAAGGGGCACCAACCCGGTGTGAGAAAGAAAAGAAAATGCTGGAAGCAACGATAACTCTGTAAACGATTGGGGTTCAGAGTGGTGTAGTAATGAAACAGGCCTGAGTTTTTGTTCAGTCGCACACACTCATGACGGCAACTGGGTTTTGATACGGTCTCTTTCATTTATATATACAT
>CM060314.1:17966086-17968586 GCA_030674185.1 Monoplex corrugatus
GATCAAAGATAAGATCAAAGATAGACAGATACATAGAAAAAGATAGATAAGATAGATAGATAGATAGATAGATAGATAGATAGATAGATAGATAGATAGATAGATGAATAGATAGATAAATAGATAGGATAGATAGAACTATGCATGTGTTTATGGGCAGTGCAGTTTGTGATTGCGTGTGTGTGTGATGTGTGTGTGTGTGTGTGTGTGTGTGTGTGTGTGTTGTGTGTGTGTGTGTGTGTGTGTGTGTGTGTTGTGTGTGTTGTGTGTGTGTGTTGTTTGTTGTTGTTGTTGTTAATATAATTTCACTCACTCTTCTCTTCTTGTTTTTTTCTTCTGTTTCTGTTTTGTTTGTGTTCGTCTGTCTCTGTTTGCTGTTTGTTCTTCTCTCTTCTTTTCTCTTCTCTTCTCTCTTCTTCTTCTCTCTTCTCCTCTTCTTCTCTATCTTCTCTTCTTCTTCTTCTTCTTCTTCTTCTTCTTCTTCTTCTTCTCTTTTCCTTCTTCTTCTTCTTCTTCTTCTTCTTCTTCTTTCTTCTCTTCTTCTTCTTCTTTTCTTTTCTTCTCTTCTTCCTTCTTGCTTCTTCTTTTCTCTCTTCTTCTTTCTTCCCTCTTCTTTCTTTTCTTCTTCTTTCTTCTTCTTCTTGTTTTCTTCTTCTTCTCTTCTCTTCTTCTTTTTCTTCTTCTGTTCATGTTCTTGTTCTTGTTCTTATTCTTGTTCTTGTTCTTCTTGTTCTTCTTCTTGTTCTTCTTTTGTTCTCTTCTTGTTCTTTTGTTCTTCTTGTTCTTCTTCTTGTCTTCTTCTTGTTCTTCTTCTTGTTCTTGTTCTTGTTCTTGTTCTCTTTGTTCTTCTTCTTGTTTCTTGTTCTTCTTCTTTCTTCTTCTTGTCTTGTTGTGTGTTGTTGTTCTTCTTCTTCTTCTTCTTCTTCTTTCTTCTTCTTCTTCTTCTTCTTCTTCTTCTTCTTCTTTCTTCTTCTTCTTCTTCTTCTTCTTCTTCTTCTTCTTCTTCTTCTTCTTCTTCATCATCATCATCATCATCATCATCAGTACTATCATCATCATCATCATCATCATCATCATCATCATACAATAAGTAGTAGTACATAGTTAGTAGTAGTATAGTATAGTAGTAGTAGTAGTAGTAGTAGTAGTAGTAGTGTAGTAGTTATTATAGTATTTATTATTTTTGTATTTTTTATCATTATTATTATTATTATTATTATCATTATTATTATTATCATTATATTTCATCATCATCATCACCACCACCACCACCACCATTATCATCATCATCATCATTATCATAAATAGAGATTTGTATCATAAAGTCTTAACTACCAACAAGAACACTTAAACGAAATACAAACGGTCCGTGTAACAGATCTTTTTGTTGTTGTTGGTTGTTGTTGTTGTTGTTGTTGTTGTTGTTGTTGTTCCACCTGTCTCTGTTATCTGTCCCTTTCTGTAACGTTTCAAAGCAGCTCTTAGAGACAACAGAGACAGACAAAGCCAGAGTACTGTGAGAATCCCCAGTGATATGCCATCAAACGGCGTGCGATTTTCTTCTGACACATCGGAAACTGAAGCCAGACAGAATACTACACAAGTTTCCTGCCATCCCACCCCACCCCCACCCCCCCACCCCCATCTCCCAGTCCTTTTTTCCTCCCAAATCCTTGCCTTGCATGGGCAGTCTTGTGTAAGGTCTATCAATTCTGATCATTTCTCACTTTCAGTGGCGTGCCCACAGAATTCCTTTGTGTGGAAAGTCCCACAGAGTTTGCGTTTTGTTTGGATCATTTGACGCTGTCTTTCTCTGTCTCTCTCTCTCTCTCTATCCCTCTGTCTCTCTTTGTTTGTCTGTCTGTCTGTCTGTCTATCTGTCTGTCTGTCTCTCTCTCTCTTTTTCTTTCTTTCTCTCTCTCTCTCTCTCTTCTCTCTCTCTCTCTCTCTCTCTCTCTCTCTCTCTCTCTCTCTCTCTCTCTCTCTCTCTCTCTCTCTCTCTCTGCTCCCTTCTTACTTGGTTACTGTTTTTTTTTTCACGTTGCCAGGTTCTGTTTTGTTGAGGTGGTGGTGGTTGGTCTTGTAGTTGATGGTTTTTTTTTCCTTGTTTTCTTTTTCTTTTTAAAATTGTCTTTAAACGTTGCAGTGATAGTAAACCTCAATCAATGAAAGCTTTGTAATAACGCTTGTGTTAACCACACACACACACACACACACGCACACAATAAATAGTATGATTGTACATCAAACATTTTGTCCACGAAGAGCTTTTAATTGTGAAACATTAAACTTACCAAAAGCAGTGCTTCATCTTTGGGATTCCCATGACCGAGTCAAACCAAACGAAATCATTGCTTGCACGGAACTGCCACTGACCACATAGAGGCACAAAAAAAAACATGCTTGCAGCATTGGTATTTCTATCCACAATTAAAGAGATGTGGTTTGGTTTTAATAGTTGTGTAGAAATGAGATTGGCCTGATGTGGTCTATGTTCGTT
>CM060314.1:17978586-17986086 GCA_030674185.1 Monoplex corrugatus
GTTGGAAAAGCAAGACTGTTGAGCATGCTGGAGGAATCGGAAGACAATATCGTGAGATCAGTTCAGCCAAAGCTGAGAACTGGCAGAAAATGGAAAGTCCAAGAGGCTGTAAACAATGCCAAGAGAAACCTCAGCATCAAAGAAATAATTGGACACACGCAAACCAACAGACAAGGACTGGGAGCAACAAAAATGCAGTGGTGGTCCAAAGCCAAAAGGAAGGAAAAAAGAGACATGATCATACAGGAGTTGAAGAAAGAAGAAGATGTCAAAAGAGTGCAGAAGGCAGTCCAGCAAGGTCAACAGGGGCAATGGACAACATGGGACAGTGCACTCCAAAGAAGTCTCAGCTGGAACGATATGTGGCACATGGCTCCTCTAAGGATAAGCTTCCTCCTCAGATCTGTATATGACCTGCTCCCCTCGAATGCAAACTTAGTGAAATGGGGGAAATCAGATGACCCAGCATGTCCGCTCTGTCAGAAGAAACAAACAGTGGAACATGTCCTAAGCTCTTGCAAAGTAGCGCTAGCCCAAGGAAGGTATACATGGACGCACAACCAAGTTCTGAAAGTGATCACAGACGTGGTTAGCGAAAAAACCATGACCCCAAACGCACCAATTGCTATGACAACGTTCTACAAAGCAGGAGGGAAACAGGTCTGGCCCGAAATTGCTATGACAACCAGCATATTGCCAAAGGGTCTTCTGGATGGAGCAGTCGACTGGGAGTGTACAGCAGACCTCCCAGAGTGGAGAAATTACCCAGATGTCATCAGCAAGACAGGCATGAGACCAGACATCGCTCTCCACTCTGACTCCTCGAAACAAGTGATTCTGATAGAACTCACTGTGCCATACGAAAGCAGAATGGAAGAAGCACATATCTACAAGACCGAAAAATACGCCGGTCTTGCCAGCACCCTGAAGAAAGCAGGTCTGCGGGTCAAAATCTTCGCCACAGACATCGGGCAAGAGGGTTTGTGGGCACCTCCGCTTATGATCTCATGAAACAACTCGCCATTTCTGGGAAGAAGAGGACTAGAGCCCTTAAAGCGATGGCAGAGGCAGCAGAAAGGAGCTCAAGCTGGATCTGGGCAAGGAGGAACCAAAGTGGACTTCATAAGGAGAGTGTAAGGAGTTCAGGGCCGAAACACTTGTCTAAAGGGGGTTACTTCTCTGAAGACCTTCTGTTGTCTAGCTCTCCCTAGAGTTTCTTTCTACCTGACTGACTGACGGACTGACAGACGGATGAAACAGACAACAACAAAAATTCAACACTGGTGGGATTGACTACTATCTCTCTATCTCTCTCTCTCTCTCTCTCTCTCTCTCTCTCTCTCTCTCTCTCTCTCTCTTTTCTCTCACTCCCTCTCTCTCCATCCCTTCTCTCACTCTGTCTTTGTCTGTCTATCCGTCTGTCTGTCTGCCTGTCTGCCTGTTTCTCTCTTTCTCTCTCTGTCTCTCTGTCTCTGTCTTTGTGTCTGTCTCTCTCTCTTTCTCTCTCTCTCTCTCTCTCTCTCTCTCCTCTCTCTCTCTCTCTCACTCTCTCTCCCTCTCTCTCTCTGTTTGTATGTAAGTCTGTTTGTTTTTCTGTCTCTCTGTTTCTGTCTCAGTCCCTTTCTCTCTCTCTCACACTCTCTCTCTCTCCCTCTCTCCCTCTCTCCCTCTCTCCATCCTTTCTCTCCCTCTGTCTTTGTCTGTCTGTCCGTCTGTCTGTCTGCCTGTCTGCCTGTTTCTCTCTTTCTCTCTCTGTCTCTCTCTCTCTGTCTCTCTCTCTCTCTGTCTCTCTCCTCTCTCTCTCTCTCTCTCTCTCTCTCTCTCTCTCTCTCTCTCTCTCAATTGGGCAACCCTGTAATTCTGACATCATTTTTTTAATTCTTCTCACCAAGCCGTACAATCGACTTGATTTCCCTGCCAAGCAAAGAGGACATCCAATGCATGTGATCTGCTGTACCTTATCACTCCTTGCAGCAACTGTACAACTTGCACAGAGGAGTGTGTGGCCTAGTGGATAAAGCATTATTCTAGGACGCAAGAACGCGAGGTTTGATTCGCGTCACACAAGGGTTTTCTCCCCTTTGAGTGGTGATCTGTGTGTTTGTTTCTTGGATGAGAAGATCAACTGAAATGTCGTTGCGCCATGCATTTAGACCTCGTTAAAGATTCCGGGGCAACGAAAAAGGTCAATTCGTGAAATACCACTTTAACACGTAAAGAAAAATAAAGAGAGAGAGTTCAAACTTCAGATATTTTTTCATGAAATCCCACTTTAAAAAGTAAAGAAAAATACACACAAGAGAGAGACAAACAGACAGAGACAGACAGACAGAGACATAGCGAGGAAAAGAGAGACAGAGAGAGAGATAGAGACAAAGAGACAGAGAGAGAGGGGAGACAGAGAGACAGAGAGAGATAAAGAAATAGAGTCAGAGAAAGAGACAGAAACATAGATACAGAGAGAGAAAGGAGAGAGAGGGGGAGGGAGAGAGAAAGCGAGAGAAAGATAGAATCCATTTTAACTGGTAAAGAAAATATAAACGCAGAGAGACACAGACAGACAGACAGACAGAGAGACAGAGGCAGAGCCAGAGCCAGAGCCAGACAGACAAACAGAAAGACAGAAAGACAGTCAGAGACAGAGAGAAGGAGAGAGAGAGGGAGGGAGGGAGAGAGAGAGACAGACAGAGAAACAGAAAGACAGAAAACACGGCGTACTAAGGCAATGTTTTAGCCAAGGAGAGCAGCCTGCGAATACAGAAAAAAAATCTTTAAAAAAAATCTAATTCAATCTAACTGAACCAAACCGATGCATAAACATAAAGATCTGATGTACCTTATTTTCCTGAAACACACGCCACCTGCATAGCAATCGATCTACAATCATCTAACTTGAAGGATACTGGGAAAAAAGTCAGTAATTCCAAAGAAAGTAACCTTTTCAGACATACGGGGACCAAAGTCACGCGCGAACATAGTGAAATACGACGTCAGGAAGGTGATGAGGATCTGTCTCGGTGAAATTGAAGTTTTACTTGCAATTTGTTCTTTTGATTTTTCTTAAAGTGTAAGGGGCGTTTCACAATAATAGTCAGCAGATGTCTGTGATTTATGCCCTTCTTTCGGTGTTCAGATCACATTTAGGTCATAGAACAAAACTCTTCGTTTTTGGCTTTCAGCGTATTCTTCTTCGAAACTTCTTGGAGTTTCTTTTCAAAATCACATTACACAGACGTCTAAATAACTGTGATTCTTATTGCGTGAAGGGGTCATTGCATGACAATGACATTGACACTTTATTTCACAGCGGCAGAAGTCATTAGCAAAGTTTTTTTTTCAAATTTGCCTATGCTAATATATATATATATTATATATACATATACATACATATATATATATATTCATAAACTGAAGCATATTGAACAGCGCATACATCATTAAAGGAATAACATACCACATAATGTATAAAACCAGAGACAGCTTATAATATGATACACAATGTCTGTTCAGCAAACTTGTGCACTGCAGTGTCAAACATTGTACTGATAGACTGAACACATTCAGCTACATCAGAAAGAAAGGACGCTTGTTTTTAACCCTTTGACTCCCGCACCATGTCCACCAGCATCCTGAGTTGTCAAGCAAGCTTGCAAAGCAAGAACTTAACCCGATGATTCCCTCACCCTGTCCACCAGCTTCCTGAAGGGAATCAAAGAATTAAGTTTTTTTTCAGGTAGGGTATAGGGACAGCAAAGAAAACAAACGAGACAGTCTTGATGGAGGTAAACACAAGAAGATCATTCATAAGGAAGATTAGGAAAAAACAGGCAACATCTATAGGCCGTTTTATGGGGAAAGGGGAATTGGAGCACCTGGTAACAGCAGGAAAGCTGGAGGAAAGAGAGCACCAGGTAGACCCAGGGAAAAAATATTGGAGGACTTGCAGAGTGGCTGAAGACAGAGAGGGTGGAAGATGTGCTTGCCGCAACAAGGGAGAGAAACATACGGAGAGGCCATGATCGCCAACGCCATGTGGCAAGGCACTTGATGATGATGAGTGTATAGGGTACGGGAGTCCAAGGGGTTAACAGACACGGAGTGTCAGAGACAGCACGAACCAACAGGCAATAACTGCTCAAACCAAGTTAATTTAAGTAATGAAAAAAATTTATTAAAAAAACCGACTTCAGTCATTGTGTCTGAAAGGCATGGTATCATGTTCCTTTCCGAGCAGTGCAAACCATTTTTATTAACCTTCCTAAAAGTCACGTGGCCACCTCATGACATCTCACGTGAAGCTTGGAGTTACTTGGTGAGCTGGTATTTAAGATGGTTGATGTATATATTGTGCTGACCTTTTCCATTCTCCCATCAGAACAAAGAAGCAAGCAAACGATAAAGAAGTAAAAAAAGACAAAGAAATAAACCAGTATGAAACAAAAACCAAAAACTCAACAGCAGCATATAAAAACACTATAGAGCATGTCTGTTGAAGTTTTGATCCTGTCTTTGATTATTTCAGAGTTAAAAGCAAGTGAACAAACACCCTGACAACGGTCCATTGTTGGAGTTTCTTGCTTCTCTCCCGTTTTGTGTCTGTTCTCCTCCTGTGTCGGAGGATGAGGTTTTGATTAGTTTTCCGTGCATTGTCGTACAGCTTCTGGCTTGACCTTTGATTCTCTCTCTGTCTCTCTTTGTCTCTTCTGTCTGTCTGTCTGTCTGCCTGTCTCTTTCTCTCTCTCTCTCACTCTCGTCTCCTTCCTGTGTTCTTCTCATCTGCTCTCGTCCATGTCTCTTCTCTCTCTCTCTGTCTCTCTTTGTCTCTCTTTCTGTCTCTCTCTGTCTCTCTGTCCTCTGTCTCTGTCTCTCTCTCCATCTCTTTTTCTCTCGATCTCTGTCTCCTTGTCTGGCTTTCATGTCTGTCTGTCTGCTTCTTCTCCTCTCTCTCTTCTCTCTCTCTCTCTCTGCTTCTCTGTTTCTCTGTCTCCCTGTCTCTCTGTCTATTGATCTGTTTGTCTCTCTGTCTGTTTCTCTCTCTGCTCTCTCTGTCTGTCTGTCTCTCTTTCTTTTTCAGT
Source organism: Monoplex corrugatus (assembly GCA_030674185.1). Lineage (NCBI taxonomy): Eukaryota > Metazoa > Mollusca > Gastropoda > Littorinimorpha > Ranellidae > Monoplex > Monoplex corrugatus. The sequence goes on from CM060314.1 coordinate 17,983,662, forward strand.
CTGTCTCTCTGTCTCTATGTCGTCTGTCTCTCCTCTCTCTTCTCTCTCTGTCTCTTGTCTGTCTCTTTCTGTCTCTCTGTCTCTGTCTCTGTCTCTCTCTCTCTCTCCGTCTCTTTTTCTCTCGCTCTCTGTCTCCCTGTCTGGTTTTTTGTCTGTCTGTCTGCTCTCTCTCTCTCTCTCTCTGTCTGTCTCCCTGTCTCTCTGTCTGTTGTCTGTTTGTCTGTCTATCTTTTCTCTCTGTCTGTCTCTATCTTTCTTTCTCTCTCGCTTTCTCTCTCTTTCTCTCTCGTTTTCTCTCTTCTTTCTCTCTCTTTCTCTCTCTTTCTCTCTGCCCTCTCTCTCTCTCTCTCTCTCTCCCTCTCCTCTCTCTCTCTCCTCTCCTCTCTCTCTCTCTCTCTCTCTCTCTCTCTCTCTCTCCTACACCGTCCTAACTGACCAAACAGGCTTGAAACGCGTGATGGAATGCGACGCAATAACGTGTAGTGCCAAGCTGTATGCTGTAGAATTAAATTTGACGACTTAAATAAATAAATGTGAAACAGAAGGTGGAAAATAAAGCGGTCACGTGGTTACAAAGATGTCAAAAATATTGGTCTTCATCCTCTGGGTTATGTTTCTTCCCTGGCTGTGTGGCTCAGATCCGATTAGTCTCAGTGACTATCTACTGTCTTAGAAAATGGAACGAATGGATGAATGAGCAGGTGAATGAGAGAACAGTTTAGTTACCTGTCATGACTGGCTCGCTCGTTGACTGGTCTGTACATGTATTTAATAGTGTAAGATATCTCAAGGCGATACTCAAGGCGTTTTGGGAGTACTTTGATAGTGTATAGGGATGTTTGATAAAACAGAGAATAAAGAGGAGTGATGAGTGAGTGAGTGAGTAAATGAGTGAGTGTGGTAAATGAGTGAGTGAGTGAGTGAGTGAGAGAGAGAGAGAGAAACGAACAGACACAGAGACAGAGACAGAAACAGAGACAGAGACAGAGACGAAGAGAGAGAGAATAAGCAAGTAGATGCTCTTTTTTTCAAAATACGCCAGTCCCAAAACAACATTAAATTCCATATCAACATAATAAAGAAAGAAATCTAGATAATATAATGCAGAAAGATCGAAAGAAACGGATAGCAGAACTAGAAAGAACAGAAAGAGAATAAAACTAAACCTTCAGATCTGATAAACGATGTAATCTAAATACTCTACAAAGTCAGTGATATGTCTCATTGTGAGAAAAAAACAACAACAACATGTGTTTAAATAGCACAACGGACAAAGTATGCACTGCTTTCTAAATACTGCAAAACCAGAATGTTCGAGTAATAACTTAGCGAGTGCCAAAGACAGGAGAGAATAAACGATTGAAATCTTGATGACCCGACTGACATATTCTATTCTAATATGAACAGGAAAAGCCTGATTAATTGTAGACAGAGAATCTACCGTAAAGAATCGTAAGAGGTTTTGAATGCCAGTGCCACGGTGTGTGTGTGTGTGTGTGTGTGTGTGTGTGTGTGTGTGTGTGTGTGTGTGTGTGTGTGTGTGTGTGTGTGTGTGTGTGTGTGTGTGTGTGTGTGTGTGTGTGTGTGTGTGTGTGTGTGTGTGTGTGTGTGTTTGTGTGTAATTCCCAAATTAATTATCCTAATGCAATCAGAAAATCCAAATAGAGTTGCTTCCTTGTAACCTTCAGCGGGATATTTTATAATAATCAGGAACTGAAAGCAGTTTATCGAACCTCCAGCTTTTCAGCAAAACTCCTGAATGCACAGGTGCGTACTTACATGTTACTGTACAAAAGTCGTTTACAGAGAGTATCAATTGACATCCCTGCAAGGTGGTAAAATAGCTCTGGATAATAGGAGTACCCGTATTCTCTGGAAGTGCATCCACTTTGTAAGAATGGACGAAAACGCTGGTCCCTATCTGTCTCTTAAATCTCTCACGGTTGAATTCAAGTGCCACACCCAGGTACACCGCCTTAATTGTTCGGCTGAACGCCATGAAGATGTGATGTTAATACTGGACGGACGAATTTCCTGAAAGAAGCCAACAGCCAGTTCAAATGCCTCGGGTTCGGGACAAGTCACCTCGATGTGAGAGAGAGAGAATGACAAAGATCATTGCCTGCCCTACCAAGCTTAATATATCCTACCTCAACATCCTGCATGTGTGTGGTGTAGGTGAGATAGAGAGAGGATGACATCATGGGTCAAGGATAACATGACTAACAGGCTAGGTATACACCAGCTCAACGTATAGTATTTGTGAGAGTCTCTCTCTCTCTCTCTCTCTCTCTCTCTCTCACTCTATCTTCTCTCTCTCTTTGTTTGTGTGTGTGTGTGTGTGTGTGTGTGTGTGTGTGTGTGTGTGTGTTTAAAAGTTTAAAAGATATAAGCATTGCAAATAAACGGTTAAGATACACAGGTA
>CM060314.1:17991086-17996086 GCA_030674185.1 Monoplex corrugatus
AGAGTTCATTGCGATCTTATCAATTACAAAGTAATGCGATTTTCTGTCTTTTTTTTATGTTTGCATACTGTCAGCATTTCAACAGTCTGTCTGTGCTGCTAGTTACTATGAAAAAGTGGCGGAAATGAGGTTACCATGGTCAAAAGCCACTGTTCCCAGTCATTCTTTGTCAGTAATGCTTACGTTCTACAAGATAACTGTTAGTCTCTTCTCCTATCTGCTCTGACTGTCATTTCATTGCTTCTCATCCCTCTGCAATTTTATCGCTGAGATTTCATTATCAGAAGCCCATGGATCCCCTGTTTAACTATGAATGCCAACTGGACATAAAATTGTTTGATGACATAAAAGACAGGCCAGTACATGTGTGTCTGCACTCTATCCAGGTCAAGATCTGATATTCTGTAGTCTTTGCAGTCTCAGTCGGAATAAAAAAAACTGTTAGTTTGTTTAAAGGTCTGATTACAGTGGACGAGACACACATAAATGCGTCCGAATTAAAATTCCTCAACAGAATTAGGACGGAAAGGGGGATGGGGGGTGGGGGGTGGGAAGCACAGAAAAAAAAACTTGACGAAAATTGAACAAAGTTTTAGCCCTACAGTTCCACAAGCATACAGACACACCCCCACACACACCACACACACACACACACACACAGGGACACACACACACACACACATACACACACACAGACACACGCAGACACACACACATACATACACACACATGCAGAGAAAGAAAGAGATACACATACACACGCACACACACTTAAACACACACACAAACACACACACACACACGCACACACAACACACACACACACACACACACACACACACACACACACACACACACACACACACACACACACACACGCTTGCTTGCAAGCACGCGCGCGAGAGAGCGAGTTCTCTAATTATACGTTTCAAGCAAGTGCCAGAACTCTCAAGGGAAGTGTTCCAGAGAAACAGCGAGTTTGTTCAGAGAGCAATTATGCAGTCCTGTGCCTCTAACATCTTTCAAAATTCTCCTCACCGAATGGTACAATTTACATCGCAACGTCTTTGTCCTTTCCGTGCAGCAAGGGAATCAAAACCAGACCAGGAGCGAAGAAAAGCGTTCTTTACTGACAAGCATATTTTCTTGGTACTGATGCCATTTGGTTGCCACTACTAACTGTTAAAGTTTAGTGTTGGACTTTATTCGAAAGGGGGTCATTACACTCAGAAAATTCTACAAAGGTTCAGCCCAATCAGCCATCAGTTATCTGGCAGACTTTAAATGTATGAGACTAAGAAAAACTCTAAAGATTTTATGCATGAGATTAAAAAAAATTCTAAAGATTGTATGTATGAGATTAAGAAAATCTCAAAGGACTTATGTATGAGATTAAGAAAAACTCTAAGGACTTTATGTATGGGACTAAGACAAACTCTGAGGACTTGTGTATGGGACTAAAAAAAACTCTAAGGATTTTATGTATGAGATAAAAAACTCTTTTCAGGACATTTTTGTATGATGCATTGAAAAACTGTTAAGACTTTATGTGGACTAGAAAGTAACACTCAAAAATTTATTAGGGACTAGCAAAACATTATTTACAGACTTTAATGTATGAGACTAAGAAAAACTCTAAAGATTTTATGATGAGATTAAAAAAATCTAAGATTGTATGTATGAGATTAGAAAATCTCAAAGGACTTATGTATGAGATTAAGAAAAACTCTAAGGACTTTATGTATGGGACTAAGACAAACTCTGAGGACTTTATGTATGGGACTAAAAAAAACTCTAAGGATTTTATGTATGAGATTAAGAAAAACTCTAAGGACTTTATGTATGAGACTAGAAAAACTCTAAGGACTTTATGTAGGGGACTAGGAAAAAACTCTAAGGACTTTATGTATGGGACTAGAAAAACTATACAGACTTTATGTATGGGACTAAGAAAAACTCAAAGGATTTTATGTATGAAATTAAGAAAAACTCTAAGGACTTTATGTATGGGACTAGGAAAAGCTCTAAGGACTTTATGTATGAGATTAAGAAAAACTCTAAGGACTTTATGTATGGGACTAAGAAAAACTCTAAGGACTTTATGTATGGGACTAAGACAAACTCTAAGGACTTTATGTATGGGACTAAGAAAAACTCTAAGGACTTTATGTATGGGACTAAGAAAACCTCTAAGGACTTTATGTATGGGACTAGAAAAACTCTAAGGACTTTATGTATGAGATTAAGAAAAACTCTAAGGACTTAATGTATGAGATTAAGAAAAACTCTAAGGACTTTATGCATGAGATTAAGAAAAACTCTAAGGACTTAATGTATGAGATTCAGAAAAAAAACTCTAAGGAGTGTATGAATGAGACTAAGAAAAACTGTTATTGCCATGGACTCAGAACATAAAATGTTTATGAAATAATAAAGTTGGAAAAAATCGTTCTTATAAAACCAAGGACACTTTCACTTTTCAGTAGCTGTGTGACATTCAAGCGAGACATCTTGGATACGAAAAGGCTATAAAAGCTCTGAAACATCTGATATGAAATTGTTACATTCCCGTTTGATGTTATTGTTATGTATTCGATGTCTAAATTATAGTATAGCAGACAACACTGGGAAACAGGATGGCAGACTTACTGAGAATGCTCTTCAATAGACATAGTGTTTACTCATTTTTCTTTGGGTCATTTGCGTGTTTTGATCGTATTCCAAATTACGGTCTCAATGATGTCTAGGAACGCAATCTTTTAAAGGCATTTCAAACGTCCTAGTTTTCAGTGTGTGTTTTTTTTTCAAGATTATATGTAGAGTCAAAAATATTTTTTGCATTTAGAATTATTCTGGGAGATCGAAACTAGTTGTGCAGTGGGTTTTTTCCCCTCTCCTTTTTTTTGATAAATAAAATAAATTACGACTAATGAAATTATAACTGAGCGAATATACGAATGAATGAATGACTTGCTCAGTGATGGATTCTGAATGTCTGAAGTATTGGCTGTGTGTGTGTGTGTGTGTGTGTGTGTGTGTGTGTGTGTGTGTGTGTGTGTGTGTGTTGTGTGTGTGTGTGTGTGTGTGTGTGTGTGTGTGTGTGTGTGTGTGTGTGTGTGTGATGTGTGTGTGTGTGTGTGTGTGTGTGTTATCATTGTTATTGTTGGACATACTTGTAATTGTTGTTATCACTCGGCATGACTTTTCTTATTATCATTTCCTTACTAATTGATGACACAGCGACGGACAGACACACTGACCAACATAATGAGAGAGAGAGAAGACAGACAGACAGACAGACAGACAGACAGAGGATCAGAGGGATGGGTAGGTGGGTCAGGTTTACTTCGCAAAATGCGGGCTGCTATCGAAAGAAAAAAAATGATAGGCAAAAAGACACTTTTTGTTGTTGTTGTTGTTTGTATCTGTGTGTAGTATTGTATACATAACAACGTGTCAGTAACTGAGATCATGTTGCCGACAGTAACGAACAGTGCACAGTGCATGCTATTCAAGAGAAGACAGAACATTTGAAGCAGATTCTAAGATTATGACACTCTTACCCATGAAGTGCCTGTGGCGGAACGTGTATATTGGTTTTTCTATCCTACATGAAGATACGCACTCGGCGCTGAAGACCAGCATGCGTACCCATGGTGCGGATCGACTGAAGAAGTCATTATTATAATCATCATCATCATCATCATAATCATCATCATCATCATCATCATCACATCATAATGTCTTTAGTTGATTAGAATGTTGTGGACAACACGTTTTTGTTGCCTCTTTTTGAACATCCTATTTTTTTTTTTTTACTGAACAGGCTGGTCTGGTTTGTTATCCCATCCAAAATACTATCGCCAGAACTACCATTCAGAAACATATAGAGGGGTGGTATCCTGTTCTAATTGGAAAGGATTCCTTAATATCTGCTATTTTAAATCATACTTGCTATAGCCATTCACTAAGTTACTGTCCCTTATAGTGTTGGTACGACTAGCAGTAACGAAGACATGATACTCATGTCTCTATTGGGCCAGTCCATGTATGATATTTTAAGTGTTTTTCGGGGTCTTTAGCTATCCTTTTATTATTCGTTGCCAGCTGTGCTTGAGTCCTCTTCTCTGATACCTTCCTTCTGCTGTCCAGTGAATGGAGTCTAGTTGGTGCTATTATTTTTTCTTTGAATGAAGTGCGTAATCTAGCGTCTGGTTGATGTTATCGTTTTCTCCTTGGATGATGCGCCCAATTTGTCTTTATCGTCTTTTCCTTATGATGACATTCATATTTTGATTGCATTAGGCGAGTAGTTTCTGGTTGGAGATGATGTTGGACCAGAAGATTTGTACGGTTCAGCGGAGAGATTTCTTGTGTAGATGGTTGAAGGCTGTTGCTGTATGTCGTCCTCCAGCATTCTGAGCTGTAAAGTAGATTGGGAAAGACATAGTTCTGGAACAGTTTCAGCTTGCTGTTTATGTTGTACTGGAGGATCTCAACAAGTTGCTTAGCGTACTGGAGGCGTTTCTAGCCTCGATGAGACGGTTCATAATGTCACCGTCTTCTGCTCTACCATGTCAGACAGTGCTGACTATGTACAGTAGGTGAACTCTTCAAGTATGGGTAGATGTGTTCTATCCCTTTAGATTAGTGAAGAGTTTTAGGATCTTCAGAACTTTTACCTTTGATTTTGTCTCTTTTTTTTCTTGTGTGTGTGTGGGGGGGGGGGGTCTTTAGGCCTTTCTGTCCCTTATAAGCATTAAGATGAGATGATTTATCTTGCATGTGCTGCTGAATGCAGACGACTAGGCCAGTTCGTCTACAATATCACAATATTCTGATGCTAAGATGATAGTCCTTTGGATGTCTCTCAGCTGGTCCTCGATCGTTTGTCTTATCAGTTAGTCTGTAGCAGAATTTTGTGTTTAATGTTTATTAAAGAGGGACTGAGACTATTTCATATTATACACAGTACCCAATCACCATCTGCTAGCTGGAAA
>CM060314.1:18001086-18011086 GCA_030674185.1 Monoplex corrugatus
CGTCTGCAGGCATGTCGTACAATTCATCCTTCTCTTCTTTTGAATAGATGTTACAGCATGAGGCGTACATCTGAATGTAGTTTGACACCCTCTTCCCTTCTCTGACTCAGATCTTTTCATGATTCTGTCTGGTGTATATTCTAAGTCCAAGAAGTTCGTTTGTGTCTTTGGAATTACAATGAAGGCAACTCCATACACTACTCCCTGCTGCATCTCTGCCCCTGTCCACCTGATGTCAAGGTTAACATCAATTTCTTTTGTTCTTTGTCCCTTCTTTCTGCTGTTTGGGATTCCTATCATTAATATGTTACGTTTCATTATGTATTGCACAACCTCTGTATTTGGAACTCCATAAACATTCCATGTACCAAACTTTTTGCCTGACCTTTTTTGTTGTTGTTGTTGTTGTTGTTTTCCTGTCCATTGTTTCAATTTTCAATTTGTTTTCAAGTTCTAGTCCGTTTCCGCCTTGATTTGTCTGTTTCTTTCTCGTTTAATCTTCTCGAGCAACTGATAATCCACTTCTGGCTTGCTAGGCCTATCGATGCTTCACCAAAGCCGCGTTAGCCAGCCGTTTCAGGGTAATCCAGGTTGATGTTCATGGCTGCCGTAGCGGTCGTGTGGGTAACACCCACACCATCCTTATCCCAGCCTAGAAACCCCCTGCTTTGGCTGTTTCCAACTCCCACGACGATGGACGAGGGGCTGGATTTGGAGAGATTGTGTTTCTAAGTGTGTTGTTTTTCTTTGTTTATTTCTTTATGCTGTTCTCTCCTTTCGTATGCGTGTGTGTGCATGTGTGTGTGTTAGTGTGTTAATGTGTGTGGTGTGGGTGTGTGTGTGTGTGTGTGTGTGTGTGTGTGTGTGTGTGTGTGCGTATGTGCGTGTGTGTGTGTGTGTGTGTGTTGTGTTTGTGTGTTTGTGTGTGTGTTTGCGTGTGTGTGTGTGTTGTGTGTGTGTGTGTGTGTGTGTGTGTGTGTGTGTGGTGGTGGTGGTGGTCATTGGTTTAATGTCTATTCACTTAAGTGATTTTAGACATAAAACAAAAAAAAACAAAAAAAACAAAAAAAGAATAAATAAATAAAACAATAACTGATAACAATGATAATAATGATAAATAAATGATGAATAAAAAATATAACAAAATAAATATATAAATGAACAAATGAAAGAAAAAAAAAAAAAAAAGGAGCGATGTTGGGAAGGGGAGTAGAAATAGGAAGGGTAAATGCAGGTGTTTATGTGTAGTCAACCTTGGTTTTTAAAAAAAAAAATTTTTTTAATTTAAAAAAAGAAAAAGAAAGTTTAAATTCATATTACTTTTAGCCCACTCGAGCATCAAAAACATATTCGGGCTGAAACCATGTGAAAAACAAGTAAGAAACAAGGACAATGGAAATGTCGGAGGGAAGCATAAACATAACAAATAAAGTAGCATACTACAACAAATATAACAATAAACTAGCTAACTGTAACTATGAACAGGAAAATGAACGAATTATAAATATTGAACTATTGGACTTTTAGATAGGCTAACGAAACATTTGTATGCCAATAATGATGATTCAAATATGTCGGAAATTGTGTGAGTAGAAAGTATCGGAATGTATCGCTTTATACTAATGCAAGAAAGTAAATGACTGGTCGTTATTTTCTGTCCACAAAGACAGGCAATATTTCTGGTGTACTTTGTTTTGAATGCATCGAGTTTCCACCTATACATAAGGGACTGTATAGATCTGTTTGTAGTAGACTGTTTACTGATTTTGCTGATTTTAAAATCCATGCTATTAGTATTGTACTTTTTCTGATTATCTTGAAACACTTTCCAAACATAGGCGTCCATTAAATTACAAGATTCATTTAAAGAGGGTGAAAGCTTTATGTTGTTTGATTCTGGTGAACCCTTAGCTCCTCGTTTGGCAGCCCTGTCAACCACATCGTTATGATGAAACGAACAATGAGATGGTACCCAACAAAAAGTAAGATCAGTTCCTCTTAAGGATAAAAAATGAATTAAATGGCTAATTTCTATTACCATTTCAGATCTAGTGTCTAATTTCATTAATTCAAGAGCCTGAAGCACGGATTTAGAATCAACGCAGAAAAGGATCTGTGATATATTTCGAGGATAATTTACTAAGTAATTCAAAGCCATCAGTATTGCAAAGAGTTCAGCTGTAAATATTGATTTGTTGGGTCCTATATAGAAATATTTCTCTATTTTAAGAGCTGGTATTAGAAACGCAGAACCTGCTATTTCTCAATTAATGAGCCATCTGTGTAGATATTTAAATGATTGGGATAAAAGTGTTAAATATGACTATAACTCGACTGTGTGTGTGTGTGTGTGTGTGTGTGTTGTTGTGTGTGTGTGTGTGTGTGTGTGTGTGTGTGTGTGTGTGTGTGTGTGTGTGTGTGTGTGTGTGTGTGTTTGTGTGTGTGTTCGTTTGTTCGTTCCTTGATTTAACGTCTTTTCACTATAAGTGATATTAGACGGGTTGTGTGTGTGTGTGTGTGTGTGTGTGTGTGTGTGTGTGTGTGCGTGCGTGTGTGTGTGTGTGTGTGTGTGTGTTTTGTGTGTGTGTGGTGAGTGTGTGTGTGTGTGTGTGTGTGTGTCTGTCTGTGTGTGTGTATGTATGTGTGTGTGTGTGTGTGTGGTGTGTGTGTGTGTGTGTGTGTGTGTTCTGTTCTTTTTTTATTTGTTTTCGTTCTTGTTTCGTTTGGTTTTGTGTTGTGTTTTGTTTCTAGTTTGTTTTCTTTTGATTACTTGCGTGATTCTTTGTAATGTTTCATAATGTTGTGACATGTAAGACAGTGCCATACGCAATCACCCTTTTGACCCCATGAATAATATGAGCTTCCCTGGACGTGTGTTTATTCTTTTTTTTCTAATTGCAGCCCTATACAAGGACCAAAAATCAGCAACTAGATAGAACAAACTAAAATGCGAATATGCTACCATCAAGAATGGAATCCATCAAGGCTGCATCCTTTCACCTAATCTCTTTAACATCTACACGGAGCAGGTTGTGAGAAAAACAGACATTGAAGACATAGGAATAAATTTGGCGGTTAGAACATCACAAATCTACGATATGTTGATGATACTGCACTGATGTCAGACAATATCCAACACGAAAAGAATTCTCTACAGAATAGATGCAACAATGAAGAAGGCAGGTCTAGTTCTAAATGCCAAGAAGACCAAAATAGTACACCAAGGAATAGAAGAAGGTCAAACACATTGCGATATTCTAATCAACAAGACTGCATTATAGAATATAAGTGAGGCAAAGCAGAACATAATCCAATTCAACAACGTTTGGAAAGACAGAAACATACCTCCAGACCTTAAAATCAAAGTTCTAAGATGTATGATGGAATGTTATATGGCTGTGTAGCTTGGACATACAGAAAAGCAGATAAAAACAAAATCGAGGCAGCAGGAATGTGGGTTTACAGGCAACTTCTTAAAGTAAAATAGACCGATAAAAGAACAAATATAAGCTTGTGAACGAACTCACCTTCCAAAGTTAACTGCTAACAGCAATCAACAAAAGCAAAATGAAATATATCAGCTGTGCAACATACTACCGGCACAATCCTAAGAAAAACAGTTTTTTTAAGGAACAGTTGAGGCCAAAAGAAATCTGGGGCAGACCATCTACCTCCTATACAAATAATGTCACCAACATGAACGTTCAGAGGGTCTGACAAGTCAAGACTGGAATGAATGGAGGAGAGGTGTAGTGGCATCTTCTACTGTGGCTACCATCAAACCCATGGATGCTGACGAGTGACAGGTGAAAAGTAAGATGATATATATATATATATATATGTATATATAATGTGTATATATATAATGTATATGTATATAAATATATACATCCAACTGCATCGGGCCATATCAGGGCCATAACCGTTTCAAAATATATAAAACTTTAATAGGAAAAAAAAAAAGAAAATTAAGACACATATCGATGCATTTGCGCACATAATCTAAGGATATGCCCCAGGCGTTGACCGCTCTATCTAATTTATCGCACAGTGGATTTAAAAACACACATGAATACAAATCTAAACATACCTAAAGACTCCACAAGATAAATGAAAACGGGCCTAAATTGCCTGAAATTGCTTCCTCATATCTGACCTCCCTACAACGCACGACTTTATCAAACACATGCAGTTGAATGGACCAGCAAGGCAGGGGTTGATAGAAAGGAATGACAGAAAGCAAAGGTACAAGGCAGAAACAAAGGGAGTGTAAGTACAGAGGAAATTTCTAGCTCAGAATTTCCAGAAGATGGGGATAGTTTTTACACTGAAAGAGCCCCAAGCATCCCCTATGCAGTCGGCTGGGCTTTAAACAACAATAACAATAAGGCTTATGCTGTGATCATTCTAAATCTCCATCACTTGACATCAGTGACATCAGTGCATATAAAACTCATTCTGAGCGCGGAGACGTTAACTTGAGAAACTGGACATGAAAATAAAACTGTCAGGAAGTCAATGATGGTGCAGCCAATGCTCATTTTCCCGTCACAGTGTCGCCATGTTGACGTCCACTCCAACATCGTGAGATTGCTCTTGTCTGTTTTGGCTATGATGAAGCTGACACCGCAGTAGTTGTTCAAAGGTTTGAAATGCAAATAACAGTATGGATGATCATGAGATTTAGATTTATTATCCCGCGATAATAGTGTGTGAGAGTGTGTGCGTATGTGTGTGTGGTGTGTGGTTTTGTTTTGTTTTGTTTTTTGGTGCATGTGCATGTGTCACCAAACTGTGTATGTGAGAAGGAGAGGACAGAGACAGACAGAGAAAGAGAGAGCTACATTGCGTGAGAGAGAGAGAGAGAGAGAGAGAGAGAAGAGAGAGAGAGAACAGAAAGAGGAGTAGGAGATAGGCAGAAATGAACAAAGGGTAACAGAGAGAGGGATAGAACAACAGATGGACAGACAGAGAGGAAGAGGCACAAAGAAATAAAGAAACGGACAGAGGGATAAAAAAAGACAAGCACCAGACAATGTAAGAGACAGACGCACAAAGATGCAGCAAAAGGGACACATACACAAAGACATGTAAATCAAAACAATTAATCAGTTTCACTTTCTCCCATCAACATCTCCTCTCCCCCAACATCAACACTTCCACGCGTAGTGTATTATTCAATGCCTAGCCAATCTTTTCGAGAGCAGTTGAGAAAAATCAGACTTGTACTATATCATCATACATGTGCCGTCTACAAATCAGTGGCAGCATGGCGTGTGCTCGTTTTAGTCTTTTAAAGAGAATTTTGAAGAGGGAGAGAACCACTTCATTATGTCATATGTTCTGTCAGGAAATCAATGTTGACGCGACCAGTGCTCATTTTCCCTGGATATTTTCCCATCAGTGTGTCGCCATATTGCGGTCCACCTCAGTGCCGTGAGATTGCTCCTGTCTGGTTTGGCTATGATGAAGCTGGCACTTCAGTAATTGTTTATGGATTTAAAATGTGCATTCTAGTCAGGCGTGATATGAGATTTTTTTTTTTACTTATCACCCTCAGATAACTCTCTCACACACATACACTCTCTCTGTCTCTGTCTCTCTCTGTGTCTGTATCTCTCTCTCTCTCTCTCTCTGTCTCTCTCTGTCTCTCTCTGTCTCTCTCTGTGTCTCTTTCTGTCTCTGTCTCTGTCTCTCTCTGTCTGTCTGTCTGTCTGTCTGTCTCTCTCTCTCTGCCTCTGTCTCTCTATCTCTGTCTGTCTGTCTCTCTCTCTCTCTGTCTGTCTGTCTCTGTCTGTCTGTCTCTCTCTCTCTCTCTCTCTCTCTCTCTCTCTCGTCTCTCTCTCTGTACGTGCGTGTGTGCATGTGTGTATGTGTGTGTGTGTGTGTGTGTGTGTGTGTATGTGTGTGTGCGGGAGGGTTTTTTTTAAGGAGGATATATGAGCCTAATCTCCTGCCTTATCTTGTAATATTTCAAGACTCAGAATATACAGTGGACTCTCGCTGAAACTGATATTTAGACTTATTCTATGAAAAAATGAAATGTTTTGCATCTAAGCTGTAAGCATGTATTGTACAATGAAGTATTCTGTACACATGTATACATGTATGTATGTATATATGTATGTATGTATGGTTCTAAAAAAAAAAAAAAAATGTTTCGCATGTAAGCTGTAAGCATGTATTGTACAATGAAGTATTCTGTACACATGTATCCATGTATGTATGTATATTTGTATGTATGCATGTATGTACATGTAGTATGTATGTATGTATGTATGTGTATGATACACGCACACTATGTGTATAATACACACACACATACACACACATATATGCATACATATACAGATAGATAGATAGATAGATAGATAGAGAGATAGAGAGATAGAGAGATAGATAGATAGATAGGTAGATATTAGATAGATAGATAGATAGTAGATAGATAGATAGTAGATAGATAGATAGGGTAGATAGTAGATAGATAGATAGATAGATAGATAGATAGATAGACAGATAGATGTGTGTGGGTGTGTGTATCTGTGGCGAGAAAGAGAAAAAGATACAGAGAGAGAAAGAAAGAGAGAGAGAGGAAGACCGGCAGACACAGGGAGAGTATAAGCGCCAAATTATAACTAATTTACCTAATTGGAATTGGAAACCTCTATTGCTTTAATTATTTATGTATCAGCTTTTTTGTGTAATACTCGTTCACGTATGCGCTCTGATTACTCCTTTGGATTTAAATTCTTTGCCATTTTTGTGAACTATGTGGCTAGCAAAACACGTAAAACAGAAAAACCACGACTGTTGGTTTTAGCACAGATATCTCAATAAATATCACCACTCTCATTACGGATACTGTGAACGTTCACTAGAAAAATAATGCAGTCAAGACCTCTTTAAAACAACTATTATATAGCGAGAGTCAAAGACGAACACATATTTCTGAATGAACTACAATATTTTTTGACATAATGGAAAATCTAAGCTATCTGTTTTCTGCCTCCGACACAGGGCATGAGACTTTGACTCAAACAAATCGACATTCTGCAAATTTAACTCAAGTCTTGCAATAAAGAACATCACATTGGATTAACCTAGGAACATCACACTTTATATTTCAGATATAAAAAAAAACATCTAAATGTTCTCCAATACAAGCATAATTATTCATCGCTAGATACTCATTAATGAAATAATCAATGAAATAATGAGTAATATTTCTTGCCATTAAATAAATTTATTACGAAAATGCCCCTCCCCCCTGCCGCATAAAAATGGCGATCATGGCCATCCATATGAATCTGTCTTTTGTCGCTGCAGGTACATCTCCTACCCTCTCTGTCCCCAGCCATTCTGCAATTTCGTCCAATATTTTCTCCCTGGGTCTACCTGGTGCTCTCTTTCCCTCCAGTTTTCCTGTTATGACTGGGTACTTTAATTTCTTTTGCTCATAAAGTGTCCTGTAAGTGTTGCGTGTCTTTTCCTAATCTTCTTTATTAATGTTTTTTCTTGTGTCTGCCTCATTCAAGACTGCCCTGTTTGTTTTCTTTGCTGTCCTTGGAACTCTCAACATTCTTCTTAGAAACTACTTTTCAGAAGAATTCTCTTCCTGATGTTAATTGACAGGCATTTGTTGGTCAGAGCGCTTTTCATCTTCTTGCTCTTTTTATCTATTGTTGCTATTTTATCACTTTAATACTTTCAGTCTGATTAACAACCATTTATATTCCGTAAAAAAATGAAATATTACTTTCTCATGTTGGAGTCCTTGAGTGAAAAAATGCGAATATGCAATCATCAAATGGCACAAATAAACATCAAATGTTGCAAATTTGGATAGATATTGTGCCAGCCATAGGGTTACATTATCAAAAAGATTTGTATAGAGATAAAACAAATCATGCAACTGCTTACTCTATTGTTTCAGAGAAATGGACTTACATGTTATTACATTGCTTCGTCCCAGCTGATATACAAAACTCATACAGCAATAGGAGAGAAGACAAGAAAGAAAGAAAAAAGCAAACAAACGAAAAGTGTAGGAAGCAGAAAAACAACAATAACAACAAACAACACACACACATCACACACACACACACACACACACACACACACACACACACACACACACACACACACACACACACACACACACACACACACACACACACACACACACACACACACACACACACACACACACACACACACCCGGATAGTGAATACGAAAAAAAATATTGATGACGCATCTGCTAAGTTACAAAGTGCAAGCCAAAAGCAGCACATAAACAACGAAACAAACCTAGAAACAGCCAACCAACGAAACAGCCAACGAAACAAACACATAAAAAAGAAAAACAAAACAACATCTACAAACAACCAAACAGAAAATCACGCCACCAAGAAAACGAACAAAAGAGAAAAATGTAACTTTTATTTTCAAGAAGAACACATTAAGAGAGGGGAGATAATGATAGACATAGGATCGCTGTCTCGAACACAGCACACATGCAAACTATGAGGATCTAAAAGAGTTAAGACATTAGTGTGAGGTTTTATTTTTGTCGTTCTTACTTTGTTGTTCGTGGATTTTTTGGTTTCTTGGTTAAAGCTTTTCCATCTTTCTTTCTTTCTTTCTTTTCTTTTCTTTCTTTTCTTTCTTTCTGTCTTTCTCTTTTTCTCTCTCTCTGTCTTTCTCTCTTTCGTTCTGTTTGTCTTTTTTTCCTCTATCTATTTATCGTTTCTGCTTTTTTCAATCTTTTTACATCCTGTGTTTTTCTTCCTTGTTTTCTTTCTTTCTTTCCTTCTTTCTTTCCTTCTTTCTTTCTTTCTTTCTTTTTTTCTTTTTGTTCGTCTATTTGTTTATACGTTTGTTAGTATCTTATTATTCACTTTATCCCCAACCCACCCTCACCCCCTCTATCAACACATTGTTGCTGCTTTTGTTGTTATGGTGGTTGCCGTAGTAACTGTTCCTTTTTTCCTTCTTTTTCGTGTATTCTTCTTCTTCTTCTCTCTTTCTACTTCAATCATTCTCCTTCTTTTTCTCCTTTTTTTGTTCTTATTTTTCTTTGGGCTTTACACAAGATGATCATTATCAGCGGTTTAACTGGTAAGAAAAGTAGAAGAGAAAAGGAACAAAGAAAAAGTACAAGAGAGACGAAACGATCAGATAACAAAGCCGGGTAAAGCAAAAGAAAGAGAAAATAGAAGAAACAAAACGTTTTGAAAGAAAGACACGAAGAAAACGAAAGAAAGAAAGGAACATTGAAAATAAAAATAAGAACGGGTTTAAGTAAAAGAAAAACACACAGTTAGAATATGAACTCTTGAAATAAACTTGTTCAGTTTCTATTCATATTATATTAATGACTTCCCTTATACCAGTGTGATCATAATGTTGGCTGCATACTCTACACTAAAATGGATCATACACAATTTCTGTAATAGCTATGCTTTGTTGTTAGTCGACATTCTGAGTTTCTTGAGAAAGACTTTAAAGTCGAAATTTTGACCTCTCTACAACAAGGTGTTCGGCTCTTGTGTACAGTAAGAATACACGATTTCTGTGTTTGAAATCTCCTGAAACAATGACAAAGAATCATTCATTCAATCCATTGCAGTTGATAATTTCAGTTGTGCTACATATGCAGGGCTGTTTAAGATCCAGCTGAAAACAACTAAAAATCACATGCTGGCATTAAAAATCACTTTTATAATTAGATAGTTCACTTCCCTGTTGTCTTGTTCGTCCTGCTGTCGTTTCAGTCATCATGTATCTCAAAGTCAAAAAAGGAGAGAGAAAGAGTATAGGCAGTGTGAAAACAAGACTGAGTGAGGAAGTCTTTTAGACTTCAGTTAACCTATAACGATCTTTTTGTCCAGTTAAATAAAGATACTTGCCATTAATTGACAATGAGGTTCTTGTCAAGCCAAGTAAAGCTACTTACCCATTAACTTATAACAATGAACTTGCCATCATTTTCAATGGATA
>CM060314.1:18016086-18028586 GCA_030674185.1 Monoplex corrugatus
TATACGTATTCTGGACTTGGATCAATACAGTTTTCAGTGCGATTTTAGCAGCATTTGATAGTCAAGTTCGCTTTTTTTAGATAATGAATTCCCTAATCATGTCTGAAAAAAACGACTGAATAACCAATTGATTAAATGACAGATTCAATACAGTTTTCTATATGCCTAGTGGACATCGGAGAGTTTGTGAAAGTGGACAGAAAGTACTTCTCTCATTCTAACATGATTCAAAATGTGTGTGTGTGGTTGTGTGTGTGGTTGTGTGTGTGTGTGAGAGAGAGAGAGAGAACATGTGGTTGTGTGTGTGTGTGTGTGTGTGTGTGTGTGTGTCGTGTGAGTGTGTGTGCACGTGTATGTGTATGTATGTGTTTGTGTGTGTGTGTGTGTGTGAGTGTGTGTGTGGTTGTGTGTGTGTGGTTGTTGTGTGTGTGTGTGTGAGAGAGAGAGAGAGAGAGAGAGAGAGAGAGAGAGAGAGAACATGAAAAAGCGCATTTATCTAACAGAACAGAAATACATGAAATTGAATTAAATCGTTTCACAAATACTTTGTATACAGAATTTTAGGATTCCATATCATTCTTACAGGAAATACACAATATCATTGATAGTTTTAGAAACGTTTGCAGTTCGAAAGAAACTGGTAAAGGATCACGTAAGTATTGTTAAAGTCAGACTTATGTAAATATCAGATTAACCAATAAAGTGTTCTCATTTGATTTTGACCAAAAAAAATCTGCACAGATCCATGACTTTATTCAATGAGAAATGTGAATTCAAAAACAAAATAGATAGCTTTCCCATTTTTTTTATGATCACAAAATAACTCAAAGAAGAATAGAACGCAAAATTGATGAAGAATGTTCAAATTTCTATAGAAACATGGCTGCTATATTACCAGTGGTTTCAGGCGAAGTTAAATGCACTGACTTACTCATAAAATACAACACGATTGTTTACTCAGTGCTTTAATCAAATGTAAGTTTATCTTCTACGTTTTTTATATTGATGGCAATATATGCATGTATATACATAGATTATTTCGTGATGATGTGAATGTTTTGCATCCACCTTGAATTTGAATTCTTCTGTGCAAGTGATCCTGTCGTGTTGGTAGTATTTGTTGCACAATGATACGAACATTTACAAATGGATATGAAGAAAAACACTGTGTCCAAAGTATTTGTACTCAGAGAGGACACAGTGATTTTTCAACAAAGAAAACAACAGTACATAGATAAGGACACACAGGTAAATAACAGTGGCCAGAATATCTGGGCTTTGCAGGATATAAATCCCCACACGACGGACGAAAGAAAACCCATTTGTCATTTAAAAATTAGTTTGATAAAACACACTCAACTGACTAAACTCACAGGGAGAGGAAACACATATAATACGTTATGTGAAGGCTAGCATCATTTTTCATTTAGCTCGAGGACAAAACTAAAAGTGCAGATTCCATTATAAAGTTTATTGTCCATAATTTGGAGTTGAACTGGTTTTTCACTTTTGTCTGAAAATAACAATTGATCGATCAGTACTTTGCCTGGGCATAACCTTTACAAAACATGACTGATCCAGCAACCTGGAAGCATATTTCATTCATCTTCAGGTTTGTAGCCAAGTGATTTGGATTTTATTGGATTAATTTCTAATGCACGCTATGGCGTGTCAGTTCGTGGCACTGTATTTTACAACGCTATATTCTGATGTGTTTTATCAATATCCATGTTTTGTTTTTCTGTTCAGCATTGAATCGCAATATGTAATTTTCTGTTCTCATAAGAAGATTTCATTTTGCATGATGTCTTACTCTCCCTTATCCATAAAATAACAAGAAGAGATGAACAAAAAGTATTGTTCTAAATTGTAACAGTATAACCATCACATCAGGATTAACAAATACCGAACCATAAACATAGATGTACTGAACTGTATTCTTACTGGTGTCACAAATGATTTCTTAATTCTGAAAGGAGAAGCTCAGGTAATAGTTAGATGATTGAAAACAGAAAAGGAAAAAGAAAGAAAGAAAGAAAGAAGAAAGAAAGAAAGAAAGAACAAGAAAGAAAATACAGAAAGAAATACAGAAAAAATACATGAAAGAACGAAAAAAATAAATAAATAAAATAAACGAGCGAAGGATGAAACAAGGAAAAAAAAAGAAGTGTCAGTAAAAGGACAAAGGTGAAAATGGTTGTCTTTGAAGCTGCTGACGTGCATAAACTTAAAACACACTAATGCTGACTTAATCTGCGTATGAAACTGGACGAACTTTCTTGTTGTTGCTTTGTTATTGCTGTTGTTATAGCTGTTGCTGCTGTTGTTGTTGTTGCTTTCTATCTGCCCCATTTTTACTGCCTCGACTCGTACATCTTTGTGCGTTTCGTATTGTGTACCTGCTATTTTTATTTCATGTAACCCCCCCCTCCCCCCCCCCCAGGTGATTGTTTTTATTGTAGTATTGATTGTTGCTGTTTTCTTCTTTCTTTCTTTCTTTCTTCTTCTTTTTCTTCTTCTTCATCTTCTTCTTCTACTACTTCTCTTATTTTGGATGTTGTTTCTTTTTTCTTCTTCTCTTCTTCTTCTTCTTCTTCTTCTTCTTCTTCTTCTTCTTCTTCTTCTTCTTCTTCTTCTTCTTCTTCTTCTTCTTCTTCTTCTTCTTCTTCTTCTTCTTTCCTTATTTCTTCTTTTTTTCTTCTTTTCCTTCTTTCTTTCTCTCTTTCTTTCTTGTTCTCTTTTCTTTCTTTTGACATTTCTTCTTTTTTCTTTATCTTCTTCCTTTCCTTATTGTACTTCTTCTATCTGCAATCCTTTTGCACACATACTGAGAACTACAGAGGACTTCACAGGTAAAACAAAGAGATAAAGAAATAAGATATGTATATATAAAAGAAACAAAATAAAACAATAGAAAAGAGAGAATGGGGAAAATGCAGGTAATAAACAGGAAAAAAAAGAACAAGAAAAATTGAAATGGCAAATACCACCAAGAACAAAAACAAACAAACAAGCAAACAAAAGATAAATGGCAAAATCTTAAGTAGATTATCTTTTTCTCTAGAATGAAAGTGTAGTTCTTGTTGTTGTTCTCTCTCTATATTTTTTAATCATCTTCTTTCATTGTGGTATTGAAGCAAAAACAAATGTTGCATATTCAGCTGATTTTAATCACACAATCAGGTCTTTTATCGCAATGTAAAACATTTCGTTTTTATATTCAATATGACAAACTGAAAGATTTTCATACAATAGTCAGTTAATAAGGAGCATGTAATTGATATTTTCTGGCATAGGTAAAACACTATAAAATAAGACACACTATATGTCTTTGCTGACATTGCGTATACAGAGACACTAGTACAAAGAGGGTGCTCTACAAGGATACTCTGATGACCAACCTCATCAACTGTGGCATCAACACTATCAAATGGAAAAAAAACTGCCTACTGCAGATTAAAGTGGCTACAGGAGTGAATTGCAGAACATAATCACAGTATAAACAGCGCAGAACAGGTGCTATTCAATTGAAGAGGGATTGTTGAAAGCAAAATCTTAGTCTGCAGGCGTACTTCCAATGCAGCTCCTGCGGAGGATCATGGGTCTCAAGAATTGGAATTTTAAACTGCAAGAACACCCCAGTCATGCTATTGAATCTCAGTATGATTTGTTTTCGTCTGTAGCGTCCCGTCAAATTTATGGGACAGCCCATCATCATGAAGTACGGGGATAGACATTGAGAGAATGAGAGAGAGTATGTGGGAAAGAAAGGGAGAAAGAAAAAGAAGAGACACAGACAGGCAGACAGACAGACTGAAACAAAGAGAGAGAGAGAAGAGAGGGAAATAGAGAAAGAGAGAGAGAGAGAAAAGAAGAGAAAGAGAGACAGACAGATGGGCAGACACGAAGACAGACAAAATGGCAGGCATAGGGTCAGACACACACACAGACAGGCAGGAAGGCAGACAGGCAGGCGTTAGGCAGATGGATTAGAGAGAGAGACAGACACAGACAGAGAAAGGAAGATAGAATCACTTCGCATTCAGTCATATCATACTTACAAAACTAGTCTTTAAAGATATTCTTATAGGTGTATAAAAGACACTTGTCATCTGATGACTTCAAAAAAGACTGGAAGTTTGTGGTTTGGTTTGACAATCTAAATGCTGAATGCGTTATGGTCTGATGATTTTAGCTTGATTTTAAAGCTTTTGAACAGTAATTCTAGTCTATACGCGGATCCAGTTGTCAGATGCTATTTCTTCAAAGAAACGTCAAGGCGCTGTAACAAATGGGCTGCACGCGCTTCACGTGATTCCCGCGAGAGTACAGCGAGACTTAACAGCCCGTTACCACGCCAAAAGCTAAGACCTCCATGTCTCGATAATTCATAAACTTGTCATGACGGAGCCCAGTTTGTCAGAGATGGAACCATGCCAAAGATTATTGGATCACGTTCAAAGACAGCGCAGTAATACCATAACAGGCACCATGTATGTGATCTGGGGAAATGGTCATTATCCCCATTGTCATGCATCATCATAGAATTGTGAAAAAAACATGTCCTAGACTTTGTGGCCACTAAAGTGACTTAAATGACTGGACAGTTAGAAATCTAGAAAACAAAATGCTCTGAGATACAGAGAGAAAGACAGAGATGAACACAGAGAGAAAAAGAAAACATGAATAGACAAGAGAGAGACAGACTGGTGAACAGAAACAAACTGCAGACACACGGACTGACATACATACTGATAGATGGGGACACATACACATGTGCAGACACACACACACACACACACACACACACACACACACACACACACACACACACACACACATACACACACACACACACACAAAACAGGCATAGACAGATACATACATTGTCATCAACAAGATACATGTGCGTGTAGCAGTTCTATTTTTGTTTATCCTTCTGGACAATGAGCAGAGTTGTGTTATTTTGATTTACATGTTAAATGTTTTTGTTGGTGGTCTGGAGGGGATTAGGTTAGGGATGTCTGCAGGTGGTATCCACTAAAAAAAAATAACACTTTGAAAATATGTGTTTAGGCAGTTCATTGAGATTAAAATGTGAAAAAATAGATAGATAGATAGATAGATAGATAGATAGATAGAAAGATAAATAGATAGATAGATAGATAATAGAAAGAAGAAAGAAAGAAAGATAGATAGATAGATAGATAGGTAGATAGATGATAGATAGATAGATAGATAGATAGATAGATAGATAGATAGATAGATAGATAGATAGATAGATAGTGAAAGAGAGACAAAAACGTGAGAGATAGAATGAGACAGAGAGATACAGAGAACGAGAAACAAAGAGGGAGACAGAGGCAAAGAGACAGACAGACAGACAGACAGAGAGGAGAGAGAGAGATCATAGAGAGAGAAGAAGAGACAGACACAGACAGACAGACAGACAGACGGACAGGCAGACACAATGAGACAGAGACAGAACGTAAATGAAAATAACATTTTGTATACCTGTTCTTGTATTGAAAACACAAAATCAGGAAACATTATATGCCACGTCACTGCAGAGGCACCATTTGGGTTTTCAGCAAATATACAGGTGATTACAGGTATCCACACACTATTCCTAATGACTGTAGATGCATCATGGAGATGTGTACTAGATGACTCTTTCTACCGCACATCAGCCAGTAAACCAGTTCTTTATTGTTCTTTATTCGGTGACACTAATCTGATGTGTCTGCGCAAATTGAGTCTGGAATAACGTCCTTATCGTTGTAAGCGTGCCTATAATATCAGTTAAGTGTTAATAGAAATGTACCAGATGACTTGTGGTATTCGCATCCACTCTTATGAATGAATGATATTAAAGCCATTGGGCAAAGAAAGAATTATGTGTGGAGATGCACGTTGTCCAGGAATCACACGCGTGCGCACCACACACAAACAACACACACACACAACACACACACACCAACACAACCCAAACACACAACCAACACACAAACAACACAAAATACACCACCACCTCCCAAACCACACCACAACACACATATACAACACAAATATATATGCAGGGCACCCACCGTACCAAAGCCGCACCTGATACACACACACACACCACACTACACACACACACACACACACACACACACACACACAACACACACCACACACACAACACACACTCACTCACACCATGCATGCATGCAGGCAAGTAGGCATGCACAGAAATACTAACGAAGGCAAACACACATATGTACAAACACATGCGCATGTGCACACTCACTCAACACACACACACACACACACACACACACACACACACACACACACACACACACACACACACACACACACACACACACAAACAGCTTGGAAAATAAGTGTTTAGGGATTTAATAGGGATTAAACTGTAGAGAAAGAGACAGACAGATTGATAGACAGATAGACAGACAGTGACTGACAGACAGGACAGACTGATAGACAGATAGACAGACAGTGACAGAGAGACAGAGAGACAGAGAAACAGAGGCATACAGAGACAGAGAGACAGACAGATGAACACACAGGCAGGCAGGCATGCACACAACAAGACAGACAGAGACTGAGAGAGAGAAAGAGAGAGAGAGAGAGAGAGAGGCAGACAGACCGATAGACAGACAGACAGAAAATGAAGTTAGAGTCACTTGACATTCAGCCATATCATGCTTACAAAGCTCTCGTAAATGATATTCATGTAAATGTATAAAAGAGACTTTTCATCTGATGACTTAAAAAGACAGGAAGTTTGTGGGGTGGCTTGACAATCTGACGCTTAGTGCGCTATGGTCTGATGATTTCAACCTCATTACAAAGCTTTTGAAAAGTAATTCTAGTCTGCAAACGGATGTTGGTGTCAGATGCTATTTCTTCAAAGAAACGTCAAGGCGCTGTAACAAATGGGCTGCACGCGCTTCACGTGATTCCCGCGAGAGTGCCGCGAGACTTAACAGCTCCGTTACCATGCCGAAAGCCAAGACCTCCATGTCTCAATAATTCATAAACTTATCATGATGGAACCCAGTTTGCCAGAGATGGAAGCATGCCAAAGATTATTAGATCACGTTCAAAGACAGCGCAGTAATACCATAACAGGCGCCATGTATGTGATCTGTGCAAAATGCCGTCATCCCCAAGGTCATGCATCATCATAGAATCTTGAACAAAAAAATTGTCCTAGACTTTGTGGCCACTAAAGTGGCTTAAATGACAGGACAGCTAGCAAACAAAATGCTCTGAGATACAGATAGTGACAGACATGAAGACAGAGAGAGACAGATCCATGAATAGATGAGAAAGAGACAGACTGGTGGGCAGAAACAAACTGACATATATACGCACAGACAGACTGACATACACACAGAAAGATAGGGACACACACACGCGCGCACACACAGACACACGCACGCACGCACACACACAGATACAGACAGACAGACAGGTATATACACACACACACACACACACACACACACACACACACACACACACACACACACACACACTCACACACATACATATATTATAAATATGTATGTACATATATGTATATATGTATGCACACACATACACACACACACACACCACACCACACCACACACACACACACACACACACACACACACACACACACACACACACACTCACACACACACACACACACACACACACACACACACAAGCAGACGTGGACAGATACACACATTGTTATAAATAAAACAGACGTGTTTGTTTTTGGTTGAGGAAAATTAGAAGAATTTTGTTAATTTGATTGACGTAAAATATTATCCACACATTGATTGGTTTTGGAAGGTGGCAGGAAGGGAGTTAGGTGAGAGATGGATGACTTCAGGTGATATTCACTCAAAAAACAAAACTATGAAGATAAATATTTGGGCAGTTAATTGAAATTAGATTATGGAGAGAGAGAAAAAAGACAGACAGATTCACAGACCCAGAGAGAAAAAGAGACAGAGGGACAGAGACAGACAGACAGACAGACAGATACACAGCGAAGGACTGATAAAAACAGAGACAATGAGGAAACTTCAGAGAGAGAGAGAGACGTTAAGACAGAGAGAGAAGGAGAAAGAGATGTATATACAGACAGACACAGACAGACAGACAGACACAGACAGGGAGACAGAGACAAAAGAAAATATGTTGCATACCTGAAATTCTATTGATAACACAAAATCAAAATATATTCTATACCACATTACTGTAATAGCAGGATTTTCAGCAAATGGACACGGCATTACAGGCATTTACACGCTGTTTCTAATGGTTGTAGAGGCATCATAGAAATGTGTACCGAATGACTCCTAACTCGCGTCAGCCAATAAATCAGCACTTAATAGGGCGACACCAATCTGATGTGTCTGTGGAGATTGTGTCTGGAATAACGTCCTAATTACTGTAAGCGTACCTCTCTCTCTCTCTCTTTTCAGGTCGGATAGATGTATCCGCTACTGGTAACCTGGAACCCAGTACTACCTGTCACAGGGTCGAATTGCTGGCGACTAAACCAGCAACCCCACCAGTCCTCTCAGGAGGATGGTGAGGAGGGTGGCTAGAAACCCTGGTGGAAATAAATTAGATCATTCAAAGGGCGCCAGCTCTGGAGAGCTACCCGCGGCCATCTAGCTAAGGGAGTAAACCCTGACAGTAAATCCAGTGTGGGGCCCCTAAGGCGGTTGGATGGCAAACTTTGTCACTTTCCGGCAGCTCCTGCGGCCGCGATGGCACTAAAACGTAACAGCCCTGCTGTTCCTTTGGATCTGTCAGCGAGGTGGAGAGGGGGGACAAGTTGCATGGGCAACAGCCTGTCTTCCGTATTACACTGCCCAGGCTTACATCCGTCCATTCATCCACAAACACTCTGCACCTACGACCTGGAGAGGACACTCCAGCCTCGCTACTAACACTATTGTCGGCACAACACGGGAAGCAACAGATACCGGTGATAAGTCATTGCTCAACTGGCGTAGAGCTGACGCCAGGGGTTGTTTTTGACGGTAGGAGAGACCTTCGTGTCTTACTGGACAGCTACCGCCCGCCTAAGCTGGGCAGCCCCCAGCCAGTTAGGTGCTGTCCCGCCACGACCTGCCTTCTTCATTGGGTACATGAAGATTAGGAGAAAATCTGACAAGCAGGTCGTTAATTACCGCACCAAACAAAAAGAAAAATTCAAATTCAAGAAACGGATCAGGAAAAGGATCAGCAGTGAAACTGGGCTGTTGGAATGTCCGAATAATGATGCCTGGGCTCTCCCAAGATCTGAAAGACATCAGCGACGCCAGAAAAACCGCCGTCATAAACAGCGAACTAAAGAGGCTCAATGTGGACATTGCCACTCTGCAGAAAACACGGCTGGCTGACTCAGGAACACTAAAGGAAAGGGACTACACCTTCTTCTGGCAAGGAAAGAGTTCTGATGCCCCAAGAGAGCACGGAGTAGGCTTTGCAGTAAGGAACAGCCTGCTGAACATGATCGAACCAGGCAGTGGCGGTTCAGAACGACTCTTGACTCTCCGCCTCAACACCACCGAAGGCTATGTCACTCTCATCAGCGTTTATGCCCCAACTCTGTCCGCCTCTCCAGACACCAAGGATGAGTTCTACGAAAATCTTGCATCAACCATAAGGAACATCCCCAGGACAGAACAACTTGTTCTCCTGGGCGACTTCAACGCCAGAGTGGGTGCAGATAATGACTCATGGCCCTTCTGCCTCGGTTCCTTTGGAGTGGGGAAAATGAATGAGAATGGACAGCGACTGCTTGAGTTTTGCGCCTGCCTTGAACTGTGCATCGCCAACTCCTTCTTCAAAACGAAGCCTCAGCACAAAGTCTCCTGGAGGCATCCCCGCTCAAAACATTGGCACCAACTGGATTTGATCCTAGTAAGACGTGCCGCTATCAAAAACGTTCTCCACACTCGCTCTTATCACAGCGCAGACTGCGACACAGACCACTCTCTGGTATGTTGCAAGATCAGGCTACAACCAAAGAAGTTCCACTGCTCAAAGAAACAAGGGAACCCTCGCATTGACGTCAGCAAGATGTCTCAGCCAGATCTTGTAGAACAGTTCGCAGAGGCCTTTCAGAGAGAATACGATGCATTGCAGCCCACAGACTCTGCCACTAGAGAGATGGGAAACGCTACGAGACACCATGCACCGCATTGCTATGGCCACCTTTGGGAAGAAAACTGTGAAGTCCCACGACTGGTTTGAGGCCAAATCATCAGAGATGACTCCCACTGTTGAGGCCAAGCGTGCCGCACTCACCAAGTATAAGCGGTCACCCAGTGAGAAGAACCTGCAAATCCTCAGGGCTGCCAGAAGTAAGGTTCAGCTTAACGCCAGGCGCTGCGCAAACGAGTACTGGACAGAGCTCAGCGAAGAGATACAGAGTGCTGCTGAAAGAGGCAACATCCGAGGAATGTATGATGGCATCAAGAAGGCACTGGGACCAACACAGAGCAAGATCGCCCCCCTCAAATCCTCCACTGGGGAAGTAATCAGCAATCCTAGCCAACAGATGGAAAGATGGGCGGAACACTACTCCGACCTCTACTCCACACAGAACATGGTGTCCCCCTCAGCCCTCGATGCCATCAAGTGCATGCCGGTAATGGAAGAACTTGACGCAGAGCCAACTGCGGACGAACTCAGCAAGGCCATTGATAGCCTGGCATCAGGGAAGGCACCTGGCAACGACGGAATTCCCCCAGACCTCATCAAGCACTACAAGACTTCCCTTCTGCACCCTTTGCACGCAGTTCTCTGTCATGTTGGAATGAGGGAGCTGTACCACAGGACATGAGGAACGTCAAGATCGTCACCCTGTACAAAAACAAGGGCGAAAGGAGCGACTGCAACAACTACAGAGGTATCTCGCTCCTCAGCATTGTTGGCAAAGTCTATGCTCGGGTCCTCTTAATCCGCCTGCAGAAACTGGCTGAACGCGTCTACCCGGAATCACAGTGTGGTTTTCGAGCAGAGAGATCCACGGTAGACATGGTCTTCTCCATTCGCCAAATCCAAGGAGAAGTGACAGAGCAGCGGATGCCCCTGTATGTGGCATTCATTGACCTCACCAAGGCCTTTGACCTAGTCAGCAGAGATGGCCTTTTCAGGGCTCTCCGAAAAATCGGCTGCACCCCCAAACTGCACAGCTTAATTGAGTCCTTCCACTCAAACATGAAAGGGATGGTGCAGTTCAACGGAAACCTCTCCAAGCCCTTCGACGTACGCAGCGGTGTAAAACAAGGCTGCGTCCTGGCCCCAACCCTCTTTGGAATATTCTTCGCTCTCCTCCTGAGGCATGCGTTCAGCACAGCGCAAGAAGGGATCCACCTGCGGACCAGATCAGATGGCAGGCTCTTCAACCTCGCCCGCCTCAGAGCAAGGACAAAGGTCCGTGAAGCCCTCATCAGAGACATGCTATTTGCCGACGATGCCGCAGTTGTGACCCATACTCAGCGGGACTTGCAGTCACTAATGGACCGCTTCTCCCAGGCCTGCAAAGATTTTGGTCTGACCATCAGTCTTAAGAAGACAAACGTCCTGGGCCAAGACACGCCATCTCCACCAGCCATCACCATTGATGACTACGAGCTTGAAGCCATCCATCAATTCACATATCTTAGGTCCACCATCACCGATAACCTCTCCCTTGACACAGAGGTCGACAAGAGGATCGGAAAGGCAGCCACAACACTAGCCCGCCTCACACAAAGGGTGTGGACAAATCCCAAGCTGACCACAAAGACAAAGATGGCTGTATACAACGCCTGCGTCCTCAGCACCTTGCTGTATGGCAGCGAGGCGTGGACCACGCATGCTCATCAGGAGAAAAGGCTCAATACCTTCCACCTGAGAAGCCTACGGCGAATACTTGGCATTTCCTGGCAAGACAAGGTGACCAACACCGAAGTCCTAACCTGCGCTGACCTCCCAACCATGCATACCATGCTGAGACAGCGTCGGCTGCGCTGGTTGGGCCACGTTCGCCGCATGGAAGATGGTCGCATCCCAAAAGACATCCTTTATGGTGAGCTTGCCACAGGGCAGAGAAACATTGGCCGCCCACAGCTGAGATACAAAGACGTTTGCAAGCGTGACATGAAGGCGATTGAGATCAACACTGAGTCCTGGGAGGACCTCGCAGACGACCGCAACAGCTGGAGAACTACTCTCAAGAAACAGCTGCGGATTGGTGAGGACAAACTGTCAGCTGCTGCAGCAGAAAAGCGAGTTCGCAGAAAAGGGATGACAGCCAACAGACCAGCATCAGCATACACATGCGACCGCTGCGACAGAGACTGCCTCTCTCGCATTGGTCTGTACAGTCATAGGCGACGCTGCTTGGACCAAGCAGACAGCCCATCTAGACATTAGAACGGATGTACTTTGTCCATGGTCAGTCATGACCGAAGGAGGCCTACTAT
>CM060314.1:18033586-18046086 GCA_030674185.1 Monoplex corrugatus
AGTGTATGTATTTGTATGTGTGTGTGTGTGAGGGAGAGAGAGTGTGACAGACAGACAGAGACAGAGAGACATAAAGAGAGAGAGTGTGTGTGTGTTGTGTGTGTGTGTGTGTGTGTGTGTGTGTGTGTGTGTGTGTGTGTTTTGTGTTGTGTTGTGTTGTGTGTGTGTGTGTGTGTGTGTGTGTGTGTGTGTGTGTGTGTGTGTGTGTGTGTGTTTGTGTTGTGTGTGTGTGTGTGTGTATGTGTATTCAGGTACTTGCTTGCTCAATCGGTCTGCTTTTGCCTGAGTATCAGGACATACATTCTCTAGTTTCCAATCATATATACATAATCCAGCAAGAACAACCCTTTTTTTTCTTTAAAACACCTTCTCCAGTCCCTCTTGTCACCCCACTCCAAATATTCCAACAGTGTCGATGGAATAACTCCAGCCTTTAACGTAGTGGTTCACAAGTTGTTCAGCGTCAAGTGTCTTTGAGCCAGCGATCTGTGGGTCAGTGTCCCGTTTCAAGGTCCATGGGCATTGCACGCTTCAACAGCTTTCTTTCTCTCCAATAAATGACATTTAGCATCACACTCAACTCATGCCGGCCAGTCTGCAATGGTACGCGTGCGCTGTGGTGTGAATATTGCCACGTCTCTTCCACCTCAGTGAGCTGTATGCTACGTGCACTCTGGCTGTGCAATGTCTCCTCATGGGGGATCAGTTTGGTGTCGTGTTCCTTTTAAGACCTAACATTGGTGTTAAGGCGTTCTTCTGCTCAAAGAGTCAGCGTCAATTTGTGGCCCAATGAGGACAATCTTTTGGGGGAAAGGGAAGTTGTTACTTTGTCTGATGCTGGCTTGCTGTAAGCAAATTATGTTTCACTGGCGTGAATGACCAGCATACATAAAACCAAGACCAAAAAGAAAAAAAAAAACTACTCGAAATAATGAGAGAAATTCAGTTTGGGCTCTTTGCTGTTACTGATCACGTGAGAGTGTCGTAGGAGGAATGTGTTGAAGTCTCATTTGGTTGGGGTGTTCTCTGTCTATCTGTCTGTTTGTGTCTGTTTTCTGTCTGGTCTGGTCTGGTCTGTCTCTGACTCTGTCTCTGTCTCTGTCTCTGACTCTGTCTCTGTCCCTGTCCCTGTCTTCTGTCTCTGTCTCTCTCTCTCTCTCTCTCTCTCTCTCTCTCTCTCTCTCTTAGCTCTGTATTCATCTCTGTCTGTTTCACTCTCTCTCCCTCCATCCCTCCCTCCCTCCCTCTCCTTCTCTCTATCATCCTTCCCTCCCTCTTTTTTCTCTCTCTCCCTCCCTCCTCCCTCCCTCTCTGTCTCTGTCTCTGTCTCTGTCTCCGTCTCTGTCTGTCTGTCTGTCTATCTTCTCTCTCTCTCTCTCTCTCTCTCTCTCTCTCTCTCTCTCTCTCTCTCTCTCCCCCCTTGATTCTCACCACAACTCATTGGCAACAGAGATTTATGGCCATGATCATCTGATCGCAATCGCAGTAAGAGAAAGAATTATAGAACAGATCAAAAGAAGCCCTGAAACAAGACAGTTCTTCATGAATCAGCTTCTTTGAAGTAGTGGGACGTATGACGATTGCACGATTGTAAAATTTTATCCTTACAGCCAGCGAGGCATTTAATTGTGTTTTGTAATGGAGCCAACACACACAGCTTTCGGTCTTAGAATAATGGTCATTTTGTGAAACGGTTTTGTTCCGTACCAGACACACTTTTTACCGCATTAGCATCATCTCTGAGACCTTTCTTAATTGAATTTTGGCGTTTGGAGTTTGTTCATGGCGGGATTCATCTTCACTCTGACAATTATATCCTCTATATAAATCTTCAAGTAGTCATCTATCGAGGTATTGGATTGGGGAGGTGATTTTGGGACCTATGAAACCACTAAAACCACCAGAATTATTAGAGCATTTAGATGTGCAGTGAATAAGCCAAAGTTTAACGTTTTGAGATGGGATTGAACTTGTGACGTAAAATCTTGAATCCATAACTCTGCTCAAAACAACTAAGTAACATAACTCTTGAGAGTCACGGAGTTATCTCCCATGTAGAATTTATCAAACCCAAGACAGTTTGCGCTACCCATTCAGCTAGCATAGACGCAGCCACAAAGCATAAAGTGGTAAGCTCAGAACATTCCTTAGTGGGAGATAACTCCGTGACTAAGGAATGTTCTGAGCTTACCACTTTATGCTTTGTGGCTGCGTCTATGCTAGCTGAATGGGTAGCGCAAACTGTCTGGTTTGAGAACGCAGCACAAAGCATAAAGTGGTAAGCTCAGAACATTCCTTAGTGGGAGATAACTCCGTGACTAAGGAATGTTCTGAGCTTACCACTTTATGCTTTGTGCTGCGTCTATGCTAGCTGAATGGGTAGCGCAAACTGTCTTGGGTTTGAGAACGCAGCCACAAAGCATAAAGTGGTAAGCTCAGAACATTCCTTAGTGGGAGATAACTCTGTGACAAAGGAATGTTCTGAGCTTACCACTTTATGCTTTGTGGCTGCGTCTATGCTAGCTGAATGGGTAGCGCAAACTGTCTTGGGTTTGAGAAATTCTACATCGGAAATAACTCCGTGACTTTAGTTGATATTTCAAATTCCCCCTGCTTCCCTCTTATTTCCTTTGGTATTACATATCTGCCAAAACAGCTAGCAAACCCCTATATAGTCAACGACATGTCTTCAGTCAAACATTATATGAAATTAGCCTACACCTATTTCAGCAAACTTAAGCAGATGATTTGCCGTATCTCTCGCTTCACGTATCTATTTATTATAGCAGATGCCATCTACCTATGGCAGGGTGAAATCACAGCCGGTTTTGTTATCTGTGCATGTAATTATTGTAAGCATGGATATATGTGTGAATATATGTATGTGTGTATGTATGTATGAATGTATGCATGTATGCATGGATGTATACATACATGTAAATATGTATGTATATACATGTGTATAAATCATATATGTATGTATGTATATAATAGACACATACAGCATACATACATACATACATACATACATACATACATACATGCATACATACATACATACATACATATATACATGCATACATACATATATAAATAGATAGATGGATGAATGGATGGATGCATGGATGGATAGATAGATAGGTACATAGATAGATAGATAGATAGATAGATAGATAGATAGACAGACAGATAGATAGATAGATAGACAGATAAATAGATAGATAGATAGATAGATAATAGATAAATAAATAGATAGATATATAGATAGATAGATAGTAAGATAGATAGATAGATAGATAATATAGATATGACCAATTTTCTGATCCAGGTGGCTGAAATGGCTGCAAGTTAATCTCAATGTCTTACTGACTAAAACTGTCTCTATGACTGTAGAAAATGGTGGATTATGGTATGTCTGGTTCACCTATTCTATTAGTTATCTCTTTTGCGTGAGTATCCCATTTTTAAGGTCCATAACGATGGTGTTGGTGTCCATAATTCAAAGAACAAACTCTTGCATATTAGCTCCATCACGAATTCGGATCAGACAATTAAATGACTCACGTCCTGTAATGATCCCAATTAACAAGAAGGATTTCAATAGGTCCCGTTACGACAAAGACGGAAGTCTGAAACAGATGTGTCATGTCACCTGTCCTTCTAATATTCCTTAGTCACCTTATCTCCTATAAGAGTATTTCTGTCTTGCATTGTAGTGACTCGTTTTGATTAATCATGACCATAAAATTCCCCACTTTGGGTGACTGGCTTCAAAGAAAGAAAAATGGAATGAAGACATTTGAAACTGTTTTCTTTTACCAGTGGTATACCTACTCAACATACAGACCAACTTACATACGTGTTATTGCTAATGTACATGTATTAAATCACGAAAAAGAACAGAATGAATGATTGATTTTATTTCCGATGATAAAGACAATGACAGAAATGTTAAGTAGGTTTTGCTTGCCTTTTTCTTTCTTATTTCATCAGTCATCTTGCACCATCACGGATGTCATGGTGAGAAAACGTTGACGGTCGACAGTGAGCCGGAAGGCCTGCAGTGGAGATATGAACGTCAAGATCTCTTTGACGATGTCAGTCCAGGTTTTTCCTTGGTCTGCCTCATGTTTTAAGAACTTATATCTTTTTGTCATATGCGTATTGAGCCAACAAGTGGAGATGCATTATTGTCAAATAATCAAATCATTTAATTTTTTTCTGGTTGATATTGAACTGATGTTGTTTCAATGCTATCTCTGATCTTGGCGTTTCTGGTCATGTCTCGTCTGGTCTCGCTAACATGTTTTCTCAACAACGCATCTTGAAGGTGATACATTTGTGCTCTACAGGCTTGGTCAGGGTCCAGGTCTGGAACTGATATGTCAGAGTAGGAATGAAAACAGAACTGAAGAACTTGTCTTTTGTTTCTAAATTGAAGTCAAGTGTTTCAGGACTGGGGCCACTGGTGGTTGACTTCATTTTTTTTTCTGGAAAATGCTACCTAGGCATTTAGATTCGTTGACTCAGTGCCACTGATGTTGATGCTAAGGTTGCCAGTATTAAATAATAATAATAAATCACATTTATAAAGCGCTATTCTCCAACACATAGGTAAGGATTCACTGCGCTTTACATTAATTAGTTCATACACACACATACACACACAAACACAAACACATACATACGCAAAGATACAAACAAACAAACAAACAAACGCACCACATCACACACACACACACACGCAGACACACAAAGATGCTGAGGTAAGGTACACTCAAGCCTGTGAGGCGAGAGACCCTTGACCTAAGTTGTCATATATTCAGGGCACGAACTGAAGAATTATATAAAAAAAAAGGCAGAAAAATAAGTATTATGCGGATCTTCATCGTCTCGATTTTTGCTGATGCTGATCTGGATTTTACAAGTGGTGTTCAGATTGTATTGTGTTTCTGCAGTTCTCCTTCGTCATGTGCTAGGTTCTGATCTTCTCTGAACAGTAACTCATTCAAAGATTCTGGATCTGGGTTTGATTCTATTGTGACCATTTACATTAAACTATGAAAAATGGGTTGGCATGATGAAACCCTGTATCAATGTTTATGTACTTTCAAGCCAGTCATTGTCCATTACCCACCGTAGCTAAAATCTACTCAATAAAGCTAACACAAAACAAATGAATATTATTTTAACTCTAAAACACTAAGTTACCGGCCTCAGGTGTTTGAAAAGAAATGACATCAATAAATTAGAAAACAAACGATAGAAATACACAGTTACACATCTGATCATTACTGACTAAATACAATCATTTCATTTTGGGTACAAACAGGCTTGTACACGCCTTGACTTGGGAGATCAGGAAAAAAAAACTCCACTCTTTACTTACCAGTCAGAGGAGACTGAACGGATCAAATCCACCACCTCCCAAATGGAAGTTCAAAGGTTACCCATTTGACTATAACGCCTTTCAGCACGTTTTGTTTTACAGACATGCAGAGAGCTGTACAGACAGATAGACAATCAAACCAGCAGCTAGAGAGACAAAAAAAAAAGGGGGGGGGGGACATCAAGAAAGCTTAAGAGAATAGATGAAAATACCCAAGCTTGATGAAGAGAAGAACTGTACAGGACAAGAGCGGTACAGATGAAACGCTGCACACTCTGATATCACAAGAAGAGGCAAAACATAATTATATTGGCCGTGACTGTTGGCATCTGCGGCACTGTTGGTGCTCACCATCTTTTATCTTTATTTTTACTTTTCCTGATTAAAGGCGTTTCGTGTGCCACGTGTAAACGACTCTTAGAATCGGCCCTTTCATCATTTCATTTCTCAAAAGAAGCGGGAAATCAATGATTCAGATTCGTAATAGATGTGGTTGCGTATATGCGTGTGTGTGTGCGGTGCGTGAGCGTGTGTATGTGTGTGTGCGCGCGTGTGTGCACGTGTGTGCATGTGTGTGTGTGTGCATGCGTGTGTGTGTTGTGTGTGTGTGTGCGTGTCTGTGTGTGTGCGTGTGTTTGTGTGTGCGTACGCGCGCGCGCGCGGTGTGTGTGTGTGTGTGTTGTGTGTGTGTGTGTGTGTGCGTGTGCGCGTGTTTTGTGTTGTGTTCAACTATTACTTACATTCTTAAATTCATACTTGTTCCTTTACACGAATTACTTCATTTTTTGTCTGTGTCTTCATATTTTATACTTTACATGAAATCGAACTTTTCTCATCATGTAAATATCTAACAACCATGATACATTTTGATTGTACGTTTAACATTGTTGATTATCCATTTCTGTCTGTCTGCCTGTCTGTCCATTTATCTGTCTGCCCTCTCTCTCTCTCTCTCTCTCTCTCTCTCTCTCTCTCTCTCTCTCTCTCTACATCACACACACACACACACACACATACACACACACTCACATACACACACACACACACACAAGCACACACCGTGCGCGCGTGCACACACACACACACACACGAAACCACACACACACACACACACACACACACACACCACACACACACATACACGCACTGACACTCACACACCATATGGGTTAGTGTTCATAGCAGATCTTGCATCTCCTCCTATCTTTGTCAAGTAACAGAAAATACTGTTGCCATGTGGTTGTCTTTATATATTATATTACACTATATGTTCATTGAAGCATATCTGCTCTTTATAGTCTAGTTCTTGGCATACGTGTAAATTAGCAAGTTTGCAGAGTAATGTTAAGCAATAACTTCTACAGATGAAAAATAAAAGACCATCATCATGGTCATTGCCATTCCCTGTCTGACTCTCCCAGTGTGTCTGTCTGCCTTTCTGGGTTTCGGTCTTTGTTTGTCTCATTGTCTCTGTCTGTCTGTCTGTCTGTCTGTCTGTGACTCTCTCTCTCTTTCTCTCTCTCCCTCTTCCTCTCTCTCTCTCTCTCCCTCTTTCTCTCTCTCTCTCTCTCTCCTCCCTCTTTCTCTCTCTCTCTTTCTCTCTCTCTCTCCTCCTCTTTCTCTCTCTCTCTCTCTCTTTTCTCTCTCTCTCTCTCTCTCTCTCTCTCTCTCTCTCTCTCTCTCTCTCTCTCTCTCTCTTGTGCCTCTTTGCACTGTCATTCGCCCAACCCAGTCTGTAACAGCGCCGTTGTGGAACGTGATTTAATCATCTTTGGCTTGGTTCCATCTTCGACAAACCCACCTCCACCAGGACAAGTTTATGAATTATTGAGACTTGGAGGCTGGCGCTTTAGACCTGGCAACGGACCTGTTAAGTCTCGCGGTACTCTCACAGGAATCACGTGATGTGGGCACAGTCCATTACTGGCATCACCTCAGTGATTCCATGAAGCAATAGCTTCTGACACTGGAACGCGTCAGTGAGCTAAAGTCACTTTTGAACAATTTTTACGCTGGATCTGTAAATGGATCAGGCTGGTAGCTTACATACTGTTGACAGTCAAGCTATACGAGAGTACTTTTGTTTAAATTTTCATTAAATAAATGTCTAGAAACATTTGTGAAAAGGATAGAGTAACTGAGATGTGTAATAAATTTTCTTTGTGACCAGAGTCTGATCTCTGTCTCTCTGTCTTTCTGTGTCTCTCTCTGTCCTCTCTCCTCTTGTCTCTCTTTCTCTCTCCTGTATATTTTTTGTTTGTTTTGTTTTGTTTTTGTCTTTCTGTCTCTCTCCTTCTCTGTCTGTCTCTCCATCTTGTCTCTCTGTCTCTGTCTCTCTGTGTCTGTCTCTGTCTCTCTGTCTGTCTGTCTGTCTGTCTCTGTCTCTCTCTCTCTCTCTCTCTCTCTCTCTCTCTCTCTCTCTCTCTCTCTCTCTCTCTCTCTCTCTCTCTCTCTCTCTCTCTCTCTCCTCCGTCTTTATTTACATTAAATATTCTGAACAAAAGGGTTGTAAAGTCTGACGTGCTTTGGGGCTCTGTTCTTGATGTGGTCTATCCATAAGATATCTCCCACGATGTCTACCAGGAATGATGCCCAGCTGTGTATATGTGCATACATGTTTGTGTGCATGTGCGTCCAGGTGTATGATTCGGTTCTGTATTTGTGTGGCTCTGTGTGTGAGATTAGGTGTGTTACCACGCGCGCCACGCGTGTGTGTGTGCGTGCGTGCACGCGCGCGCGCGCGTGTGTGTGTGTTTGCGCGTATGAGTGTGTGTGTGTGTGTGCTTGCGCGTGTGTGTGTGTGTATGTGTGTGTGTGCGTGCGTGTGTGTGTGTGTGTGTGTGTGTGTGTGTGTGTGTGTGTGTGTGTGTTGTGTTGTGTGTGTGTGTGCGTATGTCTGCTTGTCTATCCATCTGTCTATCTCTCTCTTTATCTGTCTTTCTGTATTTGTGTGTGTTTTCACCAAGTTTAAAGATATGACATAAAGCACGCCTTTGAGAATCGTCTATCTATACCCACTCCTGTCCTCCCCACCCCTCCGTCCTCAGTTTCGGTAAACATGAAAAAAACTCGGCAAACTATCAAAACATCGCGTGGTGTTCAGGAATCAGCATAATGATATTGATCCAGTGAAGATCAAACGTTTACTTATCACAGACTGCAGGTCCAGTGTCTCCAGGTATTATGCCATGAACGCTGTGTGTAGCCGGCAGGTCTGAAACTTGAATCAATCATTCGTCTGACAGTGTCTGACCAGTGTCACACTATCAATGCATCACACACTACTAGTTCCTGTACACTGTCGGGCAGGGCCTTCAAGTACCCAGTCTCTTCGTTTTTCTGTTGTACTAGAGTCTGAAAAAAAATCCTCTCTCGAACTAACCCCACCTAGTAACACCAGTATTTTCTCTTCACATTTATTCAAACCGTACTAGAATCTAAAAAAAAAATTTCCACCCTAGAACTAACCTCACCCAGTTAACCAAACTACCGAAAACAAAACACTAAGTCTACATATGACATAACAGTCCACAAGAAAACAAGAAATATGTATTTATTTATCCCACTCTGACCCATAGGCACGCGTTCAAACACAAAGCGACAATAAATCAGCATGACGCTATCAATACTTTCAACTCACTAACGTTCACACGACCAAAAAGCAACAGCAAAGTCGTGACGGAGAAAGTCACTTGCAGATAGTCATATAATAATAATAATGATAATAATAATAATAATAATATAATAATAATAATAATAATAATAATAATAATAATAATAATAATAATAATATTAATAATAATAATAATGATAAAAATAATGATAATAATAATAATAATAATAATAAAAATATTTTATTTATATAGCGCAAAATCTTGTTAATCAAATTATTGAACTTGTACACCTGAGTCGAGTATTTGACTACTGACTATCTCGCAATGGCACACTGAATTATGAGGGAAACGTTTATAATTTTATTTAGAAAAAAGCGTATTCACATGTTTTTTTTTTATCTGTATAGAACATGAATGTGCCTGATATTATCATATGTAACACGCTTCTTACAATGTGCAAATAGTTCTTTCAATGTCAATTTTGTTTGTAACCGAGCAATGCATTGTCAAACATTTGGCTAATGAACTATGCAAAAGGTATTGCTACCTGAGACTGCTTTAGTTCCCTGTTCACGGTTATGTCACATGTTCAAACACAACAAAATAGAAGACTATGTGATTGAACATTAAGATGCTTATAGACCGGAGAAGATCTTATAAGTATGGCTTGGACATTTTTCACAGAAAGGAGAACATGCAATCATTATTTATCCCTGTATAATTCTCTGATTCTGCCCATCCCATGGGCCAAATACAGGAAAAACCAAATGGAGGGTTGAAAAAAAAAACATGGGTGAGGGGGATGGTGGTGGATGTGGAGAAGGGAAATGAAGTGAACACTTCAGCTATGTTTTGAGTTCTATGTAGGAACGAGAACTAAAATGGAGTCAGAGGGGTGGAAATGGAGGAAAAGACGCAGCAATGGGTGGTTTTATTCTGCAGAGCTTTGGTCTCACCAGCACAGTGGTAATGCATCTTCATCTCTCCGTTCCGAGTGAGAGATGTGACAGTGAGAGAGACACAGGGGAATCACTGCTGCACTTTGTTAAGAGGTACGGCCATGAGCAGCTTTCATCCTGTTTCCTTGTCTCACCGGGTGGTGGCTGGGGCAGCGTAGTATGGAAATGGCACTGGACAGCTGTTTTACAAGATCAGTATCATGTCTCACTTGATTTAGAATCATTTTCTCCTTGTTTTGGTTTAGATCGTGACTATGACCTCAACCTGTTTCCTATTTGTATTTGTTTATTTATTATTATTATTTATTTATTTTATTATTTATTTATTTATTTCTGCATTATTTATTTCTGCATTTGTTTATTTTTCTATTTGTTCATTTATTTGGTCACTGATCTATTGTGAAAATACATTCAATGCAACCAGTATGATGCAAGAAGTTACAGTACCCCTGGCATTGGTGATTTGTGATGATGATGATGATGATGATGATGATGATGATGATGAATGATAATTTTGTGTGTGTTTGTGTGTGTGTGTGTGCATGCGTGTGTGTGTGTGTGTGTGTGTGTGTGTGTGTGTGTGTGTGTGTGTGTGTGTGTGTGTTTTATATGTAAAGTATGGGCTGCTCTCCCTGGATGAATGTGTTGCAATAGTATGCTGCGGGGCGCATGATGATGATGATGAGTATTATGCCACCTAGTGTATTTCTATATGCATGTACTTTGGGGTACTTGTGAAAATGTATTTTACTTCTACAGAAAATTTCCAAAGGAACTCTTGTGCCACCATTTGATCTCTTTAACGTGTACAAAGTATTTGAAATGAGTGGGATCTCTGTTTATCATATTGTGAAAAAGACCAGCAGCCAGACGTCCACTGATCTTCTTGTGTAAGATCGGAAGGAAGAAACCTTTGTTTCTTGTATCCTAGGTTTGTGCTCAATCCACACAAGCACACACTATGATATAGTACTCTATGGAGCAAAGGTTAGATAATACATGTAGATGTATGTTTTTTGCTTATTTGCTACGCTTTGAAATAGTTGTCTTATCTTTATTGTATCTTGTTTTTTTTCTCTCGTCTCGTCTCATCTCTCTCATCTCACTGTGTGTGTTTGCTATATCACTGATGCTGAAAGGCTCCATAGAAATACTGTGTGTATTTGTGAGTGCTCTGTCTGGGCAGCCATACAGTATGTGCCAAATCTTGAAAAGTTTGTGTCCACTCCAAATTTATTAATCTTAAAAGGCTGATGGCCCTGACTTCGTTGTTGTAAATGTCGTCTCTGTAACCTATCGTACTTTCTGAACTAGAATAATTGAAAAAAGAAAAGAATGTAAACATATTATCTATTGATCTTTCATATTTGAAGTTACAATGAAACTGGGGCAGAGGTTTTCTTTTACTTGGGAAACGATATTTACTTTTCATATTTTTCCTTTTCCTCCCCCCGACCCCTCTCTACCTTTCTTTCTGTGTCTCTCTTTCTTCTTTCTCCTTTCGTTTAGTTTTCTTTTTCCCTAGCAAAGCAAATTTGTTTGTTTGTTTGTTTGTTTTTTCCTTATTGATCCACTGAGATCATTTCTTTTTCATTTTTTTTTCTTTTCAAATCCAAAGAAAGCGAACAAACAAAATTAAACTAATACTACAGAGAGCACATTTTTGTGATCGTGTGTGTGTGTGTGTGTGTGTGTGTGTGTAGTGTGTGTGTGTTTGCATGTGTGTGTGTGTGTGTGTGTGTGTGTGTTGCATGTGTGTGTGTGAGTGTGTATATGTGTGTCTGTCTGTATATGTGAGTGAGTGAGTGAGTGTGTGAATAAGTGTGTCTTTGTATGTGTGTGTGTGTGGGCGTGTTTGAGCTTGTGAGTATATGTTTGTTTGCGTGTGAGTGAGTGTGTGTGTGTGTGTGTGTGTGTTGTGTGTGTGTGTGTGTGTGTGTGTGTGTGTGTGTGTGTGTGTGTGTGTGTGTGTGTTAGTGTGTGTTTGTATGTGGGGTGGGTGTATGTGTGTATGCGTGTGTGAGCTTGTAAGTATACGTTTGTTTGCGTGTGTGTGTGTTTGCGTGTGTGGTGTATTAGTGTGTGTGTGTGTGTGTGTGTGTGTGTGTATGTGTGTGTGTGTGTGTGTGTGTGTGTGTGTGTGTGTGTGTGTGTGTGTGTGTGTGTGTGTGTGTGTGTTGGCATACATACGTGCATTTTGGATGTGAATGTTTGTGCAGCCATACATTCTTCTGCGTACCTGGCTATGTTCTCATAAACTATCAGCAGCAGCAGACAAATAAGATATGAATTTAAGTCAGTGATTACATTTCTGGATTAACATACAGTTAAGACAAACGTTATACAGGTATAATTAAATCTTCGCTTTTGCAATAGCATCATTATCAGTTAATGGGTTTCTTCCTTTTTTGCTTCTTCTTCTTCTTCAAGTTCCTATTCACTTCTTTATCAGCTTCTTCAGCTTTTTTAACTTGTTCTTCCTGTAATATCGTAATCGGTGTGGTACGTTTTGTTTGTTTGTTTGTTTGTTTGTTTGTT
>CM060314.1:18051086-18053586 GCA_030674185.1 Monoplex corrugatus
GCGTGTTTACTTACAATAAATATTCTGAAAAAAAAAAGTTTATAAAGTCTGACGTGCTCCAGGGCTTTGTTCTATTCTGTTAATCCATAAGATACCTCCTGTAATATATTTCAGGAATGATGCCCAGCTCTGTGTCTATGTGCATATATGTTAATATGTGTGTCTAGGTGACTTTGTGTGGCTCTGTGGATGAGAGTATGCTTGTGTCCATATGTGTGTGTGTGTGTGTGTGTGCGTGTATGCGTGCGCGTGCGCGCGCGCGCGCGTGTGTGTGTGTGTGTGTGTCTGTCTGTCTGTGTCCATTGTGTGTGTTTTCACCAAGTTTAAAGATATGACATAAAGTACACCTTTGAGAATCCCCTATCCAGACTCACTTCTCTCCTCCCCACTCTTCGGTCATCATTTTCAGTGAACATGACAAACACATCTCTAAAAATGGAGACTTTGACGGGAAAGGTAATTTAGTTTGCCATAGTGTTTTCATCGTCTGAAACCTTCTCCCTACCCTTTGACCCACACGACCGTAAACTGGTGTTCTGGGGTTGATCATGCCAAGCAACAAGAAAAAAGATGAGATTCCTCAAACAGTGCTTGATCGAAATATAGAGTTTCAATGTAGTCCTATTTCAGGTAGTCAGGTTTGTGTATTAAAGACCGATATAGACATACAGTGTAACTGATTTTCAGTCTTCTTCTTGGCCTTGAGGATCTTGTCTTTTATTTTCAAAGAATACCCATAGCGTGAAAATGAGAGGGTTGGGTTTGATGTTAAGTAGATACATTCTGGCAATTGGAACCTTACCAGCTCGCTATCTTGGGTTTGTCCACTTTGATGTTATTGAGAATTCCTTCACACTCCAAGGCTGTTTTTTTTTTTTTTTCGTTGTTGTTGTTTTTGTTTGTAATGGGAAATTACATAAGGGCTTGATCATATTGTTTACAATTTTGTACAGAGAAAAGGCATTCACATTGCTTTCTTGCATCTGTACCTATAGACGGATGTGCCGGTCTGTATGTTTGCCCATGGTTCTTCACAAGAAGTGATGCAACTATCCTCACCTGCTTTTGAATTGATCTTTACCAAAATTATACGATATCATTATTTGGAACACACCGGTTTGATATGTGTAGATGGTTATTTTAATAATGAGTTTGTTCACTATCGAGTAATGTACTGTCAAACATTCGCCTAATGCTCTATCGAAAAGCTGTGGCTGCCTGAGACTGCTTCTGTTTCCTGTTCATAGTTAGGCCACATGTGTGAATATAACAGACTAAAGATTATGTGATTATTTATTAGGATGTTTATTGATAGGAGAAGATCATATAAGTATGGTTTGGACATTTTTTAACAGAAAAGAGAACATGCAATCATTGCCTACCTCTTTACAATTCTCTGATTCTCACCACCCCGTGTGCCAAATACGGGAAAAAGCAAGGGTGCGTAGTGTGAAAGTTGCACATGAAGTGAAAACTTAAGCTTTGGTTCTACGTAGGAACAAGCAATAAAAATGGAGCCAGAGGGGTGGGTGTCGAGGAAAACAGGCAGCGATGGGTGGTTTTGCTGTGTAGAGCTTTGGTCTCACCGGCACAGAGGTAATGCATCTTAATCTCTCCATTCC
This sequence comes from Monoplex corrugatus, assembly GCA_030674185.1. NCBI lineage: Eukaryota > Metazoa > Mollusca > Gastropoda > Littorinimorpha > Ranellidae > Monoplex > Monoplex corrugatus. Next base: position 18,052,709 of record CM060314.1, read on the forward strand.
GAGCGAGAGATGTGACAGGGAGAGGGACACGGGGGACTCGGTGTTGCACTTTGTTAAGAGGTGCGGGCCACGAGCAGCTTTCATCCTGTTTCCTTGTCTCATTGGGTGGTGGTGCCAGGTGGAAGGTGGGTGGGGAGGTAGCATGGAAATAGCTTTGGACAGCTGTTTTACAAGGTCGGTATCATACTTTGCTTGACTTAGAAACTTTTTTCTTCCTGTTCGGATTAGTTCATGGCTCTCACCTCAAAGTCTGTTTTCTGTGTGTGTGTGTGTGTGTGTGTGTGTGTGTGTGTGTGTGTGTGTGTGTGTGTGTGTGTGTGTGTGTGTGTGTGTGTGTGTGTTGGTGTTGTGTCTGTGTGTCTGTGTGTCTGTGTTTCTGCATTTTATTTATTTATATATTTGTTTTTTATTTATTTGTTTATTTATTTATTTATTTATTTATTATTTATTTATTTACTCAATCATTTCTTTATTTGTTCACTGATCTATGATGAAAATACATGCAATGTAATTAGTTGATACAAGAAGTTATGGTACTGGTGGCAATAGTCATGATGATGATGAATGATGATGATAATGATGATGATACGTGTGTGTGTGTGTGTGTGTGTGTGTGTGTGTGTGTGTGTGTGTGTGTGTGTGTGTGTGTTCGTGTGCGTGCCGTGTGCGCGTACGCGCGTGTGAAAGAGAGAATCTCAGTTTTAGTTTATTCATGACACAATTCCAAGCTTGGAATGAGTTACATAACATTCATTTTAATTATGCACCAACTTGGATATTTTCATGTAAAGTTCGGCTCCTCTCCCTGGGTTATATAAATTGCAATAGCATGATGCCTCCTAGTATATTCTTGTATGCCTGCATTTTGGTGTACCTGT
>CM060314.1:18058586-18066086 GCA_030674185.1 Monoplex corrugatus
TGTGTGTGCGTGCGTGCGTGCATGTGTGTGTGTGTGTGTCTGTGTGCATGAGTGTGTGCATGTGTGTGTTTTCGTATGTGTGTATTTGTGAAGGAGAGAGAGGGAGAGAGAGGGACAGACACACAGACATATACTGAGCAAACAGACAGGCAGACAGATGGAACAAACAGATAGATCAAGAGAAGGGGGAAGAGAGAGAGAGAGAGAGGGGGGGAGAGACAGACAGATAGACAGACAGTCAGACATACAGACAGAAACAGACTCTCTATGTGTGAGTGCGTGTGCCTGTGTGTGTGTGTGTGTGTGTGTGTGTGTGTGTGTGTGTGTGTGTGTGTGTGTGTGTGTGTGTGTGTGTGTGTGTGTGTGTGTGTGTGGCATGCGCGCGCACGTGCGTGTTTGCGTGTGTGCTTCTGTCTGTCTGCCTGTCTGCCTGCCAATCCATCTGTGATCCCTCACCAGATTCAAAACGTCCAGTGTCCCCTGCAGCGCTGTTTTGGAACGTGATTTAATCATCTTTGGCTTGGTTCCATCTTCGACAAACTCGGCTCCATCATGGCAGGGTTATGAATTATTGAGGCTGGGAGGCCGGTGCTTTAGGTCTGACAACGGAGCTGTTAACTCTTGTGGTAGTCGCACGGGAATCACGCTGCTGTACCAGCAGTCCATTAGTGGCAACTCTTCCACGATTCCATGAAGCAATGGCTTCTTGACACCCGAATTCCTTAGCAGACTGGAAATATGTTTTCACATCACACGCTTCCGTTTCTTTTCAAATGAATTATGAAGCGTTCTTTGCGCATTGCTATTTTCCAAACTTGTTTGGACTCACCGTGAATCATCATCACCACCATCATCATCATCATTATCATCATAATCACTATCATAATCATCATCATTATCATCATCATCACCATCATCATGTGCCCTGCCGCATGGCGTTGGTTTTCATGGCCCTCTGTATGAATCTATCCTTTGTCGCCGTAAGTACTTCTCCCACCCACCCACTGCCCAAGTCCGTTCAATATTTTCTCCCTGGGTCTACCAGGTGCTCTTTTTCCCTCCAGTTTTCCTGTTGTGACCAGGTTCTCGAATTTCTCTTGCCTCATGAAATGTCCTATACGTTTTGCTTGTCTTTCTTTAATCTTCTTCATTAATGTCCTTTTTGTGTCTGCCTCCTCCAAAGAGTGTCTCGTCTGTTCTCTTTGCTGTCCATGGAACTCCTAACATTATACATAATCAGACATTCTAGTGAAGGTGTTAGACGAACTGACCATACTAGGCAGTGTTGATGCACAGTCTGCATCATAGGTAGAAGTGCACGCTGGGTGATTTCCTGTTTCAGTAAGCCTGGCATTGTCATGAGTTACATGGTTTTTAACGTACATATATGGTACTCCGCGTGTGTATACACACGAAGGATGTTTAGGCACTGGAAGGTCTACTTACATGTTGACCTGGGTACCGGAAACATCCCTACCCTTTAACAACCAAGCAGAATATTGAAACGAAGCAAACCCAGTACCTTCCGATTGATAGTCCAACTAACTTACCGGAAAGTAGTGATTTATCTTTCAGCCATCGAAAGTCCGTTGTTGGACATAAGCCTTCCCCACGTGCTTCCATTTACTTCGCCCCAGCACTTTTTCCTCTCCAGTTCTTGTCATATCCATCTAGGTCGTCTCTCCATCTAGTTTTCTGTCTTCCTCTATTGCGAGTACCGTGTGTTGGTGCCCAGAACGTGGTTTTTGTTGTTCAACGATTGGCCATTCTCTGGGTAAGATGTCTGCCCAGTTCCATTTCAGTTTGTTGATGGTTTCCAGGATGCCTTGCACTTTTGTTCCTTCTCTGATCCACTGAGCCGTTTGTGATCTTTCCAGGTGATATCAAGCATGATTCTTTCATGTGCTTGCTGCAGGGTTCTTTTTTTTCTGTTAGATTCCCCGTTTCTGCACCGCAAATGACTGTGGGCAGAATGCATTGGTCGAAGACTTTTCGTTTCAGGACAATTGCCATTCCTGAAAACCGAACTAATCTCATGACTCCATTGGACAAGAAGGCTTGTTACTTACGATACAGAACAACAAACAACTACACAAGAAAGATTGTTTATCCACTAGTTTTATTTTTTCTTTTTCGTCTTCTTCTCTCTGCTTTTTCTATGTCCTTTTTATGTTCTTTCTTCGATGCTATCTTTTTTCTGTATTTAGTTTTTATTCGTATTTTCAGTCGGCTAAAGGGCTGGTTGTGATCAATATCTGCACATACAGATCATAGAGGACAAATGTGACGAAGAAGAACAAGAACAAGAACAAAAACAAGAACAAGTGAAATGATAATATTAGTGGAACTGGTAATTACTATTATAACAAATAACAATAACAACAACGAGAAGGACAAAATCTGGAAAGTAAAGGTAAGAAGACCACAGAACATTTAAGAACGCAAAGGGATAAAATGAAAAAAAGGGGGAAAGTAAGAATGACACGGGGAAAAAAACATACAAATACATAAATAACACACAAAAAAGAAGACAATCTACCAGTAGTTGGCTATTGCTATTATCACGAAATCCAACTATTTTTTTAATTTGTGTACATCAGCAGTTTCAGAGATAACCCACCCTTCCAATAATCAGCACCACAACCTTACTACGCCATTTATTCCCTAACGTGTCATAAGAATTACCGTTATAACGTTTGTTTCTCTGTTTTTCTTCATTTCTTTTTGTTTGTTTATTTTTCATTCGTCTTTTTTTTCTGTCTTTGTATTAGGAACTGGTTGCAACCTCTTTTTTTCCACAGTTAAAGTTAACAGATTCCGTGCCAGTTTTTTCTTTTTATGTAATCGATCATGGATTTCAGTTAAGTTTTTATTTCCCTCTCTAAGACAGCGTTACAACGTTTGAAAAGATTTACATACTCGCCAAGAACCAGAGAAAATGCTCGATGGAGCAGCAGGGAAGTTTCAGTCTTTTTCTCCTAATTTTTGTATCTGGTGGTTGTTTGTTTGTGATCTTACGCTTGACAAAGGCCAGTTGGCCGAAAATTTGCGCCTGTCTTGTCTTGTTGTATTAAATACGCGTTCGTATCCTTTTCTTCGTGTTTTTTTTTTCTGGTTCCTCTTTGCTTCAACGCGGGCAGTCACACTTGTTTTGGACTTCGTGATACCCGCCAAGGCCGCAGATCAAAGACGGTCATGGCATTACTTTGCGTGTAAACCCAACACGCTAGTAAAATCTTGGAATTCTAGCCAGTTTATGGGTTCAGTATACTACTGTTTATACTTTTATTAACCCGTCATCAAAACAAACTTAGACTGTTTATAATGTCACATGAAGGCCGCCAGAAACAACATGAGAGCTCCCAACTCTACCCAACAACATCAGTTTGTTAGAAACATAGTTTGTATGCCACCCATATGTCAGTAAAGTCATGAGTTCCTAAGTATCACGCACACTTAAGGCCGCCATTCATCTCTATAAATCATTAACTTGAATTCCCTCCTGTGTAGAATACAGTATGTCGAAAGAAGTTTCCAAAAGGGTACAGCAGCATCCCCAACATTTCTGGTCTATCAGAAAATGATATCCACGTCACTGGGTATATTGTGTTTAGTTTTTATCTTAGATATCACACAGTTCTTTACATTTGTATTCGAATTTGAATCCCATCATGACTTCACAAATTCCTTAAGCCCATCTTCATTCCACCCCCCAAAAAAAATCCCACGTGACACTTATTACCATACACTAAAGCATGTTTTCAGGAAATAAGATATAATTCAATTAAATTATTTGACACACTTAAAGCAGAAGACACCAAAACATCTTTTTTTTCAAATGAGTCTGATAGAGATAGAGCAGCTTTCTCGAAACACATCTGGACTCACTGCGAATTACGAATAATCAGACTTTTTAGTGGAGCATTGACAATACAAATTATTGACGAACCGGCCACACTACGCTATTAATAATAATAATAATTAATAATAATTACAATATTTATATAGCGTAAAATCTTGATAAAATCAAATCTAAGCGCTGAAGCAGACACACACGCACGCACGCACGCACGCACACGCACGCACACACACACACACACACACACACACACACACACACACACACACATACACACACACGCATGGCTATAAATGGGAAGAAAGAATAAAAGCAATAAAAGCAAGAATAAAAGCAATGGAAAATTATAGAGAGCATAGCATATACAATTATATATTATAACCATGTGATTCCCCTCCGAGCGGACTTGAAGGAGACAAAAGTAGGTTGCTGACGGACTGAGAGAGGACGTTTGTTCCAGGAGAGTGGACCAGAAACAGAGAAGGCTCGTGGACCATAGGTATTGAGCTTAGTGCGTGGAAAGCGAAAAGTCAGAGGATCGGAGGCAGAGCGGAGGGTACGTGAGGGAAGATAGATCTCAAGTAGGCTTGACAGGTAATCGGGGCTGCGTTATTGAGGCTTTTGTAGCACATGGAGTCTAGTTTGTACTGTATGCGCTTTGATACAGGGAGCCAGTGAAGTTGTGCCAGGAGAGGAGATATGTGGTCAGCTTTTTTCTTTTTGAGTACAAGGCGTACAGCATTGTTTTGAATGCGCTGTAGGATGTGAATGGTGGAGGCAGGAAGACCAGACAGGAGTGAATTGCAATAGTCAATGCGAGACATTATGAAGGAGAGAACGAGTTTTGCAGTTGTTTCGACAGAGAGATACTTCCTGATCAGCCTTATACGATGGAGATGATAGTAGCAAGATCTGGCAGTTTGAAAAACAAAGTTGTTCATGGAAAGAGTAGAGTCAATGCAGACACCAAGGTTTTTAGCTGAATCAGAAATTGGGACTGATGTGTTACATAATGAGAGAGAAAGAGGAGGCAGCTGAGAAAGTTTCTGACGGGTGCCAATGAGGATAGCTTCTGTCTTGTCGTCATTAAGCTGAAGTTTGTTGAACGTCATCCAGTTCTTAATGTCCGAGTAACACTCGGTGGTGCGAGTCAACAGGCGCTGTATATTATCAGGTGACTCACTGTCTTGAAGTTGGGTGTCATCAGCATAGAAGTGGTGTTTTATAGAGTGGGAGTTGATGATGGTGGACAGGGGGGAGGTGTAAAGAGTAAAAAGAACAGGGCCAAGGACAGATCCTTGTGGAACACCACAGGTCAGGTATTTAGGTTGAGAGTAAGTGCCATTGATGAGAACAGTTTGTTTTCTGTTTGATAAATACGAAGTGAAAAAGGAGAGAGCAATGTCAGAGATGCCAAAAGTATGATGAAGTCTAGAAAGGAGAATACCATGGTCAATGGTATCGAAGGCTGCAGACAGATCAAGGAGTGTGAGGAGAGAGACTTTGCCAGTATCAGTTGCAAGGAGGAGATTGTTGAGAATGTGTAGTAGGGCAGTTTCAGTGCTATGGCACTGGCGGTAGGCTGACTGGAAAGGATTGAGGAGATTGTTGGCAGACAGGTGAGAGTTCAGCTGGTTGAGACGACTTTTTCAAGGAGTTTTGACAAGAAAGAGAGATTAGAGATAGGCCGGTAATTTTTCAGTTCATTTGGGTCTAAATTGTGTTTCTTGAGGAGAGGGTGAACAATGGCAGACTTGAAAGAATCTGGGACAGTTCCAGTTTGAAGAGAAGTGTTGATGAATGGGAGGAGAGTAGGGAGACAGTCGGAGTAGAGAGAACCTGGAAGAGGATCCAGTTCGCAGGTTTTGAACGACATGGATCTGATTGTGTTGAAAATTTCTTCTTGTGAGACTGGGGTAAAAGTAGTAAGAGGTGTGCCAGAGAAGGAAGGGTCAGGTGGGCATGGTTGACAGGGTATCCTGTCAAGCCTGTCACGAAGAGTTTGTATTTTGGTGGTGAAATACTTGGAGAATACAGATGGGAGTTCTTCATTTGTATGTTTTGTTGGGAGAGGTAAATCTTTTCGTGTGCCAAGGAGATGATTCATGGTTGTAAAGAGTTCTTTTGAAGAAGAGGCATTCAGGATTTTGGTTTGGAAATAGCTTGTTTTTGCAGATGCAATGAGGGTGGATACTTTTGTTTTAGAGGCTTGGAAAGTTGCCTGTGTACAGTGAGTTTGGATTTGCGCCAACGGCGCTCTGCTCTGCGGCGGGCACGTTTTGCACAGGCAATCTCATGAGTGAGCCAGGGGGTAGGGGGGCGGTCAGGTAAAAGACGGGTTGTGGCTGGAGCATGAGTGTCCAGAAGATGGTGGAGAGTAGTATAGAATTCATCGGCAAGGTTATGTGACTTTTCAGAAAGGAGACGGGAGGCATCAGATGAAAATGTGGAGAGGTCGATAGATTTGAGATTGCGTCGAGTCACTGTGCGCATGGTACGGGAAGGAGGAGAAATGTCGAGAGAACAGAGAATTGCAGAGTGGTCAGATGGAAGGGCTGAAGTTAGACGGGTAGAAAGAACTAAGCTTTTGTCAGTAGCGGAATTGTGGTGATCACGAGAAATGATCCAGTCAAGAATGTGACCTTTTTGATGGGTTGGTTCAGAAATGTGTTGAGTCATATTGTGATTGGACAGAGAGTTGATGATATGTCTTGTGTCATAACGGTGAGTGTTGTCATAGTGGACATTGATGTCACCTAGAATGATGAGATTTCCAGGTAAGAGGCAGTAGTGGTCAAGCAATTGGTCAAAGTCAGAGAGAAACGTGGATGTGGTGAGTTTTGTTGGCAGAGCTAGGTGGGGGTCGATAGACACAGGAGAAGGTGATAGGGTGAGGGGTGGATTGGAAGGATACTTCAACGTGCCTGTATCTTTGGTGGGTGTACATGTTGGTTGTTTTCATACAAGGGGGTGCAAAAGTAGGTATACAGTTATGAAAAAAGAAAACACGTACAATACTCTTTGCATTTATTATACAAACAAATGAATATTGCATATACATGTAATGACAAGCACATCCTTAATCCCTCAGATACTCAAACTGCTTGCTGTCGGTATTCACACACTCCTCTAATCGAGAGCGGAATTAAGAAAAATGATAATGATGTGATACTTACTGTATACCTACTTTTGCACCTCCCTGTATTTCCATAAACCAACCACAGACATAATGTACGTGATCTATGATGTGCACATGATATAATCTGCATGCATATACACACGAAGGGTTTTGGGCAATGGTAAGTCTTCATGCATGTTGACTTGGGAGATATGAAAAAGTTTCACTGTTTTCCACCATCCAGAGGTGTCTCAGCAAGTCAATCCCAGGACCTCATAGTTAAACGTCTCAAGTTTATACACATGACTACAGCGCTGATCACAAGAGACAAACCCAAAACAAGCGCGACCGCCCGCGTCCAAGCAAACAGGAACCAGGAAAAAACAGGAACATAGAATCAGAACGCGTATTTAATACAACCAGACAAGACAGGCGCAAATTTTCGGCCAGTTTTATTTTAGTCCTTTTCTCCCACTGGGCGAAGCAGCAGGGAAGTTTTGGTCTTTTTCTCCTAATTTTTATA
>CM060314.1:18068586-18088586 GCA_030674185.1 Monoplex corrugatus
GTTATTATTATTACTATTATTATTATTATTTTGTTATTATTATTATCATTGTATTATTATTATTATCATCATCATTATTATTATTACTATTATTATTATTATTATTACTATTATTATTATTATAGTTATTAATATCATTATTATCACTATCATTATTACTATTATTATATATTATTGTTATTATTATTATCATTATTATTATTATTATTGCTATTAATGTTATTATTATTATCATCATTGTTATTATAATTATCATTATTATATTATCATTATTATTATTATTAGCTTCATCATCATGATTATGATAGTCTAGTCGACTGATCAGACACGTAACAGGGCTATAGCCATCATTATTATTATAATTATTATTTTATTAGTATCATCATTATTATTATTATTATATTATGATAGTCTAGTCGACTGATCAGACACGTATCAGGGCTATAGCCATCACACATATACTCACACACACACACACACACACACACACACACACAGTCACACACAAGCACGCACGTACGCACGCACGCATACGCACATCTATACACATTGATGACACCTGAACACTCGAACAAAAAAGGAAAACTTGGAAAACAATGTTAAATAATGATCATTGCATTAACACTAATAATTTAAGGATGAACCTCTGGCGTTGGCCAGTCTGCCAAATGTATCACCAGATGGATTAAAAACAGAACAGAATGCAAATGCGTAAAGATAACTAAGTGCACAAAAAGATGCATAAAACAGGCCTATGATGCCCATAATTAGTATGAAAAACTTCACATTTCCTTACAACTAAATATGCATTTAAATGTAGGTAAGCAAATGTCAATTTAGGCCTTGTGAATATGATAGAATTAGAAAGCAAAAACAAAGGGATGGAGCTAAATAGTAAGAAAACTGAAGTAATCAGTGAAAAAAACAAGCAATCCCTTTTTGCAAAATAACAACAAATGGCACAACTTTGAGACAGGTTGATATGTTTAAATATCTGGGAACGGTCATCTCACCAGACGGTAGTGCATATCAGAAATAGCATTCAAGAAGATGAAAAGCATTCTTACCAAGAAATGACTATCAATTAACATCAGGAAGAGAGTTCTGGAATGTTAAATAGAACCGATATTGTTGAACGGTTATTAGGCGTGGACAGTCAACGCCAAAAGTCAGAACAAAATTGAGGCAACTGAAACGTGGTTTCTAAGAAAAATGTTGAAAGTTCAATGGACAGCAAAGAAAATAAACGAGACAGTCTTGATGGAGGCAGACACAAGAAGATCACTAATAAAGCAGATTAGGAAAAGACAAGCAACAGTTATAGGACAATTTATGAGGAAAGGGGAATCAGAGCACCTGGTCACAACAGGAAAGATAGAGGGAAAGAGAACACCAGCTAGAACCAGGGAGAAAATATTGGGCGCACTTGCTGTGTGGCTGAGGACAGAGAGGGTGGGAGATGTACTTGCAGCGACAGGAGATAGATTTGTATGGAGGACCATGATCGCTAACGCCATGTGGCAGGGCAAATGATGATGATGATGATGATTGAATGATGATGATGATGATGATGATGATGATGATGATGATGATGATGATGATGATTGATGAAGATGATTAAGCTTGTGGGAAAATAAAAGTGAATGGACCAGTATTGCAAAAAAATGAGACAGGAAGAGACCATGGACAAAAAAGGAATAAGGCAAAAACACAAAGTCGAAAGAAAAGAGAAAATTTCTGGCACGGAATTTCCAGAAGATGTGAATAACATTTATACTGAAACAGTCCCCAATATCCCTACGGGGAATATGTGTAATGTCAATAGGAAGTAGAGGAAAAATTGACAAGAAGAGTTTGAATATTCTTTTGCACACAAACGATTGGTACTGCCAGGGGAAAATTCGTCCGATCTGAACCTCCAGCAATGAACATGAGCAATAGCAGAACTGTGGCAAGAAAAATCTGTGACATCCGGAGCATACAATCAGGATGTACTAGATGGAGCTGATGACTAAATGTAGAGAGCAGATCTTCTAGAATGAAAGAAAACACGCAGAAATCGTCAGCAAGCTGCCATGAGACTGACTATTGTGCTCCAACCCTATTTATTAAAACACATGATTTGACCAAACACACTGTGCCGTCTAAAAGTAAAATGGACGAAGCCCATTTCTGCCAGACTAAACAGTATGCTAATCTAGCAAACAACTTGAAGAAATCCTCCTTCCAAGCCAAAGTCCTCGCTATAGAGGTTGGAACAAGGAGGCTGGTGGGCAATTTTGCATATGACCTCATTAACGGTTCTCGTTTCCTAGGAAGGAGAGAACTACAGCTCTAAAAGAAATGGTAGAAGCAGCTGAAAAGAGTTCCAGCTGTACGTGATTAAGGAGGAACAGAAGTGAACTTCATGAGTCTTAAAATTTCCCTAAGTACATCAAGTGTTCGATAACTAGTCTGTTAAACCACATGTCACAAGAGGGTGACCACCTTGAAAGTGCAGGTTTGAACCATGGTAGAGTAAAAATGGTGATATTAGTAAGACTTCTGGGAGTTATCACCTGAATGCAGCGCTGCCCCCTCAGAAATGCAAGTACTTTAAGGTTCAAACATTTGCTTGAGAGGGGCTTCCCCCTCCTAAGACCGCCAGCTGTTCAACTCTCCCAAGAGAGAAAGAAAGAGACAGACAGACAGACAGACAGTAACAGAGACAGAGACAGAGAAACAGAAAGAAAGGATGAGAGAGAGAGAGAGAGAAGTGAAGAGAAGGTCAATCTTGATTTCCAAGGGTGCAGGTAAGCACTATATATACTTTCTTTATCCAGCCCCATAAGGGAGTCAAATGTTCAATATACTATCAATCATACTACTTGTGTACACATCATTACAAACACACACGTTTTATAAACATGAAAGCAGAAAAAAGAATCACTCACTCACAAAACACGCAAAATGCCATGTAGAGCACTACACAGTTACGTTAGTAAGTAGTTAACTAAAACATAAAGAAACTAACACAAACAGAGAGAATTGGAAAGGACAAAAGACTATCTTACAAATAGGTTTGATGACGACAGCATCGATTGGTTACATTCAATAGGGCTGTTTAGAACACATCAGAGTTATATTCCATCGTTATGTTGTCTTGAAACATGGAAGCATATGGTCAGGCAATGGATTAATTTCGTCAGAGCATTCTTGTTGTTGACCATTTATTTATTTCGTAAAGGAGACTCACTCATGCAAGTAAAATGTAATCTGGATAATTATGGTAAGCTTGTGTCAGTAAAACCTAACAATCTTTCTTCCCAACGATTGTTCTCAGAGGACCAACAGCTGAAGTCAGCTTTTATAGCAGAAGAATGTCAAACACCAATTTCATGCAGCAAAAGAACGATGACATTAACTTAATCCCACACGGGGAAAAAAACAGTACGCAGTCCGTGTGCATAAAGCATGCAGCACATTGAAGTGGAAGAGACGTGGCAATATTCACAGCATAATGCACGAACACCATTGAAGACTGGCCAGCATGGTTTGAGTGTGATGCTAAGTGTTCTTTGCTACAAAGGAACAGCAAACTGTTGTAGCGTGCAATCCCCGTGGACCATGAGAAGGGACATTGACCCACAGATCACAGGCTGAAGGACATTTGATGCTGAACTATTTATGACACACTGCATTAAAGGGATCACTCCATTAGTCATTGGTGGGGTGCCATGAAGTTAGTGAGAAGTGGGGAACAATCATGTTTTATTGATTTTTGTTTAGTTCTTTTTTCTTTTATCATAAGCAAAAGATTAATATTACTTCCCAGCAGGCATAATTACAATAAAATGCATGAAATTCAACAATTTGTTCTAGAATCCTATAGAGGAACACAATATGGAAGAAATATTAGGAACTATAATTTTACCAAAAGACCACAACAGAGAACAGACCATAGCATATCAAATCCAACACGTACTTGTTTCATTTCTATTCTGTTGACATCTAGGCCCTATGGGGAAAAAGTAAATAAAGTCCACAGTGAAAAGAAATGAGCAACCTTTTCATTTTGAAAATATCAAGCTGAAAATTCTGTGTTGGAGTTGTTTTGCTATAACATTCCTTTCTCGAGACTGTCATCAAAGGCAGCGTTTAACACAGATCTCAGGCTCCAAAACTAAAATAACACTGATCTAATTTTCCATTAGAGAAGACAGTGCACAGCCAGTGTTTACTCAGCATGCAGCACAGTGAAGTGGAAGAGACCTAGCAGGATTCACGCCACAACGAACACGTACCATTGTAGACTGGCCAACATGGCTGGGTGTGATGCTACGCGTTCTTTGCAGGAGAGGAAGCAAAAGCTGTTGTAGCGTGCACTCCGTCTCTCTGGATTGTGAAAAGGGACGTTGAACCACAGGCCACAGTCTGAAAGACAAGTGACGCTGAGCTGCCTGTGAAACTGCATCAATTGCAGAAGTGATTATAGTAGTCATTGCTGGGGTGCCATAAAATGGCAATGGGTTGAAGAAGCTATGCTTTATTTCTCCTTTGTCGTTCTTATCATGTACATAAGGTGAACTTTATGTCCAAATTTATATACTTATCAAAATAGAATAAGATGGTAAGACAAAAGATATGTTTCATGAAACCATGATATATCTTAATTGTTTGTTTTTTTATTTTATATCATGATGTGCTGATAATTGATGATAATGAAACTTTTCATACATAAGCTAGTGCCAGTAATGATAACAACACTTGCACAATTCTTCAGCTCAAAGTATGAAGACACGTATGTCTGCATAATTGTAGACCTCTGCATCACAGGCAGGAGTCATTCCCTTATTTATTGCTGAGGTGCCATGAAGTAGTCAGACATGGAAGAAATCGTGTTTTATTGCTGTTTTGTCTTTCTGATTAAAAACAGGAAGATGGAGATCACCTCTTGCTTTACAAACTCATCACAAGCGTATCTAAACATAGATTAAAAATGGGAACGAAGAAAAATCTGTTTCATGAGACCATGAGCTCTGAAGAGTTCTGTTTTTCATTTTATATAATTATATACTGGTAACTCATGATCATGAAATGCAATTTTTGATACACCAGTCCAATAACATTTGTCACATTGTCACAGTTCTATAGCTAAAAGTATGGATAGAATGATAGATTTATACAGTAAGTGCTTTATAATCTCTATGGCTTCACATCACATCCAGATGAAAGGAACAAGATAATACGGAAAAAAGCACTGAACATCAAATGCATTGTCCAGCCAACAGAAGCAAATTCACTCATGGAAACATCAGGATATCCTAAAACATATATACAGTAACCATCAGCAATGTGCATTGACAAGCTAATATCAGCACATTGATCGCTTTTTTTTTCCTAATGCCTTTTTATGTTTCTGTCAATGGATCAATGGGCGCCAAGCACCCCTCAATTTAATCCCACAGAACATTCTAAATTACCACAGAGCATGTTCCAAAAGTGATTCAACACATAGACAAAGTGTATATTTCAGCTTCGAATGTTGTAAAGAGCTCTGAACTTTCTAAACTAACATATTATACGTCAACAAGTAATTTGTCCAGCAATTTATTCTAGAATATTTAAGAAGAATGTAGCCCAGAACAAAATGTACTCCACTAACTTTAACACGTAAACAGCCTGTATTTGCACTGTTTTATTATAGAATGTTACAAAAAAGTACTGATGAGAACAGAGCAAAGAACAAACCAAATGTAACACTTGGAAAACGATTATTATTTTATTTCATATTCTAGATATATATATATATATATATATATATATATATATATATATATATATATATATATATATATATATATATATACATAGGCCAATGACAAATGAAAGAAAAGTTCATAATAAAAGGAAATACAGCAGTCAGTCATTTTAAAACTGATAGGTTACAAATTCTATTTTGGAGTTATTTTGTAACAACTTTTTCTTTCCAAAGGTTGTTCTCAAAAGGAACGTCAAACATCACTTTTTTGGTTTCAAAGGAAAGATAAAAACCAATCTGATTTCCCACGAGAAGACAGTACACAGCCAGTATTCAGCCAGCATGCATCACAGTGAAGTGGAAGAGACATGGCAGTATTTAAGCTACAGAGCATGAGCACCATTGAAGACTGGCCCACATGGGCTGAGTGTGATACTAAGTGTTCTTTGCAAGAGAGGAAGAGAAAAGTGTTGTAGCGTGCAGTCCCCTTGGACCACGCGTCAGGTCAGTGACCCACACAGATCACAGGCTGAAAGACACTTGATGCTGGACTACTTGTGAACCTCTGCATCAGAGACAGGGGTAATTCTGTTAGTCACTGCTGGGTTGCCATGAAGTTGAATTGGATGGAAGAAATTATGTTTTATTGCTCTTTGTTGTGTGTGTCAGGTGATTATTATTTTTGATATTACAAACTTTTCACAAAATGCATTTAAACCTCGCGCACTCACACGCGCGCCAACACACACACACACACACACACACACACACACACACACACACACACAACACATACACACACACACACACACAACACACACAACACACACACACACACACACACAATACACACACATACACATACACACACATACACACACACATACACACACACACACACACACACACACACACACACACACACACACACACACACACACACACACACACACACAGATCAAAAGACCGACTGTCAAACAGAGACATGGACATATTTGATGGAAAAGGGAGTAGGATTCAAAGAAACATAAAGGTGAGAACCGTAGCGTCCAGACGTGATAAGGTGGAGGACTGTACAGTTTCCTGTCGTGGCTTCTGAGTACAACTGGAAAGGAGAACTGTATTGACTATGTCTGCTGACATCAGCACACCTATTTGGTGCCAGCATCACCCTAATTTTCGGTTGTATCGGTTAAAACAAATAATGATTTGGTTGGTTTTTGTTTGTTTGTTTGTTTGTTTGTTTGTTTTTGTTTGTTTGTTTGTTTGTTTGTTTGTTTGTTTGTTTTGTGTGTGTGTGTGTGTTTGCTTTTTCGGTTTTTGTTTTGTTTTGTTTTTCTTTTTTTTTTGTGTGTCTCTCTCTTGAAAGAAAGGGAAGGTTGCTTCAAATTGAGAGCGTAAGTAGGATGTGTGTGTGTGTGTGTGTGTGTGTGTGTGTGTGTGGTGTGTGTGTGTGTGTGTGTGTGTGTGCGTGCGTGTGTGGGGGCGCCTGTGTATGCGTGTGTGTGGGCGCGTGTGTAAGCATGTGTGTGGTGTGTTGTGTGTGTGTGTGTGTGTGTGTGTGTGTGTGTGTGTGTGTGTGTGTGTGTGTGTGTGTGTGCGTGGAAGTGTGTGTGTGTGTGTATGTACGTGTGCGTGCATGCGTGAGTGTGAGTGTATGTCTGTGTGTGTGAGCGTGTGCGTATGTCTGTCTGCATGTGTGCGTGCATGTGTATGTGCGTGTATGTTCGTGCTTGTGTGTGAGTGTGTGTGTGTATGTGTGTGTACGTTTATGTGTGCGCGTGTGTATGTGTGTCTGTGTATGTGGTGTGGTGTGTATGTGTTTTGTGTGTGGTGTGGTGTGTACGTGTGTGTGTGTATGTATGTGTACATGTATATATGTAATTGACTGGCATGTATTCCATTTTGAAATCATGTCTTTTCCTTGGGAGAGGTATAGAGCAAACACTCGTTTTTCATGTTGTTGACATTCTTATAAACAGTCGTGTATCTGCTATTGTTATCATTAACACATGAATTTTATACAACCATACATATTTTGAGAAAATGACGCACATACACACACTCATTTGCACACACTCACTTACATACACGCGCACAGACGTGTTAACGTTTTGACATTTTTCATGAATTTGAGTTGTGTTGAAGATGGATGTCATATGGTTGATTGTATTTTCTGTATTTCAGTTTTGTTCGATTTTGTGCTATGATTTGCACTTTTTGGGTTTGTTTGTTTGTTTGTTTGTTTGTTTGTTTGTTTGTTTGTTTGTTTGTTTGTTTGTTTGTTTGTTTGTTTTACTAATTTAATTGATTTACTACTTTAATAGCCTAGGGCTATTTTGATTAGAAATCAATGTTTATCATCATCATCATCATCACCACCATAATAACAATGATGATGATGATGATAATAGTAATAACAATAATGATGATAATAGTAATATGATAATAATAATAATGATAATAATGATAATAATAATAAATAATAAATAATAATAATAGTAATAATAGTAATAAATAAAAATAATAATAATAATAATGAGAAGGAGAAGAAAAAGAATCTCTAAGTGAAACAACCAAACCAACGTTGCATTGAAAGACATTTCTCCATCTGCACTGATGAAAATGAAATCTGTTGAAACAGACGACAAAGCATTCACCCCCACACCCGACCCACACTCACTCACTCTCCATGGTACAAACTGATTGCAGCAACGCTAGACACAGCCACATCACGGTAACACACCCTTGGACATCATCATCATGTGCCCTGCCGTATGGCGTTGGCGATCATGGCCCTCCAAATGCATCTATCAAGTCTCACCGCAAGCACTTTTTCCACCCTCTCTGTCCTCAGTCACCCTGCAAGTCCGTCGAATATATTCTCCCTGGGTCTACCTGGTGTTCTCTTTCCCTCCAGTTTTCCTGTTGTAACCAGGTGCTCTAATTCCCCTTTCCTCATAAAATGGCCTTATATTGTTGCTTGTCTTTTGCTGATCTTCTTTATCGATGATGTTCTTGTGCCTGCTTCCATCAAGACAGTCTCGTTTGTTTTCTTTGCTATCCATGGAACTCTCAACATTCTTCTTAGAATTCACATTTAGGCTGTCTCAATCTTGCTCCGGCTTTGCGTATTGACTGTCCACGCCTCACAACCGTATAACATTATCGGTTCCTGATGTTAACTGATAGGCATTTGTTTGCTTTTCATCTTCTGGACAACACAATAACAAGGCCCCACCCTCCCACTAACGAATATCGGTGATAAAAACACGATTACTATTGTTTGCAAGGTATTCTCAGCTATTTCTTGGCGGGTCTTTACCAATTTGGATCGATGATATAGACCTCTGCAGGGTCGCAAGTGCATAAGATGGTCAATAAGCTCTCAAACTCAAGGTAACTCAGCCAAAAATCCCCAAATCAGGGGTGTAAACACGGATTTTCTCAGGACACTTTTTGCAATATTTAACGTCCGTTTTCAGTGTTGTGATAGTCTACCATTGTCCTCGCTACACGTAAAGATTTATTCCAGCTTATTCTTCTTCAAATCACAGTGATTTTGGAAGTACAAATGGATCCATCCCAAATTGTTTACATACGAAATGATTTTGGGGAAGGATCAGGCAATTCTTGAAATCAATATGTAATCGCCTGTGCAAATATCAGATTAACTGAGAACTTGCTATTATTTGTTATCGATGGAAGTATGCGCACAGATAGGGTATTTGATTTAAATGTCCTTCACGGGAAAAATGTTCATTTGTAAACGCAAATTTGAAAAGACTACCAAACATGACGTCTTCTTTAAAAGGTATCTTGCCACAAAATATCATCATCATCATGTCAAGCTTGCTCGGCTATCCATGACACGTCTCCTCCATCCCTCCCTGTCAGACACCGCAGCAGGCAGCTTATCACACTAACAGCCCGCATCATCCATCAGTTGTCGATGAAGGTCCTCCCTGGACGTCCTGGTCCCTGCCTGCCATGGCTGGGTCTCCATAGTAGAACATCCCCCACCAGTTCTTCTTTGCTCCGCCAGCAGTGTCCCTCGAAGCGCAGTCTTTGTTGACGTATTGATTCACTGACTGGTGGGATCTTACCATACAACTCTTTGCTAGTTGGATGTTCTCTCCAGGATTCGTTCAGGGCTGCACGCAGCATTCGTGTATATGCTCCATCAATCTTCTTCTCTCATGTCGCTGCTAAGGTCCAAGAGATTGAGCCATATATAAGAACGGACTCCACTGCTGCTCGGAAGAAGTTCCTTTTCAGGTTGTCTGGTAGACTGGATTTCCAGACTCTGTCCAGTTGACCTAGAGCGCCCCAGGCATTTCCGAGTCAGGCGCTGACGTCCTGCCCTGTGGAGTCAATGTAGCTGCCCAGTCATCCAAAGTTTTGAACTTGTTGGAGTCAATATAACTGCCCAGGCATCCAAAGTCTTGAACTTGTTTGATTGTATCTCCGTTGAGACTTCTCATGCCCTCTGATGAATCCTGGTTCATACAGATGAACTCTGTCTTGCTCGCACCGAGGTGGGGCTATGAAATGCAGGGGGCAAGCGCATCTCCCCGAAGGACCCCAGCAGCAATGTCGAAGAAGTCTGTGTCTCCGTCGGGGATCGAACCACACAGCGGGCATTCTGACAGAGCATCATGATGGCGTCTACTGTTCCCTTGGGTAGTCCATATGCAGTTAGAATCTCCTTCATCTTTCCTCGGTGGATCGAATCAAAAGCTTTGGAAAGGTCTATAAATAGGAGAACAGCTGGGAGGTTTTTGGTTTTTATGCCTTCCAATGTACGTCTGATGGTGAGTATTTGTTCTGATGTCGATCTGTTTTGGCGAAACGCATTTTGGTTTTTCCTCAGAACTGGATCTATCTCCGGCCTTATCCTATTTAGGAGCATTAGGTTGTAGATCTTTGCAGAAATTGCAGTTAATGTGATTCCGCGGTAGTTCTTTGTGATTCCGAGGTCACCTTTCTTGGGGAAAGGAAGCAGGCATCCTTTTGTCCATTTGTTTGTTGGGTCTTGGTTATAAACGTTGTTGCAGCATTGTCAGTCCTAGGATAGGCTGTCAAGTGCCAGGAGAAGACAAACACTCCAACTCAGCGGGTCCCCGGGTGGCGGATAGGGGAATGCCCTGTAATGGGGTAGCTGGGAATATTCAATAAGCAGCCCCGGACCAAATCATGGAAGGCCCTTTGGCAAGGCCGAGCACCCATCAGCCACCCTTGCTAAGGTTACAGTGAAACCATGGAGAGCAGCATGGCGGATATGCACATCAGCGGAGGAACTTTGTCTAGTCAACGGCGAAGTACCAAGACGCTGGACAGAGACGCCCAGGGTCAACTAGTATATAAGTGATGAAGTGGAAGTCGAAAGATTTTATCAGGACTTAACATCAGCCACAAAGTATGATTTAGAAGAATACAACGCAAAACTGGCATGGAACATGCATACCTTTAATACAAAATGGCTACCATCATTTTACTTGTTAACAGCCTAAACTGGATATTATTTTGCACGGAATGGACCTTTCTTATTTTTTTGTTTTGTTACAGTGCAATCATATTTAGATCCATGCTTTGCTGTTCAGTTCTCTAGTTGTCTGTATAACGTGTTTGAAATGTATAAAAACAAGTTTTGAAAACAAATTTGAATTCCGTATTATAACGTTTGTATGAATATAGAGATTGTCAAAATTACTTGACGGTCTTGCTTTTTTTGGTTGTTGTTGTTGTTTTTATTCTTCTTCGGGAACAAGAGACCTGGTAGTGAGGTAGATGATTGTGATGGTGATGGTGGTGGTGGTGGAAAGCAAAAAATAAGAAGAACAGGGAAGCAATTGATCAAACGACAAAAATGCACAAAACACGGGCTAAGATCACAATCGTCCAGACAATCTCATAATCTTTATATTCAGCTCCAGACACTGTTAAATCTATTACAACGCAAACGCTGGAAATCACTCAAACAAAATTGATATTTCTATCCACTATTTGTATCTTTAGTTGTCTGGCTGTGAACAATACAAAATGATCTATCTGTCTATAGAGAGAATCTTTCAAATTCTGATAAAAGGAACTTAGACGTTACAGTGACCTGCAGTTAAAGTACAGTTTTGAAAACTTTCTATTCCTTCTGTGGGCGAATGTTTGGAATTACAGTCATAGGCCTACTTTGTTTAAAGCCAAATGTTAGGACTCAAAAAGGGAACTGCAAAACAGTATGATATGGATGGCTGTGAAGATGTTTGATGCTTCTACAAATGAACAGAACTTACATGCATTGATTACTCTATAATAAGTCTGATGGAGTATGTAGTAGAATATGGTCAGCTAGCCTAACAGCTTGAGTTCTTCGTGATCCATTAGAACGTCTGGATTTGGGAGTTTGTTTAAGAGGGATTTTTCGTACTCAGACAATTATATATGCACTTGAACCCAAACCTGCCAACAATTACCTGGCTCACACCCTGAACCTGCGGAAAACCCTATGCGCTGGCTAGGTCATAGATATAGAACGCCTGATTATGTGTACTGAGCATGATTTCAATTTAATTTAGATACCAGCGATATACAAAAATGATTTACCAATAATCATCGTTATCATCATCATCATCATCATCATCATCACCATTGTTATTATTATTGTTGTTGTTGTTATTATTATTATTATTATTATTATCATTATTATTATTATTATTGTTGTTGTTGTTGTTGTTGTTATCATTATTATTATTATCATTATTACTATTATCATCATCATCATTATTGTTTTCTTCTTCTTTTTTCTTGTTGTTGTTGTTATTATTATTATTATTATTATTATCATTATTATTATTATTATTACTATTATTATTATATTAAATGATATTATTATTATCATTTAATAATAACAATATACTAATATATATAATAATAATGATAGTGATAATAATAATAATAATAATAATGATGATGATGATGATGATGATGATGATGATGATGATGATGATGATGATGATGATGATGATGATGATGATGATGATGATGATGACGATGATGATGACCTGTGGTGTTCCACAAGGATCTGTCCTTGGCCCTGTTCTTTTCACTCTTTACACCCCCCTATCCACCATCATCAACTCCCACTCTATAAAACACCACTTCTATGCTGATGACACCCAACTTCAAGACAGTGACTCACCTGACAATATACAGCGCCTCTTGACTCGCACCACTGAGTGTTACTCGGACATTAAGAATTGGATGACATATAATAAACTTCAGCTTAATGACGACAAGACAGAAGCTATCCTCATTGGCACCCGTCAGAAACTTTCTCAGCTGCCTCCTCTTTCTCTCCCATTATGTAACACATCAGTCCCAATTTCTGATTCAGCTAAAAACCTTGGTGTCTGCATTGACTCTACCCTCTCCATGAACAACTTTGTTTCTCAAACTGCCAAATCTTGCTACTATCACCTCCATCGTATAAGCCTGATCAGGAAGTATCTCTCTGTCGAAACAACTGCAAAACTCGTTCTCTCCTTCATAATGTCTCGCGTTGACTATTGCAATTCACTCCTGTCTGGTCTTCCTGCCTCCACCATTCACATCCTACAGCGCATTCAAATCAATGCTGCACGCCTTGTACTAAAAAAGAAAAAAGCTGACCACATATCTCCTCTCCTGGCACAACTTCACTGGCTCCCTGTATCAAAGCGCATACAGTACAAACTAGACACCATGTGCTACAAAAGCCTCAATAGCGCAGCCCCCGATTACCTGTCAAGCCTACTTGAGATCTATGTTCCCTCACGTACCCTCCGCTCTGCCTCCGATCCTCTGACTTTTCGCTTTCCACGCACTAAGCTCAATACCTATGGTCCACGAGCCTTCTCTGTTTCTGGTCCACTTTCCTGGAACAAACTTCCTCTCTCAGTCCGTCAGCAACCTACTTTTGTCTCCTTCAAGTCCGCTCTCAAAACTCACCTTTTCTCCTCTGCATAAAATCCTGACCTTACTCAATCCCCTCTGCAGCCTGTCTCCACTCGGAGGGGAATCGCATTGTAATATATAATTGTATATAATATGCTCTCCATAATTTTCCATTGTTTTTATGTTTTCTCCCCATTTATAGCCGTGTGCGTGTGCGTGTGCGTGTGCGTGTGCGTGTGCGTGTGCGTGTGCGTGTGCGTGTGCGTGTGCGTGTGCGTGTGCGTGTGTGTGTGTGTGTGTGTGTGTGTGTGTGTGGCGTGCGTGAGTGCGTGTGTGTGCGTGCGTGCGTGTGTGTCTGTTTTAGCGCTTAGATTTGATTTTATCAAGATTTTGCGCTATATAAATAAAATATTGTATTGTATTGTTGTATTGTTGATAAAGCTTCTATTTCTTTTTTTTACGTTATAAGTATGAAGCACGACACATATTTACAATTCCTGCAACAGCCAAACGAGAATCTAAACACATCACTGGAACCAGGGCACGGTTAATGCCTCGGTCTGCACACAGACGTCAGACTAATATCTCTGACTGAAATGTTGGTTTATTGTTCAGGACTCGCTGAGGTGAAACGGTAAGTCACCCAGTACACATCTCCACGATGTCAACATATTCATTAAAAGTGTTGCGGGAACCTATGTAATGCCATGTCTGAGCATCAAAAACATTAGTACCACCAAAGCAAACCTGTTGCCTGGGGCATCTCTGCATTATCTATCAATAAACAGACACAGAAGAATAGGAAGACATATACACCGAAGACAAATTAAAAGAGCGCTTTGGATTATTTTATTGATCACTTGAAGAGACTTTCTGCATTGCAATAGAAACAGAGTAATAAAGATTTCAAAACGTGTACTTGCAAAATGTGTCTATATGCAGGTTTGTGTCTACATGCAGGTTAATTAGTATGAAAACACAGCAAAATCAACATCAAAAATACTAAAACAAATGGCGTAGTATTTGTTCAGAAGGAGGTTGGGTGTTTTTGTTGTCAAAATTGTTTGCTTTTCTTTGCCCCCCCCCCCCCCCCCCCCCTTTTTTTTTTTTTTTTTCGTCTCTTTAATGAGATTGATGGATTTGAAATCTGCTTTACTTTTCCTGCTCCAGGAAAAAAAATGACAAACTTTCACTTCATTACTATTCACTCTACAAACATCTTGAAACGTGTATGAACAAAGTCTTAAATAGAAATCACATGTTCACAACATTAAAGTCTATCAACAAAATCACATCAAAGACAATTCACTGTGTAATACTGAAAAACACAACACAACCTAGAAGTGGGCTTTAAGCATATTTCATATGACAAAGATGAAATTCTCTTTTTAGATGTCTTGCTCTTGTATACAGTTTCTTTGTGCTTGTATGTGTCCCGGTTCTTCAGTCAACAGGAGACTGATAGAACAGTTTGACCGTCTATTTTGGTTTTTGTTGTTGTTGTAATTGCTGTTTCTTTCTGTGTGCTGATATCTACGTATAAAGAAAGTGACGTTGTTGGTTTTTGTTGTTGTTGATAGCTTATCTATTCTTTCATTTGCTCTTTTTTCTCTATTTCTGTCTCTCCTTCTTACCCCCTCCGTCGTCTCTCCCTCGATATTTCTCTTTCTCTGTCTCTGTCTGTCTGTCTGTCTGTCTGTCTCTCTCTCTCTCTCTCTCTCTCTCTCTCTCTCTCTCCCGTCCTCCCTCTCTCTCTTTCTTTTTGTTTTGCTCTATTGTCAGTTCTTTCATGTTATTTTCCTTCTTTGCTTTTAACGGTTGTTTGTTTTTGTTTTCTTTTCTTCCCCAATTTTTGTCGCCACATCTATCACGCCATTTCAGTTGCACTTCTCCCGCACAGCTTCTCTTTGTTCTTGTATATTCCAAGTGCTCTACATACGTAGTTCTTGTGCCAGAAACTCTGCAGAAGCCAGAACATTCAAGTTGCTATGAAGCTCAGTTTTAGTTTTTTCCAGTTCTGCAGCAGCTTACTAACGACACTACCTAATAAGCCCATTACTATCGACAACAATCGCTCCATCGTGGAGCAAAAAGAAAACCACCGCCATATCCCTCAAAAGAAAGCCCCAACGAATGATCTACACCAAAACCCCTTTTGGGAACTTCTTTCAGACATGGATGTGCCAGACGAAACCGAGCTAGATCGCCATTAGAGCAGAACACGAAAGGCCAGATCGTTTCGGGACACTTCTTTCAGAACGTCATGACATACAAGAGTGATGCCATAGAGTTCCAGTTCATATTAAAGTTCCTTGACGAGGCTGCTTTTCCTGCTGCCCTTAAGTAACTATCCAAACGACAACCAGGTCTGAGAGATGGAGAGACCTGCGGGGTTGAGAGGAAAATTGAAAAATGTCCTAATTAACACATCCGTAATGCGGATGAGACACGACTGTGTGGTCCCTGCACGTTCAATTGTGGATATTAACAGCCGGTCAAAACTGGAAAAAAAATCTCACCGTCATGTTTTGCGCTCATGGGGGTTCATAACAGGAACCTCCCTGTCAATAGTCTGTTGGATGTTATAATTGTCCTCGTTTCTTCTCTTGTGTTCTCCTATGTGTGTACTTCAGGAGAAAAGAGGTTTTGGTTCCATGGCTCAGCTGCAACTTTTTCTTTCAGGATGAAAGCTGGGTTTTCCAACATTCTAAGCCTGTCTGCGTCTTGTCTGATTCTGAGATCAGTTCTCTTTTATTTGGAATTTTTTTCTTCTTGCCTGCGGTTACGCCTCTCCTTCTCCCTCCATGCTTTTAGCCAAAACTGTTGAGCGCGTACGTCTGAAGATTAGAATGTGTGTACTCACACACACACACACACTCGCATACAAGAGTTCGGGAGATAGGGTTTGTGCACGTTTGTGTTTGTGTGTGTGAACGTGTGTGAATGTGTCTGTCTGTCTGTGTGTGTGTCTGCGTATGGGTGTGTGTGTGAGAGAGTGTGTTTGCGTCTATGTGTGAGTGTGTGTTTGTGTGTGTGTATGTGTGTGTGTATATATATATACATATACACATACATACATATATATATATATGTGTGTGTGTGTGCGTGTGTGGTGTGTGTGTGTGTGTGTGTGTGTGTGTGTGTGTGTGTGTGTGTGTGTGTGAACGTGTGTGAACGTATGAGTCTGTCTGTGTGTCTGCATATGAGTGTGTGTGTGAGAGAGAGCGTTGTGCGTCTGTGTGTCTGTATGTGTGCGTGCGTATATATATATATATATATATATATATATATATATATATATATATATATTATATATATATATATAATTATATATATATATATATAAATATATATATTTATATATATATATATAATTATATATATATGTGTGTGCGTGTGTGTGTGTGTGTGTGTGTGTGTGTGCGTGCGTGGTGTGTGTGTGTGTGTGGTGTGTGTGTGTGTGTGTGTGTGTGTGTGTGTGTTTGTGCGCGTGTTATTGTGTGTGTGTGTGAGTGTGTGTGTAGCAAACATACAACATTTACCTCGATCACCAGTGTTGCACGTGAGCCATCGACGTCACCGTCCTTTCGTGTAGTGGACTGCTATGAATGTAGAAAATAAGGTGCCCTTCTGTTTTGGAACCACAAGAGTTATGTAATTAGATTTTAAGTAACCAGTCGCCGTGGTGTAGTGGTTAGCGTAACTGACTACCGACTGGAAGGTTGTGGGTTCGAATCCCCATCAGTCCCTTCAAAAAAAAATAATTGTAGGATTTTTCGGCTCTAACCGGCTCTTACCCAGAGTTGGGCGTGCTATGGGCTCATTGGGAAGACTGGGACCACACAGTCGAGTCTCATCCACTTCATGGATGCGTCATTGAGGGTGTTGCTCAAATTTTCTGACCAGCACCGCAAGTGTGCGTATCTCTCGGGCCTGGTTAATGCCAGGATATATTACGATAGTAAGTGTAGAGTACAGCCCTGTCACGCAGTCTCAATCCCAGATGGAACTCCATAATATGTTTATCATCCTCATCGCATTATAGAAAAACGTTCCAGCTTCTGTGGACCATTTAAATGACGTAAAAAATGGGCAAAAAAAAAAAAAGAGAAAAAAAAAGGAAAAGAAGGTGAGCATAAAGGTAACCTCCCTGAGTGCGATGATTCTCAAAAATAAAACAAAATGTAATTGCTTTTAAGTAGTGAGGGGTTCATCAGTCCTGGCGTGCTTTTTCTCTCAGAAGACTTTCTTATTTCTACCTTTCAAATCATTCACCTGTATTTCCTTCACATTTTCTCCTTAGCTGCAGAAAGACGATGTGTGACTGCCTCTAAGATGGGATTAAAAAGAAAGTCGTACACGCACAAGAAAAAAACACTCGCCTTCTGCGACGTAGTTACGTGTTTTTTTTTATAAATTTAAACGCCTAGACAGGGAGTGCTTGCGAAAGACATTGCCTGCATGAGAAGAAGAGAAAGAAGAATAACTCTTAGAATTTTGTCGTATTCCCTTTCCTCTTTCTCTTCCTGTTCTCGTTTGCGCTACATTTCTTTTCTTTTTTGTCTTTTTGATTTTTCTCTTCTGTTTATCTCCCTTCCCTTTCTTTTTAATCTCCTTTTTGAAGGGAGATAATTTCATATACACCGCTACCAAAATATGCTTAGAAGGGAAACAAATGAGTGCATTCTCTAATCAAGATGAATTTCTGCTGTTTTCAGGCAAAGACATGTAAATCAGTGGCTTAAACAAGCACATATACAAGTGTGTATTGAATTCCTTTTTCAGAATAGGCTTGCCACTGCCAAATGCATCTTCGAATTTTCCAGGAATTCAGTTATAATTCCATTATTGGAACTTTTCGATGTAAAAATAGACACATGTTTCAGCTAAACATCTTGTGCGGTTTGACCCATAATTAGGTCACAACAACAGATTTGCTGCCCAAAATCGCCACCAATGATATTCAGATTTTCCTGTTCTTTTTCTTTCTTTCTTTTTCTCTTTTCTTTTCTTTCCTTTTTTTTTGGGTGGGTGAGTGGGGGTGGGTAGGTCTTTTTTAAATCATTTTTTCATGGGCAAAAATACAACAAATTCTACAGATGACTGAGCAAGATTATCACAGAGTGGTTTTCTCAATAAATGTGTTGTCTGTTTCTCACCTTACTAAGATTTGCAATATAAAATGCGTGTGTTACAAATGAACGTGTCGTTTCTTTTTGGATAAAGAGAGAGACTATGCAATGACCTCGTTAGTTCAACTAATGCTAGTGTCATGCTATTGATGCAGGTGTTAGCCAAATATTTTTCTTTTTGTTTGTTTGTTTGTTTGTTTGTTTTTGTTTTTGTTTTAGGAAGCCGGTTAGCTCGATTGGTCAGAGTACCTTGCTGAAGAAGGAGCGGGGGGAAGGGTCGCAAGGATAGTACTGCAAGCAAATGACAGGCATTCCTTTTAATACGAGCCACTCTGTTTTACGGAGACAGAAACTCACGGTTTGATGTCTCGAATTCAATTCCAGCCCAGAACATAACAGCTGGCCTGTCTGCTGCCCATTTCAATGCCCCAATCATTCTGGTGGTGTCAGTTTTCATGTGCTTGTTGTTGTTGTTGTTGTTGTTGTTGTTGTTGTTGTTGTTGTTGTTGTTGTTTATAGATCTTACCTGATACAAGACTGGTCCCAGTGGTCTGTCTTCCGTTAATAAATAGCAGCTGTTCAGCATCGTATCTAGGGCTGATGTGTCGAGGCAGTCTTGATGGAGGCAGACACAGGAAGATCATTCATTAGGAAGATTAGGACACAGGAAGATCATTCATTAGGAAGATTAGGAAAAGACAGGTAACATTTATAGGCCATTTCATGAGGAAAGGGGAATTAGAGCACCTGGTCACAACAGGGAAGCTGGAGGGAAATAAAGCATCAAGTAGACCCAGGGAGAAAATATTGGACGGACTTGCAGGATGGCTGAGTACAGAGAGGGTGGAAGATGTGCTTGCGGCAGCAAGGGATAGATACATATGGAGGGCCATGATCGCCAACGCCATGCGACAGGGCACTTGATGATGATGATAATGATGATGTGTCGCTGTAAGAAAATACGAGAACCACATATCTCGTACGTCTACAGCAGCTTACGTGCCTACGTGCAGAGTCATAGTTAAAGACTTCTGGCAGTCTCTCCGCCTGTTCCCTTCACACGCTTCTCCATCGCTACAAGACTTTTTCATGACTGGCGATTGAAAGCCACGTTTGGGCTTGCCCGTATGCCTGACCACCACAGGGACTTTTCACAGTATGAAGGTGGCGTGCAACCCTACCCCACCCCCACCCCCACT
>CM060314.1:18093586-18101086 GCA_030674185.1 Monoplex corrugatus
GACCACAAAACCTCGTGTTGAAAAGACGTTCAAAGACATAGATGTCGAAGTGGATTTATTTGGCCTGACAAGAACATCGATATCAGTTAACTGGCAAGTCATTTCATTAACATTAAACATGGCACAAAGATCGTTATCAATCAATGGGCAGTAACTTTACTTTTTTTTTTTCATTTGTCGTGAACTTTTTTTCACAATGTAAAGAACAGGTGGCTTTATGTGACTTAACAAGAACATCGTTATCAGTTAATGGATAAGTAGTTTGGTTGGCTTCATAACAACATTATAATCAACTGACAGGCAAGTAGTTTTACTTTTTGCTTTGTTAGAATGTCGCTATCAATTAATGGGCAAGTTGTTTTATTTGGCTTGGAATGACCATCGTAATCATTTAACAAGCACGTGGTTTTACGTGGCAAGACAAGAACATCGATATCAGTCAATGGGAAAATAGCTTTATTTGGTTTGACAAGAACAGCATTGTCAGGTTGTGCGTAAGTAGCTTTAGTTGGCATCTTGACATGAACAAGAACAGCTTTATTAATTCATGGGGAAGTAGTTTTATTTGACTGGACAAGAATTTCGCAGTCAGGCAATGTCGAACTAGCTTTATTTGGCTTGGCAAGAACATTGTTCTCAGTCAATGCGCGAGTCGCCTTACTTGACAATTTGACAAGAACATCGGTATCAGTCAATAAGCAAGTAGCTTTGCCTTGACAACTACATTGTTGTCAATTTGATTAAATCTGTCAGAGCTTCCCCAGCCTGCGTATCTCTGTTATTGACTCAGAGAGACCAGAAAATGTTAACAGAAATGAAACTAATTGCGGAAACTATTAGTTGTGGTAGAAGGAGAAAATGTGCAGACGTTGGATCGCAAAGAGCACCTGTTGAGCAACGCCATCATAGGAATAACAAAAATTACACCACCACTACTACACCACCCCAACAACAACAACAACACAACAACAACAACAAAAACAACAACAACAGCAATGATAACCGCCATGAAATCATATCACTTCTACGGTAAAAGTAAGCTTCCTTTAGTCTCCCATATCACAACCTCATACATTTTTGTTTGCAGATATGAAAACTACAAAGAAAAAGAAGAAAATCTGAAGACGAAAAATTTAAAAACAACAATACAGTAAAAAAAAAAAAGGACAATATGAAAAACAAA
This sequence comes from Monoplex corrugatus, assembly GCA_030674185.1. Classification (NCBI taxonomy): domain Eukaryota; kingdom Metazoa; phylum Mollusca; class Gastropoda; order Littorinimorpha; family Ranellidae; genus Monoplex; species Monoplex corrugatus. The sequence continues at coordinate 18,094,770 of CM060314.1, forward strand.
CATCACACTACACCAGCAACTACAGTAACGACAACAACAACAAATACACAGAAAGAAAAAGATGACGAAAACAAAAACCAACAACATGAAAATAGGGGAACAACGACAACAATAGCAACAAGGATATTAACAACAACAAAAAATGTAATCAATTAATGAATTTGAGAATTTCACAAAAAGTAGTACAAACGAGATGTAGACTACTGCAAACACGACGATTTTTTTTTTATTCAGGACTGTTATCACACTTGGTCATCCTATAACCATTCTGCATATGTAATGATTGTATAAGGATCGAACCAAGTTCTAGAGACTTTTTGATGTGCGTACATGAAACTGTATCGAGATAAAACGGGATGTTAAGACATCCAGACAGCAGACAAGTTTTTAGTTTTATGTCACATGTTGGAACTGTGCATGCGACATTAGATTAAAGAGTAACAGACAAACGAGGCAAAGACAACGGGGCTCCTAGCATCAAAAAGCAGCAACAGTGCAACATTCCTTGTCCTCAAACACACATATATGGGGCCATTCATATGGAGTTTATGGCAATCATAGAATGCAGCAGACAAATGGCAGGCTTTAATGCATCTGAAAGTAGAGTATGATGTTATGTTTGCATGTCGTCTCTTCTTTGTGATAGCTCTTTTTGTACTATTCCTGAGTTCTGTGAACTCGTCTGCTTGCGATCTTCTTACCACTGCGATGAAATTAACGGTCAGCAATGAAGACTCCACTCATCATAATATTGGTGTGTATATTCTATTGTTTTCAACACCTAAGCATAGAGAACAGTAGACAATCAATCGCCTACCCAGACACGCTAGCTGCAAATTCACGTCTTTCATAGCTGGCATACAGACAGCTTGAAGTTTGCTTAACCCTTTGACTCGCGCACCCTATCCACCAACTGCAAAAACTTAACCCTTTGACTCCCGCACCCTATCCACCAACTGCAAAAACTTAACCCTTTGACTCCCGCACCCTATCCACCAACTGCATAAACTTAACCTTTTGACTCCCGCATCCTATCCACCAACTGCAAAAACTTAACCCTTTGACTCCCGCACCCTATCCACCAACTGCAAAAACTTAACCCTTTGACTCCCTCACCCTATCTACTGGCTGCCTGCAGAAAGCTGGTGGTTAGGGTGAGGGAGCCAAAGGGTTAAGGTTTTGCTTTGCTAGCATGATTGGCAATGCAGGATGCTGGTGGACAGGCTGTGGGAGTCAAAGAATTTTAAAGAAATAAAAAAAAAAACACAAACATAAAAAAGAAAGAAAAACAAACAAACAAACAAACAAAGAAAAGAAAAGAATGAAAGAATAAATGAATAAATTCCGATTATCTGTGAAACCATAAACAGTGTAATGGGTGCACCACCGGTGTTGTATTTTTTAATAATCTGCTGTGTCAGCGTCAATGCCCTGAATGGTACTGTAAACTACAACAGCAGGACAAAAATCTTATACATTCATTTTTGACATTTATTTATCGATCATTATTTATGCATGCATTTCTTTTATTCATTTATCTCTTTACTTACCACAATAACGTATACACTTTATTGTCTACCAAACATGACAAGTCACGATGCAAATTTCAGTACAGAGTTAGCAATTAACGAAATCTACAAGCATCAGGTCGTTGACCTTGTGTCCATCCTTACAAACATACTGTAAAGCGGGCCCTCCGAGAATCCCCTATCTCCTTTCTTATTCAGAATGACATCGTCAGCCAAATTTCCAATACAGGGAATTTATTTGCATGAATAGTATGGACACAGCCACAGAGAGAGAGAGATAGTGAGAGAGAGATAGACAGACAGACAGACGGACAGACAGACAGACAGACAGAGAGACAGAGGGACAGAGCCACAAAGAGATAGAGACAGACAGAGAGACAGAGGGACAGAGCCACAAAGAGATAGAGACAGACAGAGAGACAGAGGGACAGAGACACAGAGAAGGAGACTGAGAGAAAGACAGACAGACAGACAGACACATAGACAGACAGACAGACAGAGAGACAGAGACACAGAGAAGGAGACTGAGAGAAAGACAGACAGACAGACAGACACATAGACAGACAGACAGACAGAGAAACTCATAACTCCGAATGTTTATTGTATATCGGCCTTAGGCCTCAAATACAAAGAAAGAGACAGACAGACAGACAGACAGAGACAGAGACAGAAGACAGACAGACAGAGAGACAGAGAGACAAAGACAGAGACAGGAGGGTGGGCTGGAGCGAAGCTGACAATTTAATAATTTAATGTCTTTTAAACGTTCACGAGAAAGAGAGAGGGAGAGAGAAAGGAGGAAGTAAGAGAGAGAGGGGGGGGGGGACGGAGAGAAAAAGAAGAGAGAGAAGAGAAGAGAAAAGGAAGAAAGTGTGTGTATAGGAGAGAGAGAGAGAGAGAGAGAGAAGACAAACAGACAGACAGACAGACATGCAGACGGACAGACTGAGATGGACGAGAGAGAGGAGAGAGAAATCTGAGACTTTTTTTTTCAAAAAGCAACAATGCCTTATTGCATGGGTGCCTAAAATACTTTTCACAAACGTGATATGCATTAAGAAAAAAAAAGACATAATTAACAGTTGACGACAAGAAATGAAAAACATGATAACAATTATAATATCACGATATGGCAACAGCCAAGTAACACCCCACCTACATAAAACCCCTGCTGCAAAATAACAATAACCCAACAACAACAACAATTGACAACAATAATAAAAACTCATAGTAAGCTTTCTGTTCCAAGATAGACCGGGATTTCAATCACTTAGATAGAAACATAATGTTTACAGACATTCCGTCGTCGTTGTCGTCCGCCTCTTTACATCTCAGGAGATGATAGTCTGCACCAGGAGGCGTTGTGGTCATGACGTGCACGTTCTGCTGTGGCTGTGCAGGCCTATTCTTGAGAGGCAATCTCTGTCACATCTGCCACATACAAATTGAGTCGCTGTTGTCTGGTTTCTGGAACGTTGCTTGCGAAGAGCCTTTTCTCATCTGCGCTTTCTGCTCTCCTCCTCTCCGCATTCACAACGCCTTACTGAACGGCTGTCCTCCACGCTGCCCTGTCTTCCGCCAGAGTCTTCAAGAGCCTGCGTCGATCTCTGAGATTCTAAGGTCCCTTTTGCATGCGTCTATAAAGCGTAGCTGTGGGCGTCTGGAGTTCGCTTCCGGTTTGCCAGTTCGCCGTAGAGACATTACATGCTGTCATATGCAATGAGTGTAGGCAGTACGTATGAGGCTTGAGACAGTCTGTTCCTCACTGACTGAGACGTAGAGGTCTACCCTGTTTAATAATAATAATAAAAAAGTGATCTCTTTTGTCAATGTAAAATCCTTTGCCATGATTTTTTTATTTGTTTGTTTGTTTGTCTCCTTTTCACGTAACCATCAAGCATAAGTAGATTCTGCATTTCTGATTAATAAGGATTAGCGAACTAAGTGGACTCCTATCATGAGGATTGCAAGAAGTAAATTAACAAAGACAGGCGCGATATTCAAGTAGGAAAGACGTCGGACTTCCAATTTAAAAAGAAATGATATAGAAATAGGAATATAATAGAAATAACAATCTCGATTTTTATATATTGACTCTAGAGATATCCTTTACAACAAAAATAATTATATTGTTTCGGTAGTCCAGCTGATTCTCAGATCCCTAGTTGGCAGATTGTTATGAAGGAGTTAATTAATTGTTGTATGTTATTATTTGACACTTTTAATTCATTGTTCTGAATTATCAATTGTAATTGTTCCCCTTCTTACATTCAAACTTCCACTACCCAGTCCCCACCCCCCACCCCCCACCTTTTTTTTTTGTTCATTTCCTTTTCTTCTCTGTGTGTGTGTGTGTGTGTGTGTGTGTGCGTGCGTGTGTGTGTGTGTGTGTGGTGTGTGTGTGTGTGTGTGTGTGTGTGTGTGTTGTGTGTGTGTGTGTGTGTCTAAAGTCACTATCATGAACACATTAAATAAAACATTCCTTCCTTCCTTCCAATCAAAAAGTTTAGGTTCGATCCTACCAGTATATCTTCCACCTGGTGCGTAAAGGGCGGGCATATTTCCAGTCTTCCTTGGTCATCATGTGTGCAGAGCTTTCAGTGCTGAAACTATATTTGTGTGAACCAGATAAAAAAAAACACCAAAAAAGAATATGAATGCGTATTTAATACAACAAGAGAAGACAGGGCAAATTTTCGGCCAACTAGACTTTGTCAAGCGTAAGATCACAAACAAACAAGCACCAGATACAAAAATAGGGGAAAAAAAGACTGAAACGTCCCCTGCTGTCTTCTCCCGCGAAAGCAGCAGGGAAGTTCCAGTCTTTTTTTCCTAATTTTTGTTGTTGTTGTTGTAATTTTTGGTGGGTTTTTTTTCTGGTTCCTGTTTGCTTGAACGCAGGCAGTCAGGCTTGCTTTTTGGATATCTTTGTATGCATACGCTCGCAGAATATCGAATATGCTAGTCACAATTTTCTGTTAAAGTCAGTGTTAGGAGAAGTATGGACACGTGAAAAGACCCAATATAAACACCCACTAAAGACGCAGTTAGCAGGCTGTGCAGCATTATATCGTTTGCGCAATATAGGTAAGATAAAGTGCATATAGACATCAAGAAAAAATAATAAACGCTTAAAACAACTTGCCCATAAATGGTGTAGGAGCGGTATAGAATGAAAGTTATACACGAAGCATTACGACGTCCCTTTGTCTGTTTTCCACCTACGAACGAAGTCGATATTATTTTTAATGTTTTACACCCACACATCCCAGCTCGAACGGTCATTTTTATACACAGCTTACGCCTCTCACAAAATCACTCGGCAATCTGGGACTTATGCGCTGCACTAGGACATTTCTGAATTGTCAGAAGCATCACACGACATTTTACATTTCACTGAAATCACTACCGCCTCCATGACATGAAGATCCGTTTTATATCACATGGACTTCATACACCCTCGTCAAGTGCACCAGTAGGTGTTATTATTACACTGAAATGATATACAATGTAAACTGTTCATCAGCTCATTTTCTTTTTATATCCAGTCTCTATTCTCAGAAATAGAAAAGGAGAATAGGCCGACATTTTGGGCGTTTGAGTTTGTCCGTCTACGTGTCTTTCATCGTGTATGCCAAAATTTTCAAACATGTGATTATGAAATTAACAAAACAGGAAGTGCTTTTGGATAAATCTTTACCAAACTTGACAATAGACAAAAATTAATTTCGAAGCCACATCGAACACATTAGAAAATTGAGCATCTTATTCTTTTTTCGGTCATACCAACTGTAGATATTGAAATTATGAAATGAAGATAGGAGTTTGAGATTCTTTTTGTTATTGCTTTTTGTCTGATGATTGTCGAATGGTAAGCCATAACAGTGTGAGAATGGTCTTATTTTCACTTCACATTTATGCTGATTGTCACCAAAGCTGGGAGGAAATGGAAATTACTGGTAGATCTCAAACACCATTTATGTTATACTGGAAGGAGATATGTTGTTAAAGTGGCTTAATATTTTTATGGGACACGGCAAATCGCCTGCATCGGTCATCCTGTCATAAGTTTTCTGATTCTCATCACTACTTGCCAAATGCCAGAAATGGTGAGGAGGGTTCAAGTTCATATTGTGTATAGCACACCTGAATAATACCCATGTTAGGGCTAAAGCGAGCAGGGAGACAATCGAAAAGAACTGGAAAAATACGTTATAGATTGGTCTGTGTGCAGAAACTGGCATCAGACAGTAGTAAGGGTTAGAAAATCAAGGAAGAAGAGATGGTTTACTCTATGAGGGTTTGGTCTTACTTGAAGAGAGGTAATGCATCTCAATTTCTCCTTCCGTTTTGACTTTGAAACTGTTACATTATGAAAAACAGAGAAAACAAAATGGATCGATAGTACTAGTGTAAACTTAACACAGTTTAATACTGATGGGGAGACACTATTTTTAAAATAGAAGGCATGAAAATACTGTGATACATCAAACTGTTATATGCTCTCTGATTCTCATATTTGTTTCATTTTTAGGCAGACACGTACATCGGAAATGGCAAGTTTGAAAATGGCTTTTAGCTAACTACTTCTACCGTTGGAAAAAAAAATATCATTGTCTTTGTCATTGTAATCACTGCACTTCCAAACAAAAAAGAAAGAAAACAAAAGGCGGAGTTTAAAACTTTTCAATTCCATGCAAGAACACGGAACTTAGACAGATTCAGAGGTGTGTGTGGGGAGGGGGGGAGGGTAGAGAATGAGGATGTGTGGTTTCGCTTTACGCCAGC
>CM060314.1:18106086-18118586 GCA_030674185.1 Monoplex corrugatus
AAATACTGCCAACAGTACCCAGTGTTCCCAGGCGGTCATTCATCCAAGTACTGACAGACCTGGTGTTCCTGAACTCCAGTGATAGGAGGAGAATTGATGTTTTTAAAGTGGTATGGTCGTAGGTATACTAGAAATAGAAAGCAAAGGTAAGGGGTTGTAACTAAACAGCAGGAAGACTGAATTCATGGTGATCAGTAAAAACCATGAAATCTCCTCATGTAAAATAACAGCAAATGGCACAACCTTGACACAGGTTAATAAGTTCAAATACCTGGGAACGGTCATTTCATCAGATGGCAGATGCACATCGGAAATAGCTGGCAGAATCGGCCAAGCCAAAACAGCATTCAAGAAGATGACAAGCATTCTTACCAACAAATGCCTATCAAGTAACATCAGAAAGAGAGTCCTTGAATGTTATATAGAACCAATACTGTTGTACGGATGCGAAGCGTGGACAGTCAGCAAGTAAAGCCAGAACAAGATTGAAGCAGCCGAGACGTGGTTTCTCAGAAAAATGTTGAGAGTTCCATGGACAGCAAAGAAAACAAACGAGACAGTCTTGATGGAGGCAGACACAAATAGATCACTCATAAGGAAGATTAGGAAAAGACAGGCAACATCTATAAGCCATTTTATAAGGAAGGGGGATTTGGAGCACCTGGTCACAACGGGAAAGCTGGAGGGAAAGAGAGCACCAGGTAGACCCAGGGAGAGAATGCTGGACGGACTTGCAGAGTGGCTAGGGGTGAGGAGGGTGGAGGAGATGCTAGGGGCAACGAGAGACAGAGATGGTTGGAAGTCCATGGTCGCCAACGCCATGCGGCAGGGCACCTGATGATGATGATGATAATGGTCGTAGGCAAATGAAACCTTTCGATTGCAAAGACGCCGATGTGAACCGTAAGTTGAAACTGACTCCTCCACCAACCTGACCCTCCGGACAAAACGACAAGACAGCTTAACTTAATTACAGCTACGTCAACACATTCAAGTGGAACAACAGGAAGCGTGACTGACTACCACTTCTATGACTACCTAGTCACATGGTAGCAAGCAAGAACTGAGGAAAAATGGTTTCATCCGTCGCCAGATGTTAGATGACCACGCAGACAGAGTACGAAACAGGAAGATTCGCGTCTTCTGAGTAACGCCCCCACAAATTCATGATCTGTATTCAGTAAAATAATAACACTGATCCCATCGAAAACATACACAATATAAATGTCATCAGACTATTTTTATATAACAACAACAACACAAATAAAAGAAACATTGATCCAATGTAACCTGAATACTGTAGGTAGGTGGCAGGAGTGAGACCTGAATGGTGCAGTGGTCTGAAGTGTGTGTGAGACGGTACTTTAGTTTTATTTTCAATTTCTCAAAATGGTGTCTCCACTCTCAAAATAGATTCCATACATACTGACGTCAAAAGTACTGTATGTTGCAGAAGATTCAAAATGGCCATGGCATAAACCATAAGCCTAAGCATAAGCTCCAAGCACAGACAACATCTTGAGGGCCTACTTAGCGTATGAGTGTTTTTTCCCCCGACTTGTTCGTACCAGTGTAAGAGAGACAACTGTACTTTCCCTCTCTTTGAACTGTAGCAAGGTACCCGCATTTACCTTACATTACGCAGCGTTGATAAAGATGATATGGGACTTGAGCAATGAATTTCATCATCATCATCATCATCATCATCATCATCATCATCATCAGGTGCCCTGCCGTTTGGTGTTGGCGATCATGGGCTTCCGTCTGTCTCTATCTCTTGTTGCCCAAAGCATCTCCTCCACCCTCCTCGTCTTCAGCCACTTTGCAAAGTCCGTCTAGCATTTTCTCCCTGGGTCTACCTGGTGCTCTCTTTCCCTCCAGCTTTCCCGTTCTGACCAGGTGCTCCAAATCCCCCTTCTTCATTAAATGGCCTATAAATGTTGCCTGTCTTTTCCTAATCTTCCTTATGAATGATCTACTTGTGTCTGCTTCCATCAAGACTGTGTCTCGTTTGTTTTCTTTGCTGTCCATGGAACTCTCGACATGAATTTAGCCATTCTATTCCTTAATAAAAAAAAAAAAAATGAATGAAAATTTAGTCACCGTGGGTGCGAACTACTTATATCTGACATCACACCAAGACTAAACCAACAAAGCACAAAGGAATCAGAGAAAAAAAAACACGAAAAAATCAAAACGCGTATTTAATACATCCAGACAAGACAGGTGCAAATTGCCGGCCATCTGGCCTTCATCAAGCGTTGACGTAAGATCACAAATGAACAAACACCAAATACAAAGATTAGGAGAAAAAGACTGAAACTTTCAAGCTGCTTCGTCCAGTGGGAGAAAAGCACACGTAAGAGGAGAGGACAGTGCAGTGTCAGCTAGCTCTGTCGAGATTTGAACCGACAACAACCGACATATCACCCCTAATCATCAGTCAAGTTTATTTACTCAGGTTATTTCTTTAATTCCGAGGTTATACCTGTATCTGTTTGCCGCAAGATTGCGGGTAAATGTCAGTACCTTTTACATTTCTGGTTAATGAACTGAAGGAAAGTACGTCCAATCCATTTACGCTGAACTGCAAGAAATCGTGGTAAATTGATGTTGCCCTTTAAACCAGACTGATACAGGTTGCCCTTAAATGTCACTGTTTTTGTATTATTGGTTAACGACCTGAACAAAAGTACATAGAGTTCATACATATATATATATATATATATATATATATATATATATATATATATATATATATATATATGTATGTATAATGTATGCATATACATACATACATACATATGTACATATATACATATATATATATAATATTGTTTTTGTGTGTGTGTGTGTGTGTGTGTGTGTGTGTGTATGAAGAGAGAGAGTGACTGATAGATAGATAGATAGAGAAGAGTAGATAGATAGATAGATAGATAGATAGAAGATAGACAGAAGACAGATAGATAGATAAGACAATAGATAGATAGACAGACAACAACAGACAGATAGATAGATAACAGACAAATAGATAGATAGACAGACAGACAGACAACAGATAGATAGATAGATAGATAGACAGACAGACAGACAGACAGACAGATAGGCAGATAGATAGATAGATAGATAGACAGACAGATCTATATAGAACGAAGGCATTCGCTTTGCGCCAGGAACACTATCGATGGATAGACTTTCTCATCGCTCTGATGAATGAGTAGGCATACTGTTCCTGTATCATCTGGCATGGGTCTTCATGTGTGACACAAGACTGATCGCAAAGACGCATGCTCTTTCGCAGGCTCTGCATGGAAAGGATTTCTGTGGCATTGTGTTCTGCTGCCGTTTGTCTTTCGTTTGTTAAATAGCTGTTGTTCCACGCTGTTCAATATATGGCTCTGCCATGTGTGCACTGCTGGCAGCAAGTTTGTTCAGTTGTGGGCAGTGTCTCACCGATTGGTGGTCGTCATTTTTAACGTTTATTTGCATTTTGTGGGTTTCAGTTCCTACACGCAAACGGAATATAAGATTAGTTGTTGTTTTGTTTTTTTACATGATAGATATTTTTTTACACCGCCAGTAAAAGGCAGTCATACTGGTTTTGATTGTTGTTGATGTGCATGTTAGTATGTGTGCGTGTGTGTGCGTATGTGTCTGTGCGTGCGTGTGTGTGTGTATGTGTGTGCGTGCGTTTGTCTGTGTGTGTGTGCGTGCATGTATGTGTGTATGTGTGTGTATGTGTGTGTGTGCGTGTATGTGCGTGTGTGTATGTGTGTGTGTGAGTGTGTATGTGTGTGTGCGCGCATGTGTGTGTATGTGTGTGCGTGCGAATGCGAGTGCGTGTGTGTGTCTGTGTGTGTGCGCGCATGTGTGTGTGTGTATGTGTCTGCGTGCGAGTGCGTGTGCGTGTGTGTGTGTGTGTGTGTGTGTGTGTGTGTGGTGAGTGTGTGTGTGTGTGTGAGTGTGTGTGTGTGTGAGTGTGTGTGTGTGTGAGTGTGTGTGTGTGTGAGTGTGTGTGTGTGAGTGTGTGTGTGTGAGTGTGTGTGTGAGTGTGTGTGTGTGAGTGTGTGTGTGTGGTGTGTGTGTGTGTGTGTGTATGTGTGTGGAGTGTGTGTGTGTGTGTGTGTTTCTATAGGCCACTAGATATTGAACAGGGCTTACAGCATTTCTATCAAGCATGTCAGATGTCCTTCCTGCGCCGACACACGGCATGGGGTTCAGACACAGGCTGATCTTCACTTTATGTTAAAGAAGGAGACCCAGAAAATATGTGTCCAACCTTCACCCACTAGTTGATACCCGCGCAGGTTTGAACACGGACCTTTACATTGGAAAACCAGAGTCCAAAACAGTTGAATATCATCCATCTGGGACAGGGGGTTGAGGAGTCAACAGATTGACGATGGACCCTGAGGGAGAGAGAAGACGGAGCATAGGGGCAAGTTCTTACGCTAGGTAGCATCCCGGTCTCACCAGCACAGGGGTAATGCATCTTAGTCTCTACGTTCCAATCCAGTGATGGTGACAGACAGAACGACACGGGGGGGGGGGGGGGGGGGGGGTGGGATGGGTGGATGGGGGAAGGCTCAATGTTACACTTTGTTGTGAGGTGTGGGCAGCTTTTTATCATCATCAGCATCAGCATCAGCATCAGCATCAGCATCAGCATCATATGCCTTGCCACATGGCGTTGGCGATCATGGCTCTCTCATACGAATCTATCCCTTGTCGCTGCAAGTTCATGTCCCATCCTCTCTGTACTCAGCCACCCTGCAAGTCCGTCCAATATTTTCTCCCTGGGTCTACCTGGCGTAGTTCTTATCCTGTTCATTTCTCTCAAATCGCTGCAAGTGCATCTATCTCCCACCCTCTCTATTCTCAGCAGCCACTCTGCAAGTCCGTCCAACATTGTTTTTTTTTTTACTTAGGTCTACCTGGTGTAGTTTTATCCTGTTCATTTCACTCGGTTTCTCCGCAAGTAGATCTCCCACCCTCTCTGTTCTCAGCCATCCTGCAAGTCCCTCCAATATTTTCGCCCTGGGTCTACCTGGACCAGCTTTTATTCTGTTCATTTCTCTCGTTGCAATGCAGTGAGAGGGGGTTGCGGAGAGTGGACGGACTGGGTATTATGGAAATGGGACTTGATAGTTTGTGGCCGACGGCTCTTTCACGCCTTTACTGGCGAAGAAACTGGTTTGAAGGTCTTGATTACATTGCGTGTGGATTTTCTTTTTTCAAATTAACAACAAAAAGCGGCCAATGTGATAGACTCAATATGATATAAAGATAATGCAGCGGAAATTGTTTGTGGTTTTGTTGGCGATGGTTCTGGTGATTCCGCCAAATGTGTGCGTCTCTTTGTCCATGTCTTTCTCTTTGACTGTTGATTTGTCGAGTTCTGTCCGTGTGTATATCTCTCTTCTGCACATACGCAAAATGTTGATAACTATAGATATATACATTCATACGTACACATACTTACAAACACACACGCATATACATACAAACGAACAGAAACACACAAACACACACACACACACACACACACACACACACACACACACACACACACACACACACACCACTCACACAACACACAAAACACACACATATATATATATATATATATATATATACATATATATGTATACATATATAATGCATATATACATATATACAGAGAGAGATATCTAGGTAGGTAGATAGATAGATAGATAGATAATAGATAGATATAGATAGATAGATAGATAGATAGATACTGTAGATAGATACACAGACATATAGATCGACAGGTAGACAGACAGACAGACAGACAGACATACAGATAGATAGATAGATAGATAGATAGATAGAGATATATAATATATGATATGTATATATACATATACAGATATATATTGTATGCTCACACAAATACATAGACATGTAGGCCTATATAGACAAATATACATATACATGTATACATATATATGTGTATATATATGTGTGTGTGTACGTATGTGTATACATATATAGATATGTATATATATATAAATATATATGTATATACATACATGTGTGTGTGTGTGTGTCTGTGTGTCTGTGTGTGTAGATACATATTTGTATATATGTTGTGTGCGCATGGTTGTTTAGTTACACACTGTATGTGTGTGGGGATGTTCTGATCATGTGCCAATGTCTGGGAAGGACACCAAAGTGCTTAACAAATTAACGGAATGATATATTTCTTTGATAGATCACCCTGTGGTATCACTAAAATGTGCTGATTTATCCTACACGTCGTGTCCCACATGTCCTCATGGAAATAATGTATCTTCGTGAGTAGACTCTAGGGGCAGGCAAACACCGTGCGATATGCAGAACGATGCAGGGGTTGTCTTTCTTCCACGGTTGAAAGTCTTACTAAGATTGATGAACCTGACACTAAATCATCTTCATCTGATATATACAGCTTCCTGACGTTTGTCACTCACTCACTCATTCACTCATTCACACACACACACACACACACACACACACACACACACACACACACACACACACACACACACGCACACACACGCGCACACACACACACACTCAGAGAGAGACAGAGAGGAAGACAGAGAGAAGAAAGAGAGAGCGAAGAGAGGGTAGAGAGAGAAAGACAGACAGACAGATAGACAGACAGACAGACAGACAAACAGAAAAAGAATGAGGGAGAGAGAGAGGGAGAGAGAGAGAGAGAGACAGACAAGAGAGACAGACAAGAGAGAGAGAGACAGACAGAGAGAGAGACAGAGAGAGACACACACACAGAGATAACTTTTCTGGATTTTTGTGTCCCTCTGTCCTCGGGGGAAAATAAAAATGTCCGTGGTTCCTGACACACATCTGTAAAACTCTACAATTCTTAATTAAGACTGGCTTTCGTGTCAGACAATCTCTGTTTCTTTGTGCTTTCATCTCTTTGTCTTCTTCTCTTGATCTGTGTGTGTGTCTGTATGTTTCCTTCTTGCTCACTTTCTTTCTACTTTTTTCTTCTGCCTGTCTGTCTGTCTGTCTGTCTGTTGGCCTGTCTGACTGTCTGTCTGTCTGTCTCTCTCTTTTTCTCTCTCTGTCAGTCTCTCTCGCTCGCTCGCTTGCTCGCTCACTGTATCTACCTATCTATCTATCTATCTATCTATCTATTTATCTATCTATCTATCTATCTATCTATCTATCTACCACAGACACACATACACACATACAGACACATATTCACACACAAACGTACACACACACACGCGCGCTCGCACACAGACACACACACGCATTCAGACACACACACACACACAAACACACACACAGACACGAACACACAGACACGCACAAGCACATGCATACACACATACACACACACTCATTCACTCACATACTTACACACACACACACACTCACGCACACGCGCACACATACACACACACTCATTTAATCACATACTTACACATGCACACACACACACATACACATACACACACATACACACACATACACACACACACACACACACACACACACACACACACAAACACACACACACATAGTTCAAAGCCAAACACGAAACATTGTCCCTTGACCAGTATAGTCCAAGCCTTAAAATCCTTGCTTTATCACAAGCTGGAATCCTGCTGATCCTAAGATGGTGAATAATTCAGTAGAGGAAAGCAGCAGACACAGAGACCCCCCCCCCCCAACTTCCCTTTTGCCTCCACTCCCTGTGCCTTCATGTGTTAGACCCCTGAGACATGAAGTTGAGAGTGAATGGATGAAAGAACTTTACTATGGCTGGAGCGTCCATCTCTTGGGACCAGAACAAACCATTTGTCATCAGAGCTTGTGTAGAAACAACATATAGGTTTAGTCGGGGAAAAAAACAGCACCTAATCTGTACAAACTTACATTCTCTGTTCTGTTTCAATTTTACCGATGTTGAGGATGTTTTGGTGTAACAACTATGCCTGAACACACACACACACACACACACACACGAAGACACGCACACACAGACACACAGACGCACACGCACGCACACATACATACATACTCATCCACTCGCACACAGACACACAGACGCACACGCACGCACACATACATACATACTCATCCACTCACATTCCAACAGACACATACATATATACACATTCACACATGCACACAAACACATATACACACACAGACACACACACATACACGCACACACAAACACACACACACACACACACACACTGATACACACACAACACACATACACACACACACTGACACACACACACACACACACACACACACACACACATACACACATACATGTACATAGACACACACACATACACACGTACGCAGGTAAACACACACACACTCAACACACACACACACACACACACACACACACACACACACACACACAGAGAACAAGAGACAGAGACAGGGACACAGACATAGAGAGCGAGGTGAGGGGGGGGGGGAGAGAGAGAGAGATAGGAGAATGTTTTGCCGTTTTGACTTTATCATAAATGTATTTGACTGCATAGTGTTTGCGATGTTGTAGGTGAGTATGTGTGTCTCACAAAAGTGTGCGTGTGTGTATATGGTGCTATGGGGTTTCATCTCTGATTGAGACTGCGTGGCATGTCTATACTCTACGCTTACTGTCGTGAAATATATCCTGGAGTCAACCAGGCCCGAGAGATACAGATATCTGCGGTGCTGGTCAGGAGGTTTGAGCGACACCCTCAATGATGCATACATGAGGTGAATGAAACTCGACTGTGTGAGTTCATGTCTAGTCCAGTTCCGTTTTCCCAATGATCATAAAGTACTTTGTCCTCAAATCTCCTGGATAGACGTATGCTCAACTGGTGGTGGTTGAGACTGAATAATCTCGCAAGGATTTCGACAGGACTGACAGGGGATTCGAACCCACAACTTTCCAGCCGATAGTCTATTTTGCTAAACACTAAACCACTGCGACTGGTCATGACCTGGTTTCTTGTTTAACTAAAGTCAGTCTCCTTTTACACATATTTATGAACAAACTTTTCCAGTTTTCTTAAAGGTTTATCAAGGCAATATTACTGTGTGATTTTCAGTTCATCGCCAAGTCGAATAAAATCAACGCATCCAGTTTTATGACCATTATTTTTTTTTTAACAAGAGACACGAAACAAACAATATAAATCAGTACAAATAACTTACTTTTTCTTAGGTCTTTTCTACATACTCAGGTTACCACAAGTATTTCCCAAAGACAAAAACAAGTACTTTATCGGTGTAAAAATGCCAGTCTAAATAACCATATCAGTGTCCACATAAACAGTCTTCGGTGTGCAATATCTCAAAGATAATGGACAAGGATGTGGAGCCGATCACTAGATCCGTCTAAACTCTTTATTTATACATTCTGACGCTCATAGACACAGGCTTCAACATAGATAACAGTCAGGAACTTACACGTGGATGCCTGGCTTTGGTTCTTCAGCCTCATGGTAAGCCTGCTATCACATAACAGGGACTTGGCATGCCACTGACATGTGATCACTTCTTGGTCATATAATTCTGGCTTACCGGAGAAGAAAAAGTTTTTCCTGGTAGGGACAACATATTTACAAATAGCCGACAACAAAGACATTTATCACAAAAGTTTTTCCTGTAGGGACGACTTATTTACGAATAGCCGACTACAAAGTCATTTGCCACAAATATAACAGTGAGAGAGAAGGGGGCAGAGAAAGAGACAGAGTGAGTTAGAGAGAGAGTGAGAGAGAGAGAGAAAGAAAGAGAGAGGCAGGGAGAGACACGGAGAGAGAAAGAGGGAGAGAAAGAGAGAGTGATAAAGAGAAAGAAAGAAAGAGAGAGAAGAGAGAGACATACAGACAGACAGACAGAGAGATAGAGAGACAGAGACAGAGAGACAGAGACAGAGAGACAGAGAGAGCGGAGATAGAGAGAGGGAGACAGAGAAAGGAGGGTACACACACTGAGACAGACTACATGGATGCAAAAACAAATAAAGAGCGAGGGAGGGAGATGTGAAAGGAGGGACAGACAGTAAAAGAAAGCAACTTCCATTACACAGCTGAAGCGAACAAGGAGGGAAAAAAGCCCAAAGAACGAAAATACCAACAGCGATAGCAGACATTAAGTTAAAACAATTCCCTGATTTTTTTCTGTTGTTTCAACGCATTTTCTACTTCTATTTTGTATCAAATCTTTCCTTTTCTTTTCATTAACAAATTCAAACAAGGACAGTAGGACAGGGATTGTGAAATTGAATGGGGAAGATTTCCTTCTGGACTCTGTTCCACACAGGTTGATAAATTCAAATACTGGGAACGATCATTTCATCAGACGGCAGATGCACATCAGAAATAGCCAGCAGAATCGGCCAAGCCAAAATAGCATTCAAGAAGATGACAAGCATTCTTACCAACAAATGCCTATCAATTAACATCAGGAAGAGAGTTCTTGAATGTTATATAGAACCAATACTGTTGTACGGATGTGAGGCGTGGACAGTCAACAAGCAAAACCAGAACAAGATTGAGGCAGCCGAGATGTGGTTTCTAAGAAGAATGTTGAGAGTTCCATGGACAGCAAAGAAAACAAACGAGACAGTCTTGATGGAGGCGGACACAATGACAAGCATTCTTACCAACAAATGCCTATCAATTAACATCAGGAAGAGAGTTCTTGAATGTTATATAGAGCCAATACTGTTGTACGGATGTGAGGCATGGACAGTCAACAAGCAAAGCCAGAACAAGATTGAGGCAGCCGAGATGTGGTTTCTAAGAAGAATGTTGAGAGTTCCATGGACAGCAAAGAAAACAAACGAGACAGTATCGATAGAGGCAGACACAAGTAGATCACTCATAAGGAAGATTAGGAAAAGATAGGCAACATTTATAAGCCATTTTATGAGGAAGGGGATTTAGAACACCCGGTCACATCGGGAAAGCTGGAGGGAAAGAGAGCACCAGGTAGACCCAGGGAGAAAATGCTGTACGGACTTGCAGAGTGGCTGGGGACGAGGAAGGTGGGGGAGATGCTAGGGGCAACGAGAGATAGAGACAGATGGAAGTCCATGATCGCCAAAGCCATGCGGCAAGGCACCTGATGATGATGATGACTCTGTTCCACATGTCTCTGGGAACGAATACAAAACTGTTTGTTGCGCCTGACCAACACCTGCAAAACTCTGTGGCTCTTAGCAATGTTGGTTCGGTGCCACACAGTTCCTGTTTTGTACTGGCTTTGTTTTTGTGTGTCTTTATGAATTGTCTTAGCGTCTCTGAACGTTCCATCCTGCCTGTTCCTGTTTGTCTGTTTTCTCTGTATGTGTGTCTATCTGTCTTTGTCCAGGTTTTCATGTCAGTATGTTAACTTTCCATCTGTCAGTCTCTGTTTCCTTGTTTCTGTCTCTGTTTCCGTCTGTCTGTCTGTCCGTCTGTCTGTTAGTCTGTCGTCTGTCTGTCTGTCTGTCTGTCTCTGTCTATCACATACACACAAACATATACAGACCTGCATGCACACACAAGGCACATGCACATGCTCACGCACAAAAACAAACCCAAACCCACCACTCCTACAGTCATCCCATCTCAGACCTCCTTCACCCTCACTGACTTTATTAAAGCATCGACACGACACATATCCCTTAAACAGTACCCCCCAAAACAAATGTGACTGCCTGCGTTCAAGCAAACAGGAACCAGAAAAAATAAAACACGAGCAACGGATCAGAACGGGTATTTAATACAATCAGACAAGACAGGCGCAAAAAAAAAAATTGTGATCTTACGTCTACGTTTGAAAAAGGCCACTTGGCCGAAAATTTGCGCCTGTCTTGTCTGGTTGTATTAAATACGCGTTTTGATTTCTTTGCGTGTGTGTGTGTGTGTGTGTGTGTGTGTGTGTGTGTGTGTGTGTGTGTGTCTGTGTGTGTCTGTGTGTGTGTGTGTGTGTGTGTGTGTGTGTGTGTGTGTGTGTGTGTGTGTGTGTGTGTGTTTTCTAGTACCTGCAAGCCTCACAGACTTTGCTTTATCACTCACAGAACAACCCCGCTGATATAAAGAAAGGCGAACAATGTAACAGATGATGGCATCCAGAACAAAGACAGCCCGTTCCCCTAATACCTACCACGTCCTGTTTCTTCAACCGCCAACCCCCCGAGACGCGGCACGTTGAGTGTGACTCGATGAAAGAACTTAACTTTGGCTGGGGCGTCAGTCTTTAGGGACCAGAATAGTCACTAGAGCTGTGTAGCAGCTACATGTAACATATAAGTAAGTCAGAGAATGCATATACGCACGTTCTCTCTCGTGTTTTTTTGTTTGTTTGTTTGTTTTCTATGGTTTGGCTGGTTATTCATTTTGTTTTGTTGGTGGTGGTGGTGGTTTTGTGTGTGCATCTCTCTCTCTCTGTCTGTGTCTGTGTGTCTGTCTCTTTCTCTCTCTCTCTCTCTCTCTCCTCTCTCTCTC
>CM060314.1:18128586-18136086 GCA_030674185.1 Monoplex corrugatus
TTGCTTTCCTGTTTATGATTAGGTGCTCAAAGTTCTCTTGCCTCATAAGATGTCCTACAAATGTTGCTTTTCTTAATCTTCTTCATTAATGTTCGTTTTGTGTTTGCCTCTTTCAAGACTGTCTCGTTTGTTTTGTTTGCCGTCCATGGAACTAGTCACATTCTTCTTAGAAACCACATTTCACCTACCTCAGTCTTGTTCTGACTTTGCGTGTTGAGTGTCCACGCTTCACATGGGCACAGCAGTATCGGTTCTATATTACACTGATGAACTGTCTTCCTGATGTGAACTGATAGGCATTTGTTGGTAAGAACGCTTTTCATTTTCCTGAATGCTGTTTTAGCTTGGCCGATTCTGCTGGCTATTTCTGATGTGCATGTGCCGTGTGGTGAGATGACCGTTCCCAGATATTTAAACTTACCAACTTGTCTCAATGCTGTGACAAACAATATTAATACGGCAGAAACATTTGTATCAAAAATTTTAGTTTAAAACGTACACATTCAAGAAATTCCCATCGATAGAAAAATAACATGTGCATGAAGTTCGTCATCATCAAGAATGCAGAACATAATCACATAAACGTATACTGGTAGGTCATACAGATTCCATGTATATAAGTAATGAACAAACATAGTGATATATCACAAAATATCTGAAACGAAAGGTAACACCAGCTGCCTTTTTTTGTCTTAAAGTGTGTAAGCTCCATCTCAGTTTTGCATCATGATTTTCTGTCTGACATTCTATAGTAAGATATCTTGTAAAACAAGTTATGTTTGGGGTTTGATCAACTTACTGCTTATATCAGTAGCCGTGGTATAGTGGTTAACGCAACGGACTACCGACTGGAAGGTTGTGGGTTCGAATCCCCATCAGTACCTTAAAAAATCATTGTGGGATTTTTCGGCTCTAACCGGCTCCTACCCAGAGTTGGGCGTGCTATGGGCTCATTGAGAAGACTGGAACCACACAGTCGAGTCTCATCCATTTCGTGGATGCGTCATTGAGGGTGTTGCTCAAATCTTCTGACCAACACTGCAGGTGTGTGTATCTCTCGGGTCTGGTTGACGCCAGGATATATTATGATAGTAAGCGTAGAGTACAACCCTGTCACGCAGTCTCAATCCTAGATGGAACTCCATAGCATTATGATTATCATCCTCATCGACATCATCATCATCACATAATGAAAACTGTTTCAGCTTCTGTGGCCATTAAAGTGGCGTAGAAAATGGGAGAAAAAAAATTATTAAAAAAAGGTGAGCACATAGGCAACCTCCCTGCGTGCAATGATCCTAAAAAAATAATAAATTAAAAAAAAATAAAATAAAAAATAAAAACTTACTGCTTATTTTGGGATTCTAATTCTATGTTCTCCTTCCTCTTGTAAAGCCATCTCCATATCTCTTTCAATCCTGCCTTTACGGCTATAGTGTGTGGTGTTTGGAGTCTGGAGTTAGTTCTAGATGGATTAATCGCATTTGAACAATTCCCTATGCTCTCCACCCAAATCTGCCAGCAATTATCTGACAGACTCCTTGTACATATGCAACAACAAAAAACTATGCGCTGGCAAGATCTTGAAATGGGGAGAGCACGAGACAATCAGAATTATTAGGAGCATAATGATGAGGCACCGAACAAACGAACTTTTTTTGGGGGGGGGAGGGGGAGGGGAAGGTGGTGACGGTGGGGGTGGTGTGTGAATAGTGGGGATCAGACTGGAGACATGATATCATAAGTCCAGGATTCTGTCAAAATAGCCCCGCCTTGTAGTTGTGTGGGGAACGTGATGTTGGTGATGAAGTTTCATCAGGGTTTTAATCTCCTCCTTTGGGGTTCCTCTGACGATGCGTGTTTCTCGTCCTTCCATTTTCACAATACAACGTTCTTGTAACAGACACAGGGGTGGGGGTGGGGGTGGGGGATCTAGAGAATTGCTGGTGACGTGTGCTAAATGAGGGTAGGATACTGGCGGTGATAGGGGCTGTAAGCGTCTGGATGGCTGGATCTAAACTGTACAGTCTATGAACATTATGTATACAGTATTTGGCTTTTTTAAAATCATTATCTATTAGTTGTTTGTCAATAATAAAAAAAAAATTAAAAAAACAGTATTAATGGTCAGTATGCACATTACACAATTCAGTTCTGCAGTAACTTAGCCTTGTCATAAATAAAGACAGAAGAGAATGTGTATAGTTGATATAAACATTATAACATGTACGTACAGTCTGATTCAAAGAAACTCTCATTCTGTGATAGAGTCTCTTCGGGTAAAGAAAAAAAAAAGATGAAGAAAAGATACATGTTTTCAGATATCATTCGTGCATGAACGGACACAATTCAAACGCAGACACTATAAACACTAGATGAAAGGCAATCATAATTATTTCTCTTGCATGGTTCTATTTTTCTATCTCTTTGTGTGTCTGTGAATTTTTTTTTTTAATTTATTTCTCAGTCTTCTGTCTACAGACATGACGGTAACTGACGATGAAAAGGTCACATTAGTTGATTTACATTCTACGTGCAGATTTGAAGCACACAGGAACCCATAAAGCCGATCAAGAAAAAAGTTAAGCCCATTGTAGAAGATACGCAACAGAGGGTGTAGACAAACACACTCGTATATCAAGCTATGATTCTTTTAATTTAAACTAAGTGACAAAGTACACCACAGAGTGTGTGGACAAACAAACTCGTATATCAAGCTGATTCTTTTTAAACTAAGTGACAAAGTCGATCCTTAGTACTGAGTTTTGTTTCCTGAAAGAGCAAGAACAAAAACCAAAACAAAACATGAAACCCTCGTGAAACTAGAAATGGTTATACCAGACAGGAAATATCCTTTTTTCGTAAGACTTTGCATACAAAGTGCAAGAGTTTTAGCAATGTACAACCCCTTGTTTGTAATCCAAAACAAGTGTGACTGCCCGCGTTCAAGCAAACAGGAACCAGAAAAAAAAACACGAAAGAAAACTATGAACGCGTATTTCATACGATAAAACAAGATACTTTTTGTCTTGTTTTGTTGTATTAAATACGCGTTCATATTCTTCTTTCGTGTTTTTTTTTTTTCTGGTTCCCTTGTTCGTAGTGACAGTTTTCGCACATAAATCACTTGCATGATTCGCATGATGTCTTTGTAATCCACATAGTGAAAGTGCATAAAATGCTGAACTTGTCATCCAACACTGGATGTTTTTTATGAGATATATAGACAGCCATGCGTAATAAAACCATTAACAGTATGTGCACAAAGACCAAAGTAAGGCTGTTACTTACTGTCATCGTTATTTTATAATGAATGTTTGTATCGAATCCACAGCATACTCGTAGTTTTACATGTTACTATGCTAGTTCGTACAATAATTGGTATTTCCAATTGCCATGGTTTGGTCCACATTCTTGAAATTAATAGTAATAAGAAGAACTAGACAAAGAGGACGAAGATGAATGACCGCTTGCACCCTGCCTCATCTGACAAGAACATTCAGTATTTAACATCTGGCACAATGAACAGAGGAAGACATACGAAGAACAAGTGTTCCTTATCCCCTACCGCTATGATCAAAAAGACAAACTACAAAGCAGATAGCGTTGAAGAAGTATTGGCAATAAATGGTCATATACTATCTACCACATGTCATTCCACGCTGTAAAGATGGTGGTAAACTTTTTTTTAAAAATGCACACAACCACAGTCCTATGAAAATACAAAACATTGAAAGCATCTCTCTCTCTCCCCTCTCTCTCTCTCTCCTCTCTCTCTCTCTCTCTCTCTCTCTCTCTCTCTCTCTCTCTCTCTCTCTCTCTCTCTCTCTCTCAAGATAGATGAAAACTCCTCTCAAGAATGGCTGGGAAAGTCCAGATACGCCTAAGCAGACTCTTTTTTTATTTTTGTTTCATTGAACAATTACCTTTACACAGCTTTTCCTCGCTTCTTTACGATTTCAAACTCACGTATCTATCAGCTAAAAGTATAGTTGTTATACTCTATACACAAAATAAACGTTGGTGAACTTCCTGGTCTGTGCAAAAGTGGATTCTTGAGAATGTTTTTTTTTTTCCTCTCCTGAATTTTGTTGTTGTGAGCAAATATGCATATGGAGATTGGCAATGGCAAGTTTAAAAAATGACTTTTAGTCAGTAACTGTTACCATAAAAACTAAAACATTATTGTCATTGTCTTTGTGTCATTGTCACTGTCGTTGTCATTGTCATTGTTCCTGTATATACAGTTGGAAGAATGTTTCAAGAAAATGTCTCTCCGTCCATCTTTCTGTCTGTCAGTATGTATGTGTGCATTTGTCTGCTTGGTTTCATTTTAAATTTAAACCTTTACCGTGGAGGGGTTAATGGTGACAAATGAAGTCTATGTGTGCTTTTTGTGATTTCGTTTTACTCTAAGCTAGCCTCGTGCTTACAAGGAAAGACGTTGACACGCATAAAACAAAATAAATAGCAACCTCTCAGAGGCCATGAACCCATATTGCAAAATGTAATGTATAAGACATAATGTCGGAGGTAACCCGTCAAAACAGTGAATCAGAACTAAAATAAGGAAAGCAGATATATCATTCTGGTATGTTTCTCAATATGTACATCCTGGGTTTTGTACGTATGGCATGATTTGTTTTTCAAGACTTTCTTGTCTATAGTAGAGCTTTGCGGCGAAAGATTTACATCCACTAAAGGTAATGTGAAGATTTTCTCATAAACTGAGCAGCTGAAGAGGAACAAGCTTTTAAAGTTCAAATGCAAAGTTGAAAATACTTTATAACTTAAGGATAAGAGCAAGGTACTGAGAGGCCTCAAGTTTCCTCTCAGTGAGCATCATGAGGTTAGAGTTCATCTCCTCTCCCTGCTGCTTTATATTCCGCTTTTCTGAAGACAGGCTCCTGTTTCCAGCTGCCTATAGTCATCATCATCATCATGACCCTGAAGCATGGCGTTGGCGATCATGGCCCTCCATATGCATCTATCCCCTGTCGCTGCAAGTACATCTTCCATCCTCTCTGTCCTCAGCCACCTTGCAAGTGCGTCCAATATTTTCTCCTTGGGTCTACCTGGTGTTCTCTTTCCCTCCAGCTTTCCTGTTGTGACCAGGTGCTCTAATTTCCCTTTCCTCATAAAATGTCCTATAAATGTTGCATGTCTTTTCCTAATTTTCCTTAATTATTATCTTCTTATGTCTGCCTCCATTAAGACTGTCTCGTTTGTTTTGTTTGCTGTCCATGGAGCTCTCAGCATTCTTCTTAGAAACCACATTTCGGCTGCCTCAATCTTGTTCTGCTTATAGTATGCCAGGTTTTTCAAGCTACAATACGAATCTGGTCGCCAGCCAGTTTGACATCCATGCTCGATCGTGCTAAAAAAAGAACTTGTCGGTCTGTTGCAAGTGCTATAACCACGGTCCTGCATTGGCTAAACTAAACACTAGAAACAACAAAAAGATTCCACTAAAAATAAACCCATCTGCTCATGATGGCTTGGGGTTGGGAATAGCACAGAGAGCGGTTTCCCCTAATTGCGTTTCCAGACTGGTTGGTCAAAAGTTGTTTCCTCTTTTAGGGGACGTCAGGTGGAGCAAATCATGACGTCTGGATTCAAGAAAAAACATTCAAATTACTCGTCCTCTCAACACCCTGCTGCTCCCTGCCGTCAGCACATCTCTCTCTCTCTCTCTCTCTCTCCTCTCTCTCTCTCTCTCTCTCTCTCTCTTCTCTCTCTCTCTCTCTCTCTCTCTCTCTCTCCTCTTTCTCCTCTTTCTCTCTTTTCTCCTCTCTCTCTCTTTCTCTCTCTCCTCTTCCTCTCTTTTTCTCCCCCTCTCTCCTCCCTCTCTCTCTCTCCTTCCCCCTCCTCTCCCCCTCTCTCTTTCTCTCCTCTCTCTTTCTCCGTCCCTCTCTCTCTCCTCCCTCTCTCTCTCTCTCCCTCTACTCCCTCTCTCTCTCTTTGTCTCTCGCTCCTCCCCCCTCTCTCTCATCTCTTAACGGGGCATGAAAACTCTCTTAATACAGGCTGGAGAATCCAGAGACGCCAAAGCAGCCTCTTTATTTTGTATACCAGAACAAATCGCTTTACACAGTTTTCCTCGCT
The DNA here is from genome assembly GCA_030674185.1 of Monoplex corrugatus. Classification (NCBI taxonomy): domain Eukaryota; kingdom Metazoa; phylum Mollusca; class Gastropoda; order Littorinimorpha; family Ranellidae; genus Monoplex; species Monoplex corrugatus. Next base: position 18,134,692 of record CM060314.1, read on the forward strand.
TCTCTACATTTAAAACTGACGTATCTACCACTTGAAACTATTGTTGTTGGAGGGGTTTTTTTGTTTGTTTTTTGTTTGTTTGTTTGTTTGTTTGTTATTTGTTTGTTTGCTTGTTTGTTTGTTTGTTTGTTTGTTTGTTTGTTTTGTTTGTTTGTTTGTTTTACCCTGTACACAAAATGAAAGTTTGTGAACTTTTCTGTGGTCTATACAAAAGTAGGCCCATGAGAATGTTTTAAGGTGTTTAGTAATAAGATTTACAGCATGCAGATAACACATCTCTTGGTGTGTGGCCGCTACGTGTTCATGAAATAAGCATTTCCACCAATTAAAACACTTAGTCTTATAAAGTCGCAGTATGCTCACTGGATATGCAAGCACGTTTTGCTCGGTAGATCAGTAGAACATGCCAGAATTTTATATTTTAGAGCGCCATTTTTATTTTCTACGTTTTGTGTCATAACAAAATACAGAAACATGGTCTAACAAAATATATCTATAACAAGTGTTAAATGCCATTATGATATATCAGAAGCATCTCAATAATTATATTTCAAAGACAATAGCCATGAACGTTTTTAATTGAATGTGGTGTTGCTAACATTGTTAATCTCCTCTTGATCATTCAGCATATCAATAAACATGATTATATCAATCAAAACTTAATGCGTTTTACACAGTCTGAATTAGATTCTTCTTCTGATACCCGCTGTACCTGATGGTCTTTGTCTCCATCACTCGCTCCCCCCCCCTCCCCCCCGACACACACACACACACTATCCACTCTATCTTCCTCTCTCTTCCTTTGATGTAAGTTCAACTCATTAACTTTGCCTCAAGAAGTATAGCCATACTCTGTTATGAAGTCAGTTCTTTATATACATTTTAAAAACAATACTCTGTTATGAAATCAGTTCTTTATATACATTTTAAAAACAATACTCTATTATGAGGTCAGTTCTTTATATACCGTTTAAAAACAATACTCTATTATGAGGTCAGTTCTTTATATACCGTTTAAAAACAATGGCTTTGATCTTGTCAAGTTAAATCCATTGCCGTTCTTTCTCCGTCTTGATCCATCTTTATTCCTTCTGGGCACGCTAGGCAGTATAGCGAAGAAAATATGACCACTATCTAAATTGTGTCACCCAAACTTTCAAGAAGGACAAATAAATGAGTGAGATGGTAAGCTTCAGACAGTTTATGTCTGTTATTGAGTCAGATAGTTGTTGGTGTTTCTAATGGACGTAGTCTTTCCCCTTATTCTATCAGCTTACATCACTCACGCCACAGTATTTTCTTATTTGCTCAGACGTTCTCCCTGTCATTGCCTCTATTTCTCTAAGTCTCCTCCTCGCTCCTCTCTCTCTCTCTCTCTCTCTCTCTCTCTCTCTC
>CM060314.1:18141086-18151086 GCA_030674185.1 Monoplex corrugatus
TCTCTATGTCTGCCTGTCTGTCTCTCTGTCTGTCTGTCTTCTCTCTTTCTCTCCCCTCTCTCTCTCTCTCTCTATCGTCTCCTGTCTCTGTCTGTCGTTTCTCTGTCTGTCTGTCTGTTATCTGTCTCCCTCTCTCTCCCTCTCTCTTGCTCCGTTCTCTCTCTCTTCTTCTCTCTCTTTCTGTCTGTCTGTCTGTCTCTCTCTCTCTCTCTCTCTCTCTCTCTTTCTCACACACACACACAAACACACACACTCTCTCTCTCTCGCTCGCTTGCTCTTTCTCTCTCAAAGATGGATGGAAAACACTAACAGTCGGGAGAATCTAGAGACGCCAAAGCAGCCTGATGTAGCCATTCTCTTTATTTATTTCATTGTGGCCATTGAACAAATTGGTTTTACACTGCATTTTCTCACATCTGTACCATTTCAAACTCTCGTCTCTACCATTTAAAACTGTCTACATTGCTTTATATCTTGTACGTGTGTACACAAATTGCAAGTTTGCAAACTTTGTGGTGTGAGTAAAAGTAGAACCTTGAGAATGTTTTAAAGTGTTTAATGATAACATTCATTCCATGTAGATAGTAAATGGTTTAGTGGGTAGTCGATGTGTGTATATGGGATAGGCATAACTGAACACTGAATCTGTTAAGTGACAAATATTGATCACTATGCATACAAACACAGTTCGATCAATGGATCAATTGCTGCAATCATATTGTAGAGCTCCTCTTTACCTTCTTTTATTTTTTCATAACATAATACAGAAACCTGATCTAACAAAACCTACAAGCAGTGTTAAGTAGCAGAGGGGTCTTGTTAATTATGTTTTAACGGCAATAGCTATGATTTTTGGTTGGTTGGTTGGTTGGTTGTGGTTGGTTGGTTGGTTGGTTGGTTCGTTGGTTGGTTGGTTGGTTGGTTGGTTGGATGGTTGGTTGGTTGGTTGGTTGGTTGGTTGGGTTGGTTGGTTGGTTGGTTGGGTTGGTTGGCTGGCTGGTTACTGTTGTGTTGCTTGCTTGCTTGCTTGCTTGCTTGCTTGGTTCGTTCGTTCCTTCCTTCGTTGCTTCGTTCCTTCATTCTTTCGTTCCTTCGTTAGTTTTTTGCTTAATATGTGGTTGCTATTGTTGTTACTTATCTAGCAATAAATTAACATCAACCAACACAACCATATGAATGTCAATGCACTGTTTTCCTGATACCTATCGTTCCTCGTGGTCTCTGTTTCTGTCACTCGCTTCCACCCCTCTCTCATTCTCTTTTTCTCTCCCCCCCCCCTTCCCTCCCTTCTTCACCTCTCTCTCAGAAAACAAATTCTGGCTAACAATTCATGCAATGTCACTAAAGTATAGCCGACCTCAAAATACTATCACTGCTGATGATTGGTACCAACATTTCTAACAAAGGTATGTGTTCTTATATTCAGTTCTGTTCAAAACAGGCAGCCAGTGCAGAGAGCGAAGAAGAGGGACCGACTTGGTCATTTTTTTTTACTTTCTGACAAAGCACGAGAATCTGAGTTTTGTGTGCAGTGCAAACAAAGGAAGCTGGTAGTCCAGTCCAGAGAGGAGAGCATTACAGGAATCAAGACGAGACAAAACAAGAGATGTCACAAGCTTTTGAACTGAATTGGATATAAGCTGGATGCCTTGTTATAAACCTATTCACCAGTCTGCCCCATCATACCTTTGTATGACAACATCGATACTTATACGCCAACTCGCATCTTGCATTCAGCTATAGATAGTCTTTCCCTTCGGGTTCCTACATTTAAACTATCAACTGTCGGCCAGGGTTCTTTTGCTGTTTCGGGACCATCTGCCTGGAATGAACTTTCATTCTCCCTTCGTCTATCACCTACCCTTTCTGCTTTTAAATACAGTTTAAAAACCCACCTCTTTTCCCGACAATGAATTTTGCAACTGCCTCTTTCCATTAGTTATTTTATCCCCCCGAGTGTTGTCAGGTGGTCTGCGTTGGTAGATAGACAGACAGACAGAGAGAGAGAGAGAGAGAGAGAGAGAGAGAGAGAGAGAGAGAGAGAGATATATATACATACATACATACATACGTACAACATACATGTATATACATACATACATACATACATACGTGCGTACGTACGTACGTACGTACGTACATACATACCTACAGACATACATACATACATACATACATACATACATATCATATACATACATACATACATATATACACACATGCATCCGTTCATACATATGTACATACATAAATACGTACGTACATACATACATACATACATGCATGCATACATACATACACACATACATACATACGTACGTACGTACGTACATACATACATACATACATACGTACATACCTACATACATACATACGTGCATACATACATACATACATACATAAATACATACATACACACATGCATACATACATACATATATACATACAAACATAGATACATACATACATACATACATACATACATACAAGCATACGTACGTACGTACGTACGTTCATACATACATACATACATACATGTATACGTACGTACGTACGTACGTTCATACATACATACATACATACATGCGGAATAGACAGATAGATGCAAGCCGGCAGACGGGCTTCGCAGATGGAAACATTATACATACATGGAAACATATACTCCTAATCATAATTTAAGGGCCACTTCTTCCTTCCTCTCTAATTTTAAGTTGAAATAATTGACAATGTTTAGAATTGATTCTATGTTTTATTTCATCATTTCCACACCTGTTTTGGAAAAAGAAATTAGCACAATGACCCATTAGTGAACAGCACATGCATTTAAAGGAACATCCCCCCCTTTTCAAAAAACAGAAAGTGTCAGATTTGGCCAATCTGTTTTCAATATCGCGTGTGTCCGCCCCGAGCCTGGATGCATGCTTCACAGCGCCGATGCATCGACCCCACAAGGGTACGGAGTGTGTCCTGAGGGATGGCCGCCCACTCGATCTGCAGGATGTCGACCAGCCTGGCCAGGGTGCCCGGTGGGGGGTGGTTGTCCCTGATGCGCCTCCCGAGCACATCCCAGAGGTGTTCAATTGGGTTCAGGTCAGGTGAGCACGCTGGCCAGGCCATACGGACGACTTCATGCTGCTCCAGGAAGTCGGTCACAAGGCGTGCTCGATGCGCAGGTGCATTGTCGTCCTGGAAGATGGCGCCTTGACCAAGGTCCACAAGCGCAGGCAGTGCCACGGCCGCCAGAACCTCGTCCCGGTACCGGACCCCGTTCAGGATGCCGTCAATGGGGAGCAGGGGGGTCCGGGTACCACGGCTCATGCCACCCCACACCATCACCGACCCGCCGCCGTACCGGTTATGCTCTTGGACAGTGGCGTCAGCGAACCTCTCCCCTTGACGTCGCCACACCCGAGCCCGGCCATCGTTAAAGGTCAGGGTGAACCTGGACTCATCCGAAAACAAGACCCGGGCCCACTGTTGCCTTGTCCAGGTCACGTGCTCCCTGGCCCAGGTCATGCGGCGCACTCTGTTGACCGGTGACAGCACGGGTCGGACGGCCGGTCTCCGTGACCTCAAGTTTGCCTCATGTAGCCGTCTTCTCACCGTGCTGCAGCTGATGTTAGCACCTGTTGCATCCCTCAGCTGACCCCTCAAGGTCACCGCAGTGGATGCCCTTTCCCTCAGGACGGAGAGGGCAAGGTAGCGGTCTTGCTGTCTTGTCGTTACTCTGGGTCGACCCGTGTGACGCCTTTCCTGGACTGCTCCAGTCTCATTGAAGCGCTCCAGCAGTCTCTGGATTGTGGAATGCGACACTTCAAGTCGTCTAGCAACTTCCCGCTGCGCTAGGCCTTCATCAAGCAGAGCGAGGGCTCTCCCCCGCTGCTCATCCGTCATCCGTCGTCTTGCAAGCATGGTTAAAACGAACCAAGAACGGGTCCTTTTTATCCTCGTCTGCGGGCAACTTTGGCTGGAGTAGTGTTCAAAAAGGGCTTGCCTTGCACGTGCAAAGCGAATTTTGTCGCTACCTTGCCTGCGTCGTCAGAGAGACCCTGCTGAAGATTCGACAATTTCGTGTGGAAATTGTCTTCCTTGGGCCGCCCATTGCAAATCGGCAAATCCCCAAACACGTGCCAAAAGGAAACTGCAATGTTGTCTGAGCTCTTATCCATTCAGTTACGGCAACGAATTGGAGAAAAGAGTAAGAGAAAAGAGGTTATTTCTCCTTTCAAAAATTGACTCAAAAACGTTCCTGGCCCTTCAATAATGACGTGTAGTATATATATATACATACATATACATACATATATATACATACATACATGTACATATATATATATACATATATATATATATATGTATATATATATATATATATGTATTATATATATATATTATATATATATGTATATATATTATATATATATATTGTATGTATGTATGTATGTATATGTATGGAAATATAGATACATATTTTTATATATGTATATATTTATATATATATATATATATCTTTTTGTGTGTGCGTGCGTGCGTGTGTGTGTGTGTGCGTGTGTGTGTGTGCGTGTCTGTACGTCTGTGTGTCTGTCTGTATACGTGTGTCTGTGTATGTATGTCTCTCTCTCTCTCTCTCTCTCTCTCTCTCTCTCTGTATATATATATATATATATATATATCTTCTTATATGTCTCTGTGTGCGTGCGTGCATGCGTGTGTGTGTGTGTGTGTGTGTGTCTGTCTGTCTGTCTGTCTGTTTACTGTGTCCATCTCTCTCTCTGTGTTTCTGTCTCTGTCTCTGTCTCTGTCTCTCTCTGTTTCTCTCTCTGTCTCTCTGACTCTCTCTGTATCTCTTTCCCCCCCCCCCTCTCTCTCTTTCTTTCTCTATCTATCTATCGATCTGTCTCTGTGTGCGTATGTGCGTGCGTGTGTGTGAGAGAGAGAGAGAGAGAGAAAGAGAGAGAGAAAGAGGGAGTGTGTTTAAGTGTGTGTGCGTGCGTGTGTGTGTGTGTGTGTGTGTGTGTGTGTGTGTGTGTGTGTGTGTGTGTGTTGTTGTGTGTGTGTGTGTGTGTGTGTGTGTGTGTGTGTGTGTGTGTGTGTGTTGTGTATGTGTGCGTTTATGTGCGTGCGTGCGTGCGTCAGTGTGTGTGTGTGCGTGCGTGTGTGTGTGTGTATGTGTGTGTGTGTGTGTATGTGTCTGTGTGTGTGTGTGTCTGTGTGTGTGTGTCTGTGTGTGTGTGTGTGTGTGTGTGTGTGTGTGTTGTGTGTGTGTGTGTGTGTGGGTGTGTGTGTGTCCGTGCACGCGCTGTCTGATCGGTATGACCCGTCTTGAAATCTGGATGACATCAATGGGCAGAGACGGTTGCGTGTGTGCAGTCTATAACGTGTGCTGTGTATTGATGAACCTAAAGTGAACGAAGGGGAAAAACCATAATGGAATGTATTTTCATCCCATGATTCATTACCTTTCCTAGCACAAGTTGCTCATCAGAAATCACATAAAAAATTAAAAGATTGCTGTAATATATTTCAAACAAATACAAAATCAGTGATACCATCCTACTTAACTGGCAAAGTTAAAAAGCTACACACACAAAAAAAACTCGCTTTAACTAGACTATAATTAAGAAAAGTTACCAGTGGCTGTAGTGTAGTGGTTAACGCAACGGACTACCGACTGGAAGGTTGTGGGTTCGAATCTCCATCAGTCCCTTCAAAAATCATTGTGGGATTTTTCGGCTCTAACCGGCTTCTACCCAGTTGTTGGGCGTGCTATGGGCTCTTTGGGAATACTGGAACCACACAGTCGAGTCTCATCCACTTCGCGGATGCATCATTGAGGGTGTTGCTCAAATCTTCTGACCAACACCGCAGGTGTTTGTATCTCTCGAACCTAGTTGACGCCAGGATATATTATGATAGTAATCGTAGAGTACAACCCTGTCACATAGTCTCAATCCTAGATGGAACTCCATAGCATCATGATTATCATCCACATCGACATCACCATTATCGCATAATAAAAACTGTTTCAGTTTCTGTGGCTATTAAATTGACGTAGAAAATGGGACGAATGAAAAGGTGAGCTCAAAGGTGACCCCCCTGAGTGCAATGATCTAAAAAAAATTAGCCTGCAGAATCGGCCAAGCCAAAACAGCATTCAAGAAGATGAAAGGCATTCTTACCAACAGATGCCTATCAATTAACATCAAAAAGAGATTCCTGAATGTTATATAGAACCAATAGTGTTGTACGGCTGCGAGGCGTGGACAGTCAACAAACAAAGCCAGATCAAGATTGAGGCAGCTGAAATGTGGTTTTTAAGAAGAATTTTGAGAGTTCCATGGACAGCAAAGAAGACAAACGAGACAGTCTTGATGGAGGCAGACATAAGTAGATTATTCATAAGGAAAATTAGTAAAAGACAGGCAACATTTATAGGCCATTTTATGAGGAAAGGGGAATTGGAGAACCTGGTCACAATGGGAAAGCTGGAGGGAAAGAGAGCAGCGGGTAGACCCAGGGAGAAGATACTGGACGGACTTGCAGAGTGGCTGGGACAAAGAGGGTGGAATAGATGCTTGAGGCAACAAGTGATAGAGACAGATGGATGTCCATAATCGCCAACGCCATGCGGCAAGGCACCTGATGATGATGATGATTATAGCTGTTGATATTAATCAAAAGCGTTCTTTGTGACTTTTTTCTTTCTTCCATTTTTGTTATTTAATGGACAGAAATCAGTGGAATAAAAGTATATGAATCATACATAAAATCAGGTGGTAACACATAAAGTTAGCTGTAAACATTAATAAAATGTGTGTGTGTGCTTTGAGGGTGTTAAAGAGGCCGTGTTGTCACACTGTATTTTTCTTGTTCACGCTTTTCAGTTATCTGCTGACCTCCAGCTCTTCCTCCCTGCCAATACCCATGCTGGTACAAACATATCTTTGTAAAAATAATAAAAAGTGTGTTGTGTGTGTGTGTGTGTGTGTGTGTGTGTGTGTGTGTGTGTGTGTGTGTGTGTGTGTGTGTGTGAGTGTGTGTGTGTGTGTGTGTGTGTGTGTGTGTGTGTGTGTGTGTGTGTGTGTGTGTGTTGTGTGTGTGTGTGTGTGTGTGTGTGTGTGTGTGTGTGTGATTACACAGTTTGACCTGTCTTTGAAACTAAAAGACATCATTCAGTTCAGATTATGTGTGGGCAACTTCTGACCTGTGCGGTACATAAGTGAGACCCGGAAAAGAACCTACAGTTTCATCTATGATATATCGTCTTCCTTACCTACAATTTCATCAATGATATATCATCTTCCTTACCTACAATTTCATCTATGATATATCTCTTCCTTACCTACAATTTCATCATGATATATCGTCTTCCTTACCTACAATTTCATCTATGATACATCGTCTTCCTTACCTACAATTTCATCCATGATATATCGTCTTCCTTACCTACAATTTCATCTATGATATATCGTCTTCCTTACCTACAATTTCATCTATGATATATCGTCTTCCTTACCTACAATTTCATCTAATGATATATCGTCTTCCTTACCTACAATTTCATCTATGATATATCGTCTTCCTTACCTACAATTTCATCTATGATAATCGTCTTCCTTACCTACAATTTCATCCATGATAATCGTCTTCCTTACCTACAATTTCATCTATGATAATATGTCAACATTACCTACAATTTCATCATGATATATCGTCTTCCTTACCTACAATTTCATCATGATAACATCGTCTTCCTTACCAACAATTTCATCTATGATATATCGTCTTCCTTACTACAATTTCATCTATGATATATCGTCTTCCTTACCTACAATTTTCATCTATGATATATCACTTCCTTACCTACAATTTCATCAATGATTAATATCTTCCTTACCTACAATTTCATTATATAAATTATCTTCCTTACCTACAATTTCATCTATGATTATAGCGTCTTCCTTACCTACAATTTCATCTATGATACATCGTCTTCCTTACCTACAATTTCATCTATGATATATCGTCTTCCTTACCTACAATTTCATCTATGATACATCGTCTTCCTTACCTACAATTTCATCTATGATACATCGTCTTCCTTACCGTTTTGTGCTGCACTAGTAGAAATAAAACAAATGAAAATAAAAAAGACATACAAAACCTTGTGAACATAATAGAAAGCAAAAATGAAGGGCTGGAAGTAAATAGCATGAAGACTGAAGTCATGGTAATCAGTCAAAAAAACACACACACAAGAAATCCTCACAAGCAAAATAACAGCAAATGGCACAACCTTGAGACAGGTTGATAAGTTTAAATATCTGGGAACGATTATCTCACCAGACGGCAGATGCACATCAGAAATAGCCAGCGGAATCAGCCAAGCCAAAACAGCATTCAAGAAGATGAAAAGCGTTCTTACCAACAAATGCCTATCATTTAACATCAGGAAGATTAGGAAAAGACAAGCAACATTTATGGACATTTTACGAGGAAAGGGAAATTAGAGCACCTAGTCACTACAGGAAAAATGGAGGGAAAGAGAACACCTGATAGACCCATGGAGAAAATATTGTACGGACTGGCAAGGTGGCTGAGGACAGAGAGGGTGGAAGGTGTACTTGCAGGGACAAGGGATAGATTCGTGTGGAGGGCCTGATCGCCAACGCCATGCAGCAGGGCACATGATGATGATCATCATCATCTGGAAGTTTTCTTCGCATGGTGCTCAGTTAACAGATATCAGATCTGTATGTAAAATATAGTTCCTTATTTACGTTCAATTTTTATTGTTTTGTTGTTTTCTTTGTTTGTTTCTTTCTTTCTTTATTTCGTTATTTGTTATGTAATTTCTTTCTTTGCTTAATGCAGTCATGCTGAACATTGCAAAAAACAGCAGAAAAATAATGAAATTAAATCGATGGAGCATCAAAGCTAAAAGAAACACATCTAGTGAATTTGTAGATCTCACAAGGTTATAACCAGTCTTGTTTGTGTGTTTATGTGTTTGTTTGTTTGCTTTGCTTTTATTTTGTTTTGCTTCCCGTGGATGAACTAATCAGACAAAACAGAAAGGATATGAAAACGATTTGTTGCCAGATTAAAACGACTGTAGCTAAAAGTTATCCTTTTGTAACCCACGTCTTTCTCATAATCATGGAATGGAAAAGGGAAACTGCAAGCCATAGCTCAGAAAGGTTTTACGTCAACAGACAACTGATTCAAACATCTCAGTTGAGACCATCAGCAAGGTGCCAGCTCATCATGACGACACGCGTAACGTACAGAGTGAAGCACGTGCAGGTTGAATGGCGCCAGCCCCCCCCCCCCCCCCAGCATCGATTTGTGAATATGGAGGAGAACGCTGGGCCATTACACAGACGTGACAGCAGGATGAACAGGATCTGACAGCATCCTGTGCCTTGTAAAAAGGTCGTGATGTAAAGAAACAAATGGAGAATTGCCGGTGGTGTCTTGCTAAACGAAGACAGGGTGGTTGCGGTGATAGGGGCTGTTAGTGTCAGGGTCGGTTATGGCGGCACACAAGTGACAAAATTAAATGAATTATATGCTCCGTAACATGGCGTTTGCACATTAGGGGCAATACAGCGTGAATGCACGCATATTGGAAAAAACAAAACTCTAAGGAAACTACAACAAAAAAGAAAGATAAAAAAGAAAAGAAAAGAAATGAAAACAACATAAAAAAAACTAAATGAATAAATATATTCATAGGAAAAATAATAAAATGCTTCTTCCATTTTCTGTCTATCATTAACCTTTTGCTGCCCGTTTTTAAGCCCATTTGTCGCGGTCTTTTTTTTTTTTCGTGTTATTTTTCTATTTGCTACCCACACAATCGTAGTTTGATTAATGATCTATAGGCTATTTGCCGCTCATATGATAAGATTTCTTATCTATATGCTTTCTAATAGGTCGGTCTAATATTGCTGTCATTACACTCTAAAAATGCTGAAGCAAAACTGAGTTTAATTTT
>CM060314.1:18166086-18178586 GCA_030674185.1 Monoplex corrugatus
CGATAATTTCTAATCTCTCTGACAATGAGAATGGCGGTGGCAGGATCTTGTTTCAAAGGTGCAGATAGGAAAAAATTTTCTTATTCAAAGCTGAACAGCATGGGTTGCCTCTTTCACACATCTTTCGTGTTCTTCATATTCATATATTTATCCATTTATGTATTTACTTATTTATTTACTTATTTATTTACTTATTTATTTATTCATTTATTTATTTATTTTATCTATTTGTTTGTTTGTTTGTTTATTTATTATTTATTCATGTATTCATTCGTTTGTCATTTATTTATTTATTCGTTTTGTATTCATTATTTGAACTAGTTATTTATTTAGTTAGTTGGGTAGATAGTTAGGTAGGTAGGTAAATAGGTAGGGTGGTAGTTAGTTCGTTCGTTAGTTCGTTCGTTAGTTCGTTCGTTCGTTCGTTCGTTCGTTAGTTAGTTAGTTAGTTAGTTAGTTAGTTAGTTAGTTAGTTAGTTAGCCAGCTAGCTAGTTAGTCAGTTATTTAGTCAGTTAGTTAGTTAGTTAGCTAGTTAGTTAGTTAGGTAGGTAGTTAGGTAGTTAGTTAGTTAGTTAGTTAGTTAGTTAGTTAGTTAGTAACTAACTTTAGGAAGGCAGGTAGTTAATTAGTTATCTATGTGTGCATCTATTTCTCTACTTAGTTGTTTATTTACTCATTTATCGGTTTATTCGTTTGTCACTTTATTCATTTGTTCATTGTTTGTTTATTTATCTATCTATTTATCAGTTTATTTACGTATGTATTTGTTTCTTTATTTGTTCATTCATTGAAGTATGTGAGTGCTTTTTGAGGAATGCACGTTTATATGTACTAATCTATATTACCTAAACATTATGTTGCAGACATATAAGTTCGTTTGAATGAATAATACGAGCTGGCCAGGCCCTGAGGTCCTACCTAGATAGTTCCATAACCATAGGGTCGTAGGGGAATGAGGTGGCAGAGACCTCATTTTTTCCCGGGGCCATAATATTGTATTGCAATATGTGTTTATATTTATGTTTATATTTATGTCACTCATATCATTTATGCATTCATTTATTTATTTATGCATTCATTTATTTATTATTTTATTTATTATCATTTATCTATTTTATCTATTTGTTTGTTTGTTTATTTGTTTATTATTTATTCATGTATTCATTCATTTATCATTTATCATTTATTTATTTGAAACATCATCAAAAAAGATAGGTACAAACAAAAACACAAAAGACTGCCGGAAGACAGTTCGTAGTCTGTATTATGTCTTGTTGATAGCTAAACACGGGTAAAGAAAAAAAAAGAAAAAGTATGAATGGTCCGTCACCTTTCTTGCTACTAGCGCAGCAGGAACATAAAAGAACAACAGGTAACAAAAAAGTCTGGAATGTGTTTTAGATAGTAGGCATTTGTGTGGTAATGGACTTTTGGTGTTATTGCTGTTAGTCTAAATGCCAAGTATCTGAGGTGAGAGAAGTGAATGGAGTTCTGTAGACAAGGGTATAAATGCTGAAGCAGACATACTTCCTGAATTTGCCGCCCATAGAACACCATAACCATTTTGTTTGATGCATGGAGGTGAGTTGACTTTCTTCTGGAATTTCGAGAAGTAAATTGCCCCGATTACTACAACAATCGCCCGGTGTTTACAAGAGATCAATCTGAATCTGTCTAGCTATCCTTTATACGTGAACACATTCAGAAGATGGACATTACTGATCTGAAACCAACCCGCGAGTAACATACAGACAATGTCTTCAGTAGTTCCCATCCTTGTAATGACGATATGAGTGACATAAATATAAACATATTGCAATACAGTATTATGGCCCCGTGAAAAAATGAGGTCTCTGCCACCTCACTCCCCTACGACCCTATGGTTATGGAACTATCTTGGTAGGACCTCAGGTCTGGCCAGCTCGTATTATTCATTCAAACGAACTTATATGTCTGCAACATCTCGTGAAATGGCGCATAACTATCGCAACGCAAATCAGATGATACAAAAGATCATTTTCAAAAGCATAAACCTCACCTTTACCTTACATCCTTCCACCCTGATGTATGCTCGTCCCAGGCTTTTTCTACGAACTCTTGGGCGAACACACAAAAACACACATAATCCCAATAACTTCTTCCATCATCATTCTGTGTGTACGCATCCGCTTAGACAAGCGCAAGAAAATGCTTACACAGCTTCGTATGTATTAATTCCACCCAAAGAGTCTTCTCTCGTCATTAGTTTCAGTTTCAGTTTCTCAAGATGACGTCTTCGCCACGTGTATGGTGATCATGGCACAAGCCTTAAGCCTACACATAAACCCATGAGCTGGCCAGGTCCTGAGGCCCTACCTAGAACATGTTCCACCTGGTCTATATTTTTACTGGTATTTTATCAGCCTACCACTGGAATAATCTTGGTAACATGTAAATGACATGTGTATGTGTGTATCTTACCTTCAAAAAAGGAACACACATACCAAGTAGATAAATAAATAATTTAATGTCTGACTCACAACACAACTAGCTATTCTGTATAAACTCATCTCACATGACAGAATCAGCCCCCACCCCACCTCCTAGTCAATGCCCAAATGCTCAGCCTACCTATCAACTAGATGAAGCCAATATTTTCTTGATCATCGGTAGGTAAGTAAGTAAGTAGGTAAGTAAATAAGAAGTCAAGTAGGTAAGCAAGCAAGTAAGCAAGCAAGCGAGCGAGTGAGTGAGTAAGTGAATAAGAAGTAAGTAGGTGAATAAATAACTACAAAATAAAGGAGTATGTGGATATATAAACAGGTAAGAGATGAAAATAACAAATAACAGTAAACATATGCATACATCCACATGCCCGCACACAGACATATACATATACATTCATACATACTCTCGTCATTATTAAAAACGTACGTTGAAACGTGAAAAACCATCAGTACCTGTTGTCAAAGCTTTACTAGTTGATTCGACCGTTATGTTGAATCACTGAAATGACAGATCCTGCTTTAACCCTTTGATCCCCACACATTGTTCACTTACGGCAAAAACTTAACCCTTCGACTGCCTCTCCCTATCCACCAGCTTCCTGCATTGCCAACCATGCTAGCAAAAGCAAAAACTGAAGCGTTTGACTCCCTAACCCGAAGCTGGTGGATAGGGTGAGGGAGTCGTAAACGGATACGATTTTGCTTAGCTAGCATGGTTGACATACAGGATGCTGGTGGGGACAGGGTGCGGGAGTCAAAGGGTTAAGTATATGCGCTTTGTACGGTGCAATATTTGTCAGTTTAGTCAATGTTCATCTTGTTGTATAGTGCGTGCGGTAACTAGCGCGTGCAGGTTGAATGGCGCCGGCCCTTTGCCATTCGTTGTGGACATGGAGGGGGAAAGCTGGGCCATGACAGAGACGTGACAGCAGGATGGACAGGCAGACGGATAGGATATGACAGCGTGCTGTGGCTTGTAAAAGCTGGCAATATAAAAAGAGAGAAATGCCGTGGTGGTGTCTGGCTAAAAATGAAGACGAGGTGATCGCAGTGTCGAAAGGCTTTCAGTGTCTGGGTCAACTATGGCGACACATACGTGAACAATCCCATGACGTGATATTTTTTTCTACTTTTGCTTTCCGTCATTGTTTTGTGACTTTGCCACCAACCTCCATTTGTTTTTTGGTTTTTTTGTTTTGTTTGTTTTGTTTGTTTTTATGTTTGTTCGTTTGTTTGTTTGTTTTGTTTGTTTGTTTTGCTTTGTTTGTGTTTTTGTTTTGTTTTCTTTCGTTTTGTTGTTTTTTTTTTGTTTTTGTTGTTTGTAGTGTTTTATGGGGTTTTTTTGCTTGTTCAAGTTTCAAAGTGTATTGAGTGTGTGTGTGTGTGTGTGTGTGTGGTGTGTGTGTGTGTGTGTTGTTGTGTGTGTGTGTGTGTGTGTGTGTGTGTGTGGCGGTGGGTGTGTGTGTGCGTGTTTCGCAAGAGTTTATACTCGCATGTTTAAACACCACTTCACCAATGTACACGTAAAGAAATATATTTCTGACATTAAAATATAATACAGAGATTAGTTTGTAAACGTCATCTCTACGTTCTGGATTTTTATTAAAACATTCTATTTTACAGCGAAACATTCTGATATATCCAAGACAGTCGCGGAACAGATGAACGAAATATGGCAACGATGTTGTAGAACACATTTTTCTGCAGAGCAGACTGGAAAATGGAGTTGACGTTGACGGAAATGGTTTACACCTAGTTTTTCTAGCAATAAAAATAACACAGCCATCAACACATTGTCTTCAACATCAGCTCTAGCGTATAAAAGAAATAAAAAAAATACATATGAAAGACACAAGCGAGTGTGTGTTTACCGAGAATGCAGATTTGGTTGACAAACAGTAAAGAAAGAAAGAAAAAAATAAAGATTACCTAGAGAAACAAGCAAACAAAAAAGACAGAATGAATGAAGATGCAAAATAACACAGACTGTAGCAAAAATAAGAAAAGAAGGAAGGAAGGAAAGAAGGAAGGAGAAGAAGAATGAGAAGAGATAAGAAGAATGAATGAATGAATGAATAATAATGAATGAATGAATGAATGATGAAAAAAAACAAAGCAGGAAAAGATTGGAACAAGTATTTTCTAGGTAATTACAACATTGTGTAGTATCTCATTTCCTCCTTTATAACGTTTGGAGACGTTTTCGTGATCGGGATAAGTATACTGATGTAGTCGACAGGAGAAAAAGGAGCCTCGACTTGTTCTGTAGGTTCTCTTTGTTCAAATGCTATAGGAATTTAACATGGTTTTTCACACGCATGCACGCACCTACACACAGACGCACACAAAACACACACACACACACAACACACACACACACACACACACACACACACCACACACACACACACACACACACACACTAAACAAAACTGCAGAGCTTAGATTGTAAAGGTTTCAAACTTGCGCTGGGTCTTTCAATGCATGCTTCTTGTCTTCGCACATACGATGCAATCAAATTGTTGCCACTTGATGAACAAAGGAAAGTAGCTTCTACTAAATTTTTGTTAAGAACCACCACTACAGAAAACATAATCGAAAATGAATCAAAATTAAGATCAGACACTGACTTTCCAAAAAGAGCTAAATCAATATCTTCACAGGTCACTCTTGCAACATATACATCTGACGTTATGAAAGGCTCTGGAATTGATCTAAAAGCGGATCCTGTATCTATAAGACCTTCCTTTTCACCAGTACCCAGTTGGGAACTCCAAAGAGCCCGATTTGACATATACCACACAGATTTGAAAAAAAGAAGATAATATCAACTTACTGGCAAGTCAAGTTAAATGTCATATAGAAGACTTTTATTCTGATCACTTGAAAATTTTCACTGATGGATCAATAATTGAAAGGCAAGCAGGCTCAGCGTTTTCAATACCTGCTCTCAAAATTGAGAAATCTTTCTATATTGGGCTCAATAAATCTGTCTTTACCGCTGAACTCTTTGCAATATTAATGGCTTTGAATTATATGCTAAGTCTTCCTAGGACAATTCTTCAGATACTTTTTTGTGTTGATTCAAAATCAGTACTTCAAGCTCTTGAATCATCAAAATTACAAACAAGATCTGAAATGATATTGGAAATTAGTCACTTGATTCATAGTTTATCATTAAGAGGCACTGATATTACTTTCTGCTGGATACCATCTCATAGTTCATTTCATTATAATGATATGGTTGATAGGGCTGCCAAACGGGGGGCAAAGAGCTCACCAGATTCAAATAATATACAGCTTTCTCTCTCGTTGCATGAGTGTTATACCTTAGTGGACACCTACGTATGGAAGCAGTTCCAAGATAAACAGAAAAAGTATAAAAAATGTTACATGAACTTTGAAATTAGCAAATCACCTAAGCCGTTTCCTGCCGGCAGAGTTATACAATCCCTTATATATAGGTGGAAACTTGATGCATTCAAAACAAAACACTTCAGGTATATAGTGTGTTTGTGTGGAAAGAAGATAACACATAGTCATATACTTTCATGTGTTCGGGTAACACGACATATTCCTATACTCTCTACAAAGACAATTTCTGATATATTTGCCTCACCATCATTAATGTATGAATTTTTTGTTAGCCTGTCAAAAAGTCCTATAGCGAATTATCTATTTCACTTGTTCACTGTTGTGGTTAGTCGATTCTTAGTTTTGACTTTTATTCATTTATTCTAGATGTTTATTAATTTTGTTTATTAGATTGTTTGTTTAAATCTTTAATTGTGATAACACTATTTGTTAGATTTACCTTCCTCTCAGAAATAATTGTTTTCTTGATCATTTTTTTTTAAAGATCAAAATTGATAATTTTCATATACCCTTCACTCCTCCTGTATTCCCCCCCCCCCCCTTTTTTTTTTTTGTGTGTGTGTCTAAAATCACTTTAGTGAATAGACATTAAATCGAAGACCACCACACACACACACACACACACACACACACACACACACACACACAGAGAGACGCACACACACATATACATCCATACATACATACATCCATACATATATACATACATACATACATACATCCATACATACATACATACATACATCCATACATACATACATCCATACATACATACATACATACATACATACATACATCACCATACATACATACATCCATACATACATACATCCACCATACATACATACATACATATATCCATACATACATACACTCATTCCTTCACAATCTCCCTCATGCTGTCTCTCTTTTTTCTTTCTCTCTCTCTTTCTCTCTCTCTCTCTCTCTCTCTTTCTCTCTCTCTCTCTCTCTCTCTCTCTCTCTCTCTCTCTCTCTCTCTCTCTCTCTCTCTCTATCTGTCATTCTTTCACACACACAGAGAGACGTATGTATGTATATGTATATATATATAATATATATTATATATATATAAATATACGCACATGCGTACACACAACCTCGCGTCCTTGGTTGATTTACAGTCAATATCATCTCTTACTATTATAAGTTAAATAGGATACTTGGCCATCCTTAGAAGCCAGAGAACGCACAGGAATTATTTTCTATACTCTCTAACCAGTGTTCTGTAAATACTGATAGAGACCAGTGATGTCTTTCAACCCTGTAAATGATCACGTGCCAGGATTAACCATTTTGAAATTATCGTTAAATCTCCAATAATAACATTTTCCGACGTAGATGGATACGGATATTGGACTGGATATGATCCACAGAATACAAGTAGAGATCAAACACAGCTACAAAGACGCACGCACCGTTTCTGTAATATGGATATTCTCCATTCACCTACTTTTTTTTTGCGGGGGGGGGGAGTCTTTGACTCAAATTAAGACAGAGAAAAGCAAAGATTCAAATTTTTCCTATATTTCCGAGTATAGTACTTCAGTGTTGTAATGGGATTTTCCTTCTCTCGAATTACTCTTATCTGAATCTGTCTTTCTTTTAAGTCATCTACTATTTCTGTATGATCACCCACACTTATAGTTCATTAATAGACCTGCTGCAAACAGATGACCAGTCTGTGCGCTATTAGGATTAAATTGTAGGATAAGGGTCTTGTGTCCTCTATTACAGTACAGATGACATACTCCTATTTCAGAAGACTAGTACGAAAACAAAATGTAATTTGTTTGAAGTTGATGGCAGTAGGCGACGCTTTAATGGAAATGGATAAGAAATTGCGTGTGGTAGAACTATTCATGGTGAAACGTGCTTCAAAAAAAATATGGAAATAACTTTAATTCCTGTCTGTTTGCCCTTACCGTCGCAAGGGAGTCAACCCTGCTTCCCCTGTCTTGGGGTTGAGCTAAATCATCTGCAGTTACCCTTTTTGAAAATGCAGCCCCCACACCGCCCCCCTCCCACCTTCAGCAGTCATTTCATGTTACCATTGGATGCTGTAATTTGTTCTTAAGGGATTTTTCGCAATTGGACGATTTCATATGCAATCTATTCACATCTTCCACCAGTTGTCTGGCAGACTCCCTGAAAGGGTGAGAAAAAAACTGTGCGCCGGAAAGATCTTGAAATGTGGAGGAGAGGAGGAAAGCGACCTGTGAAATATTAAGCTGACACCATCAGAATGATGAAACCTTCAGGACAAACAAAAGGCTAGTTTTGTAATACTGCTGACTGGGATTGAACTCGATATATCAGATCTTAAATCCACGGCTCTCCAAAAGATAAAGAGATAAATGAATAAATGAAGACATGAATAAAGAGCCAGCATTAAAATACTTAACTGTGGATCGCTGGAGGATAGAACCCACAACCCCTGATTATGAATATGGTTCTCTAACAACCGGGCCAACGGGCAATCTGTAAAGGAAAATGCAGAAAAAGAAAGACAGACAGACAAGTAGAGAGACAAAGACAGAGAGAAACAGAGACACAGACACACACAGAGACAAAGAGAGAGACACACACAGAGATAAACAGAGACATAGACACAGACAGAGACAGAGAGAGAGAAAGAGAGGGTTCAACCCAGAACCTTTTCGTTATAAACATGGCGTTCTAATGCCTAAGCTGATGGGCCTCGATTCTAAGAGCGGATTGCCCAAAGGTTGAACCTACAAAGCCCTGCGTTACGAACATACCGCTCAATAACACCTGAGCTAACGGGGCCTCCGCTTTAACAGTGACTCGCCCAAAAGTTGAACATACATGTACAACCCTTTACATTCTGAGTTTGGCGCTCTGGCAGCTGAATTAGTTGACCTCAATTAAAAAAAAAAGTGGCTCGCCAAAAGGTTGAACCCACAATCTTTGCGGCATAACCATGACGATCTATCAGCTAAAGGGCTTCTATTTCAACAGAGGCAGTAGTAAAGGTTTAACCTTTTCACAACACTGCCTCACCACAGCTACTATGCCCTGTGCACACTGGGGGCAGGAAGCAGAAATGCCATGAGGACACCCTATTTTGGTCATTTTTATTTAATTTTCTTGAATAGGCCATAAAAGCTAGCTTATTGATGTTAGAACAACTTTTGCAGATCATTCTTTTGTCTCCCTGGTGAAGTAAAAACAATTTCTGTAAAGATTCATTTAGTTAGTATTTTGTGCTTTTGAAAATGTCAACGTAAGTGTCAAAATCAAAAATCCCAAACAGCCACAGGAGATTGATACAAGGTGTTATTTTTAGCATATGATGGCTAAAAACATAAAAGACATAAAAGACAATATTTCAACATTTTAGAACATAATGGAACATAATGATGTAAGGTCGGCGATGTCTTGAAAGACGAAAGGCTGCAAACCGCATGTTTCAGCAGCTGAGAAAACAGTTACTTGTGGAAATTTCCGAATATTTTTCATCCTGTTGGAGCATCATTTTCATCGCCACTGTCGTCACTAGCAGTGTCAACCTCAGTGTCGGCTTCACATTGATCAGGACAACACTCTAGCTAAAAATCTGGCTCCAAGATGGAGTGATTTGTTGCCTGACTACCCGAGTGAAAGATGTCACTAACAGCGATGATCGCACTTTGTTCGTTTGCTTCAACTTCGTCTTCAGCCGATGAATATGCGCGATCGTCCTCGTTTTGCGGCACGTCATCCTCAAAATCTTCCACTTCAGCACTTTAGTTACTGCTTTCATAATGATCAACGTCTAGATCATCGTCAGAACCGGCCTGAATGGTCAATTCTGCTAATTCGGCGGCTGTGAAAATTGTCCGTCTGGCCGTGTTTACAGTAATGTGAACGACGCAGGTAACACGAAGAGACAAAGAATTGGGGGTGGTTGCTTTCAACACAAATTCACCAATAAAATTGCCCCTTTTAAGCCGATTCATATGACGTAGAAGGGTGCCATTGTGTAGTTTCGACACGTTTTGGGGGAATTTCCAGTGACGTACTGACGCATTTAATTTTAGAACAGGCTTCGCGAACATTCTCGCTACGTGTCCACAGCGATCTTTTGGCCGTAGCGAGCGGGCTCACTACTTGTCCTGACGGCATAGGCAGGCGTAGCGACGATTCTCGAGTCATGTCCCGAAGAGGTTAACCCTCAACCGTTCCATTATGAGCATTCCAACAACCTTTCCATTATGAACTTTCCAACAATCTTTCCATTATGAACATTCCAAAAAGCTTTCCAATATGAACATTCCAACAACTGAGCTAGTGGGCTTTCATTTTAATAGTGACTTGACCAAAGGTTTAACCCATAACCTTTCCATTATGAACATTCCAGCAATCTTTTCATTATGAACGTCCTATTAAGTGAGCTAATGTGTCTCTATTTCAACAGTAACTCGCCAAAAGTTGACTCCCAACTCTTAAGCTATGCACATGACACTCTAACAGCTTAACTGATGGACCAGTGAAAACTTCAGTGACCACATGGTGGTTGAATTGACTTCCATGTCATCAGCATGGACTAAGTGATTAAAATATATAAATAAATAAATAAATAATATTATAAACAAGACATTTGAAGATAGCCATGGCCCCAAGATTTGGAAAAAAAAGGGTTGCTTCCGTTGAAAGGGCAATAACAAAAAAGAAAACCAAGAGAAATAACCCTTCTTTCCCTACTTTGGGCTGTTACTGTCTTAACGTACCTAACATTGTTGTCGATCCCTGGCAGTCATTCTGTTTTTCATGAGAGCTATACTTAGTTAGGTTATATGTATGCGATACACTTTCAAAGACACAAACATACATTTGCCATGTTTTTATCCGTAAACATCCATACAATGCATTGGGCTGTGCTTTTTTCACAGACACACTGGTTGACAGACTGACAATTTGTATGTAGAAATATTTAAGAATAAAAACATGTTTTAAATACAATATAAGCAAATAAGAAAACAAAAATAGAAAAGCAGAAAAGTTTGTTTTGTTGACTTTCGTATTGTGTTTCTTTTCTTTTATTCTTGTTTGTTTATTTGTTTGGTTTGGTTTGCTTTGCTTTGTTGTCGTTAATGACAAAACACACTGATAATCAAACTTTCAGGATCTTTCGATTTTTTCCTGATTTACTCAGAGATGGTCTAGTGGAAAAAGAAGGCAAAGTGTTCAAGGGATGAATAGCTGTCCAGACACCTTTACTCCTGATTTGTTTGCGTTATCCTCGCGTCAAGCAAAGATGGGAAAACAGCACTCAGCCTAACCAGTCTGATAGTTTAAGCAAGGGAAATAACTCCCCACAGCCTTTCAGCTTTCCCAAGACTGAACACGTTTGGAAACGACAATGAACCATAAACTGTTCTCAGTCATCCAAGAAGAACAACTCTCCGGGGAAATACTCACGATGTCAAGGGAGATAATCACCCCAAAACTCGGAGAAGACAGGGCGTGGCAGGAACATGACAGAAGTGAGGACTTTGAAACAGCTTGCCTATTCCTTCTTGGGTTGTTTCGTTAAACATGCGCTCTGCTATCACTGTGATTCAAGTTAGTTCGGTTCCAGTGCTGGTAGATTGAGTGAAGAGGGAAAGCTGTGAAACCAATTCATGTTGTTGTTGTTATTTTTTAAGATACTTTTCATTGATACTAGCACTGTGATATGGAATCGATATAGCCAAAATGTGTTTACCCCCAAAACCTGACTCCAATGTTAAGTACATTTACCTCACCAAGGTTCCTTTGGCTTTTTTCCTTCATTTTTTTTCTTCAATCCCTATACTACCTACCCATCCATTTTTAAATGTTTGCTTGTTGTGTCATCGGTATTTCTAAACTGTACATGTAGCTGTAGTTGACAACAACAACAGCAACAACAAAACTGTGGTTGACAACAACAACAGCAACAACAAAACAGTGTATCACCGTCGTTGTCGTCGTTGTCGTCGTCATCATCATCATCATCATCATCATCTCATCATCATCATCACTGTAGCACACGCCCTTCATTATCATCAGCAGCATCATCATCATCATTAGCATCATCGCAGCACATGCCCTTCAACACAAATTAGAAACCAGTACAATGTACTATCAGTATGATAGTAATGATGAAAGTAAAATTAAAGGTCTTCTGCTTTGTTTTATATTTTTGTTCTTGTGTTTGTGATCAGAACGGTCAGGCCCCATCTAATGATGAAGATGGTCTTATTTTGTTTTACAGTTTCTGCCGTCTGCCATGTATCTATGTGATCAGACGAGTTGTAGTCAGCCATGTCTCCTTCATCCCATTTGAGGGAGGTGACATCACTGCAGTATATATGTTCCGCTGTCTGGTCCTCTTGTTCAGAAGGCATCAAACAGACACTTTTTACCCGCTGTGCTCAGCGTTTCTAACACATGCAAATGTCTTACATTTTAAATGTATTTTCATAGCGAAAGAAAAATGGCACAGAGAGGTAGAGATAAAACCACAGACAGAAATAGAGAGGCAGAGACAGACAGGGTTAAAGACGAAGACAGATGGCCAGGGAATGAAGAAAATGCATTACGTTTTTGTTTTTAATCTCAAAGTACACAAGAAAGATTTAACGTGATGCCTG
>CM060314.1:18181086-18201086 GCA_030674185.1 Monoplex corrugatus
GTTCACCCAAGAGACGTGAAGGACCAAGATGCGCAAGATTAGACGACTTTCTCTGAAGCCTGCTGTCTCACTCAGAGTTATCCTACTTGATAGCTAAAGTGGCGCAAGTTGAATGGCCGTCACACTTTCATGACAGACTGGATGGCGTGCCAGTAGGGAGTTTGAATGAGAGAGAGACAGAGAGACATACAGACAGACAGACTTACAGACTGACACAGACACAGACAGAGAGAGAGAGAGGAGGGGGAGATGAACAGAGAGAGAGAGCGAAAGAGAGTGTGTGTGTGAGGGGGAGAAAGAGAAAGAGAGAGAGAGAGGGATGGAGCGGGAGGGAGAGGAATGGAGAGGGAGGGAGAGGAAGGGTGAGGGAGAGAAAGAATGAGAGAGAGAGACAGAGAGAGAAAGAATGAAAGAGAGAGACAGAGTGAGGGGGATAAAGAGAAAGAGAGAGAGAAGGATGGAGATGGAGGGTGAGGGAGAAAAAGAGAAATAGAGAAGAAGGGAGAGAAAGAGAAAGAGAGAGAGGGGGAGTGAGGGAGAGAAAGAGGAAGAGAAAGAGAGAGAAAGAGAGAGAGAGCAATAAATTTAAACTGACAAGATCAAAGACTGTTGTAAAAGTTGCAGAGACTTTGAGTTGACCCCTTGTGGTAAAGCGACACGAGCAGCAGTTACATCGATACCTATTCAAAGGAACGGAGACAGAGAAAGAGAGAATCTTGAAACTTGAAAACACTTCATGACAGATATCTTTATGAAAGACAGCAGCATTAGCATCCTTATGAAAGATAATAGCATTAATATCTACTGGACCTGTTTGACAGGTAGCCCTTGCTACTCTTCATAAAAAAGTAAGCATAAAAACAGAAGTCACAAAAGTGAAATGAGACAGAGAGAGATAGAAAGAGGAGGGAGGGACAGAGAAAGAAGAAGAGAGAGGGGAATGTGGATATATATATATATATATATATATATATATATATATATATATATATATATATATATATATATATATATAAACAGAGAGAGAGAGTCGTGGTGGAGGCAGGATAGTGAAATAAAGAATGTAGTTCTTTCTAATATTCAACCCTAAATCAGAGATGGTCTACACCGATACAAATACATCATGAAAGCATGAAGGTATCAAACCGTTGCAAAAGTAAAATATCAATGAGATATGCGGAAACCTGAAATTTAATAAAAAGTTTATTTTAGTCAAGGATAGTAGCAAAGACCCTATTGAATCTTAAAGTTTCTTTCTTTTATGTTTTTTTTCCCCTTGCTTGCTTGTTTGTTTGTTTTTAATTTGTGTTCACATATGTACTTGGGGTGTAGGGGGCTCTGGATAGAGGTAGTACCTTTGATGTCTGGCTGCTGCACTCTATCTGGTAGGGTGGACGGGCATCACTGGTCCTCATCCATCCTCTAAATCTCTCACGTGCTGGCTCCAAGCGCCACACCCCGGGACCTCGCCTCAGCAGGCGTGCCAAACCATGTGAGGGGGTGATGTTAACACTGCATCACTGGGCGAATAACCTCCACGATGCAGGTTACCGGCCAAGGCGGACGAAGTTCCGCAAGGAACTCAACGGCTATGTGTTCAAGACCAAGGCGAACCACCTAGATGGAGGACGTCGGCTGTGGTCTGGCATGGAGAGGGATGGGCTCCGCCATGCGACATTGCCCAAGACACACTAAATGAAGATTACAACCGCAACTCAATCCATACCGGCCCGGTCGTCGCCCGGAACAAGGACCGCGCCTTCCGTCGCTGGCCATCAGGGCGGAGGTGAAAAGTATGTGACTGATGGACCAAAATCCCTACGTACAAGAAAAAATGTTACTATCGGCACCTGGAATGTGAGATCGCTGAGAGCAGCAGGAAAAGTTGCAGAACTAACGTATGAAATGAAGAGATACCGATGGAGCGTCCTTGGGCTCTGTGAGGTACGATGGAAAAACCTCGGAGAAACGTCTACCCCAGAAGGCCACAAACTCTACTTCAGTGGCAGTGAAGACAAACATGAACATGGAGTTGGATTCCTCATTCACAAAGACACTGTGAATGCCATCATGGGATGCCGACCAGTCTCTAGCAGACTCATTACTATTCGGCTTAAGGCTTCACCTTTTAACATCACCGTCATCCAAGCTTATGCCCCAACAACTGACTATGATGACGAGGCTGTCGAAGATTTCTATGATCAACTGCAGGAAATCGTAGATCAGACGCCAAAGAAAGACATCATTATAGTGCAGGGCGACTGGAATGCGAAGATTGGAGAGGATGAACACAATAACTGGAAAGGGATATGTGGCCAATACTGCAACCCTGAGACCAACGAAAGAGGTTTAAGGCTCCTAGAATTCGCCAGTTACAACGACCTGAGGGTGGTGAACACGTTCGGTCCACACAAACCATCTAGACGCTGGACATGGCACAGCCCAGGAGAAAAATACCACAGTCAGATCGACTACATCATGGTTCAAAGACGCTTCCAGTCAAGTGTTAACATCGCAAAGACCAGGAGCTTTCCAGGAGCCGACATTGGAAGCGATCATGAGCTTGTAATGATGACCTTCAAACTCCGCCTCCAGAGGATGAAGAAACAGGGCAACATAAGAATTAAGTTCAATCTTGAGAAGCTCAAAGACCCCAACATAGTTGAAAACTTCCAAGCAACGATAGGAGGGAAGTTTGCTCCTCTCCTCTTCCTTGACAATATGGACACCGAAGTAGACACTCTGATCAACAACTTCAACACTGCCGTGACCGAAGCAGCCAACGACATCCTTGGAAAACACCGACCAACAAAGATGCCCTGGGTCACGGAAGAAGTACTAAAGCTGAGCGACAAACGCAGAGAACTAAAGCAAAAGAAGAGTACGGATGAAGGTGCTAAACTATACAGAAAAGCCAACCAACAAGTTAAAGAAGGCATGAGGAAAGCAAAGGAAACGTGGATTGAAGAACAATGCCAAGATATCGAAGCAAACCTGCAGAAAAATAACAGCAAAAAAGCCTACCAGCTTGTGAAAGAACTAGCAAGCTCAAAACAAGGCAGAACCACTACCATACAGAACAAAGCAGGGAAATGTCTCACAGAAGATCAAGAGATTCTGCAGAGGTGGACAGAGTACTGCTCCGAATTATACACACACACAACAACAGGAGATCCCAAGGTGCTAGACGTTCCTCCACCAACCAACAACGACAGCTACCCCATCGTGCGAGAAGAAGTTGAAGCTGCAGTAAAATCATTGAAGAAAGGCAAGTCGGCAGGAATGGACAACATTCCCTCAGAACTGGTCCAGGCAGGAGGAGAGGCCATGATAGATATGCTACTCATCATCTGCAATAAGATCTGGCGGACAGGTGAGTGGCCAACACCTTGGACCCAGTCCCTGATCATCACTCTCCCGAAGAAAGGCAACCTACAACTATGCCAAAACTACCGTACCATCAGCCTGATCAGCCATCCAAGTAAGGTCATGCTAAAAATCCTTCTGAGTAGACTGAAGCCACAAGCTGAGGAGATAATAAAAGAAGAGCAGGCAGGTTTCAGACCAGGAAGAAGTACCACAGAGCAAATTTTCAACCTCAGATTGCTCTGTGAGAAATACCTGCAACACCAGCAAGGCCTTTACCACGTCTTCGTGGACTTCAAGAAGGCATTCGACAGAGTTTGGCACGCAGCCTTGTGGGCAACCATGAGGCTGTACAACATCAATGCCAACCTGATCAGAACCATAGAATGCCTCTACGAAAAGGCGACCAGTGCAGTCTACCATGACAACAACATAGGCGAATGGTTCCGAACCACAGTTGGAGTACGCCAAGGATGCCTGCTCTCCCCCACTCTCTTCAACATCTTCTTAGAGAGAATAATGGCTGACGCACTTGAAGACCACGAGGGAACAGTCAGCATCGGAGGTAGAACAATCACAAACTTGCGTTTTGCCGACGACATTGACGGACTAGCTGGGCAAGAGCAAGAGCTAGTCAGCTTGATAAAACATCTTGATGAGGCCTCCACATCATATGGCATGCAGATCAGTGCAGAGAAAACCCAGTTGATGACAAATAATACCAATGGCATCAGCACTGACATTACCATAGACAACAAGAAACTTGAGACCGTCCATAGATTTAAATATCTGGGAGCTATAGTATCAGATGAAGGATCAAAGCCCGAGGTACTTTCCAGGATTGCACAGACCACAGCTGCAATGACCAAGCTAAAAGTCATCTGGAACGACAAGAATATCGCAATCGGCTCCAAGATCAGACTGATGCGTTCCCTGGTCATGTCAATATTTTTGTATGCATGCGAAACATGGACCATAACAGCAGACATTGAAAGAAGGATACAGGCAATGGAGATGAGATGCTTCCGCAAACTCCTTGGTATCTCGTACATAGATCATATAACCAATAAAGAAGTGAAAACCCGAATCGAAAACGCCATCGGGCCGTATGAAGACCTCCTGACCTCAGTGAAAAGACGCAAACTGAGGTGGTACGGGCACGTCACACGATCATCTGGACTGGCCAAGACCGTCTTGCAGGGAACAGTTCAGGGAGGGAGACGAAGAGGCAGACAGAGAAAAAGATGGGAAGACAATATCAGAGAGTGGACTGGCCTTGAATGGAATATCATTCTGCGGAAAGCTGAGGACCGTGAGGAGTGGAGGAAGTTGGTTGCAAAATCTTCAATGGTGCCCCAACGGTCAACCAGACTACGGGACTGATGATGATGATGATGATGTACTTTACTCAATCAGATAATCGAAAAAAAAAACATGTACATATACATCTGCGCTCGTGAAAACAACACACACACACACACACACACACAAAACACATACAACACACACACACACACACACACACACACACACACACACACACACACACACACACACACACACACGCATGCACACATGCACACACAGATACATGTATATATATATATATACATATATATAATATATATATATATATATATATATATATGTGTGTGTGTGTGTGTGTATGCATACAACATACATCCATACGTATGTACACACACACACACACACACACATATATATATATATATATATACATATATATATGTATATATATATATATATATATGTGTGTGTGTGTGTGTGTGTGTGTGTGTGTGTGTGTGTGTTATTTTCCTTAGAAATGCATTTCAAATTTGTTTGTCGTCATAACTACGTTATTTCAAATGATTTGTCTTGTGTTGTTGGTTTCTTTAGTAGCGTTGATTTTACGTGGACAAATTCATGTGTTATAAGTTTTTACTGCCTGTCATATCATTTGTTGCATAGTTTGTGATTGTTTGTTTGTTTGTTTCTTGTTTCTTTCTTTGTCTGTTTATATGTTTATTTCTTTGTTTGTTTGTTTGTTTGTTTGTTTGTTTGTTTGCCTGTTTGTTTGTTTGTTTGTTTGTTTGTTTGTTTGTTTGTTTGTTTGTTTGTTTGTTTGTTTGTTTGCTTTGTAACATGCCACAAGGTGGACTACAAAATAAATGATTCGTCTAAACACTTTCCTAGCAAAAGTTAACAGACTTGTGACACACACAATGAAGGCAAAGTAAGGCTGCTTGGGTTTTCGATAATTCATCCCGTGTTATTAAGACCGAGTAATTTTCAGAGAGGGAGAAAGAGAGAGAGGGGGGTAGACAGAGAAAGAGAGAGAAAGAGAAAAATAGAGAGAGACAGGAGATACAGAGAGAGAAGAGAGAGAGAGCAAAAGAGACAGAGGCAGACAGACAGACACAGACAGACAGACAGACACAGACAGGCAGACAGGCAGACAAACAGACAGAGACACACAGACAGACAGACAGAACAGGCAGGGAGAAATGGAGTGTTGATGGAATGAGTAACTTGAAGTTTTTGCTAAACTCTGGAGTCCCGACAGTTCAGACTCCTCGATTCCTCGCTCCTGATGTCCCTTTATGCAAATAACGGAAAACAACTCTAAGCTAGAATGTTGTAGGACAAACCAGTTAGAAAAAATCACTTCTCGTGGCACCTTAGCTTTCTTTCCAGATAATAAGCAAATTTGCAAAGAACAATGAACACCACATTTGTCAGTCATCCGAGAAGGATAACACTTCAAGGGAAGTGTTTATGAAATTGGTGTGAGGGGGGGGGGGGGGTAGGGGCATATATAGTCAGTCTGGAAACCAGTAGAAGAAAGGGGCGTGGCGGGAAAATGTCAGAAGTAAGGACTTTGAAAGCAACCAGCCTATTACACCACTGGCTGTTTCGTTAAACATGCACTCTGCTGCCATCGTGGTCCATTTTCAAGTTAGTTCAGCTTCGATGCCGGGGGATGGAGTTAGGAGCGGAAGGTGTGAAGTCAGTTCATGTTTTGTTCAAGGTATTTTCCACAGATACCAGGAGCATGGTGTGAGGTGTATGCATGGAGTGAAAGTGTTTGTCTTCTCTGGGGGTGAAGTAAACTATTTTGGACAAGTTTCCTCTGATGTTCTCTCTCTCTCTCTCTCTCTCTCTCTCTCTCTCTCTCTCTCTCTCTCTCTCTCTCTCTCTCTCTTTCTCTCTCTCTCTCTTTCTCTATCTCTCTCTTTCTCTCTCTCTCTCTCTCGCTCTCTTTCTTTCTTTCTCTCTCCATGTGTTTCTGTCTCTGTCTCTGCCTCTCTCTCTCTCTCTCTCTCTATCTCTCTCTCTCTGTCACGATGTTTTCAATTTTGTTTAAAACTATTGCACATTGAAGACAATACACTGCCGAAAAAATCCTATAAGATGCTACTTGATCTGGATTTTAAAGGTAAAAAGAATTGGGTAACTAGAATACTTATGTGTCTGAATGAATATGGGTTGCTTGATGTTTGGTTTTTCCAAGGAGCTGGCGATGATGAGAGACAGTTTATTCGTGATCTTCGACAAAGTCTTATTTGTTTGTAGATGGCAAGTGGAAGATATGATTTTTACAGAACTGGCATGGATTCTCACAGTGTTAAACCATGCGTAAGCCTTGATCTGGATATTAATTTGAAAAAAAGCAAGATTTAGACTTGGTTTATCAATTTTGAAAGCCCATCAATTGAGATACAAGTAACACGGAGGGTCTGATTTGCTCTGTCTCTTATGTATGCAAGCTGAAGAAGACGAAATACATTTTGTCCTGTGTTGTCCAGCTTTAGATGAAATCCGTTCAAGGTTTATCCCTCAAAAGTATTACAGAAGCCCAAATATGTTTAAACTGTGTTTGTTAACGTGTTCAACTAGTTTCGATTATATTAAGAATTTTGGTTTGTTTCTGCTTAAAGCAGTTAAAATCAGGGAAATTGCTTTATCATGATATACAATTTATTTCGTTGTTGATTGTTAATCCTCATATGATATACTATCTGATTATTTCCTTATGCTTATATACACCCCTTCAGTAGGGGCTATGGCCTTTCTTGAATAAAAATTCTGAAGTCTGAGGCCTGAAGTCTCTCTCTGTCTCTCTCTGTCTCTCTCTGTCTCTCTCTGTCTGTCTGTCTGACTGTCTGTCTCTCTCTCTCTCTCCTCTCTCTCTCTCATTCTCTCTCTCTCTCTCTCTCTCTCTCTCTCTCTCTCTCTCTCTTTTTCTTTCTCTCACAAACGAGACGAACAAGATAAAATAAAGAAAGATAAGGGTGAGATGTAATAATTGCACTGAAGACTTACGCTTGAGCTTATCAACATCGAATCTATTTGCTGGTTCTTTGTGAAATGAATTACAAGACAACATAACCACCCATAGATTGAGATGGAAAGAAAAACAAGGAAACATCGTATGAAAAATATCAGACTTCATCTGATGAAATCCCTAAACTAATGAATAAATTTATTCTTGCCGTGAGCTGTCAAGCTTTTGTTTGTTTATTTATTTGTTTATTTGTTTATTTGTTTATTTGTTTCATCAGACATATTGTTATATCTTATGTGATACCTTCTCACAAACTGGAACATAAGACGCGCACAAACTGATGTAAAGCACCAGAAAGATAGTGAGAGTTTGTCTGTGTGAAATTGAACATTTAATTGCGAATTGTTATTTGAGCTCTACCCTATGAGTGCGATAAAGGAAAGCAATAATATTTAATGATCATGTCATACCTTTTATTTTTCAAACGTTCAATTTACTGAAATGGACAATGTTCATGCCACCCCTACAACACAACTCCTCACAGAATCCCAATATTCTATACATCATTTTGAAGCTCATGATTCCAGCCTCTGAACACTGCACATAGATATTCAAAGTACCCAAATAGACTGTGACATGTATTATATCAGTTGCTACGGGAAAAAATGTCAGTCAATGTTTTGAAACCATTTCCTCCGTTTACTAAAAACAAGGGTTATACACGTGTGACATTTCAGTTTGCCACATCTCCTACAGTGATTGTCCCATATGCTTTATTTACATATAATAGGATCCAAAATAAGTGTGACTGCCCGCGCCCAAGCAAACAGGAACCAGAAGAACAAGAAAACCAATGTAAGCGCGTATCCAACAAAACAAGATAAAACAAGCGCAAATTTTCGGCCAACCGGCCTTTGTCAAGCGCGAACGCACGGTCACAAACAGATCATTAACACCAAACAATGGATAATAAAAACAGGACTAAAAACTTCCCTGCCGCCTCGTCCAGTGGGTAAGAAGCTACCAAACAATGGATAATAAAAACAGGACTAAAAACTTCCCTGCCGCCTCGTCCAGTGGGTAAGAAGCTTCTTACACACTGGACGAGGCGGCTTCTTACCCACTGGACGAGGCGGCAGGGAAGTTTTTAGTCCTGTTTTTATTATCCATTGTTTGGTGTTTGTGATCTGTTTGTGACCGTGCGTTCGCGCTTGACAAAGGCCGGTTGGCCGAAAATTTTCGCTTGTTTTATCTTGTTTTGTTGAATACGCGCTTACATTGGTTTTCTTGTTCTTCTGGTTCCTACATATAATAGGAAAAGGAAAGTCATGCGTATTTTGATTATCACGTAAGTTCACCAAAATCTGACGGACGTCCATCTTAATATGAATAAGTCACATATACACGTGTCAATAAATGCTTTGTGTACACAGGCGCAAATTACTCTCATGAAATATATGCGGTGAAAAATCCAACAAACATGGCTGATAATTTAGTGTCCATGGTTATGCTATGTCATGTTATTTCTAACATTTATTTCTTGGGATAAATTAGAGCTATGAAAAGTAAAGAAAACCAGACCGATTAATGAAAATTGCAGCAAACATGTGGCTAATGACAGAAGCAAAACGAACTTACATATGAACATGATTTTTTTTTTCCTTAGAATTCCTGCTTTTTCTTCTATACGTGTTACAATTCTGTATGGTCAAGGCATCCTCCCAGACTCCATGTCTCTTGTCTTCAGACAGGCTTTTATCTGTTATCACCGCCGAATTCACTGGTTATAGATGTATGTTTACAATTTGTACAACGCAATACAAAACAGCCGAGATGTGGTTTCTCAGAAGAATGTTGAGAGTTCCATAGACAGCAAAGAAAACAAAACGAGACAGTCTTGATGGAGGCAGACACAAGTAGATCACTCATAAGGAAGATTAGGAAAAGACAGGCAACATTATAGGCCATTTTATGAGGAAGGGGGATTTGGAGCACCTGGTCATAACAGGAAAGCTGGAGGGAAAGAGAGTACCAAGTAGACCCAGGGAGAGAATTCTGGACGGACTTGCAGAGTGGCTGGGGATGAGAAGGGTGGGGGAGATGCTAGGGGCAACGAGAGATAGAGATAGTTGGAAGTCCATGGTCGCCAACGTCATGCGGCAGGGCACCTGATGATGATGATGATGATGAATACAAAACACAATTCAGCCTGGTACAATACAATCAATACAGCATCGCCTGGAAATTCACCGGTTACACATGTATGTATATAAATTTTATAACACAATGTAAAACTATAAAACACAATTCAGTAAATTAACTATACAATTCAATACAGTACAATGACGTGCTTATGTTTTATCAATACATCAAATGAAATGGCATGCATGCCCCAAAGCTATAACGTGGCACTTAAACATTAAAGTATATTTCACAACATAAAAGGGGTATCATTAGCAGATCATAAACCTCCTCTTACCTACTCATCACCCACCCTCAGGCCCCATAATAATGTTGAACATAGACATTGGATAATACAACAAAAAAAGGAACACAAGAAATGAATTAACATATTTGAAATAAATTCCTCCTTTGTTGCATTCAGTTTATTTTTTTCATTCTTTCTTTCTTTCCTCGTTTTTTTTTTTTCTATTTCTTTCAGTTTTTTTCTTACTTCTTCCTCTTGTATATTATGCCGGTTTTTGTTGTTGTTGTTGTTGTTGTTGTTGTTGTTGTTGTTTGTTTGTTTGTTTGTTTTCCTTTATTGACTGTTGATCAAGTTTGTCATGTTATGTCACCTTATTTCCTGTCTTCCAGTTTCCCTTTTTCTACCCTTAGGCAATGTGTTGATGGGCTTGTTTTCTTTTTATTTACCAATCCCAGAGCTCAGCGAGTGTTATTTCGAGCCAGTGCCAGCTTCATTACAACTCTCTGTGGAAATGAGCAGGACATGCAATGGAATTCATGAATCAACCTCATTACCATTTTTCCACAAGCCTTTTCTGGACTAGTTGACTTGCTGATTCAGTCGAGAGAGTTGTGGAATCAAGATAATAGCAAGTTCAATATCAGCCCACAACATAAAAATGGATGTTCTTTGTTTACCCATCCGTATGTGCAAATATTGTTTGTGGTGTCAGCTCGGTGGTTCATAAGCCTCGTCTGCTATTCCAGTGTATGGGGGAGTTAACGCAGGTTGAGAAGTACGTTATGAACTTATTGACAGATTTTGAGTGAGCACAAACGGCATTGTCCAATTGCAATGAAACTCTTGCACAAATTATACTGTTTGGGGGGCGTTTTGGAAATGTCGCAATTCTTACCATTGAAAATGAGAGAGATGTGTTACTTTAATGTCTTGAACAGTATTTTGATATTTCAATAGCATGCTTTTCACTAGAGTAAATTAAATGCATATACTTCAAACGTGCGTATAAAGACTCTAATGAAATATGTGTGCTAGCAATATATTCATATTCGTATTCATTCATATTCATATTCATTTCTTTTATCACAGTGAATTTACCACGTAAACCTCGGGCTGCTCTCCCTTTGAGAACGCGTTGCCGCAGTGCAGCGCCACCCATTTTTTTTACCAAGACTTCAGAAAGGCAAAAAAGCTAATTGGTCTTCAAGGGGACGGACCTGGGAAATTAACCTGTCTCTTCAATGTTTTATACCTGGGTAGCTGGGCGGATGCCCAGCTCTTCACGATTTTCAACTGCCATAGGATCTTAAGCTTGCGCGGGCCAGAAGGCATAGGGGTCCGACTGGTTTTTTTTTGTCCTCTTCCGAAGGACTAGATATTCAGTTCGATTTTCTTGTCAAACTGAGGAGAAAATTCGAGGCATCAACGGGGAACATATTCTGGAACCTCAACTTCAGTTATTTGCAGGCGAACCTTTGGTCCATCCTGCCACTTTTCTCCTTATATATATATATATAAATGAATATGTATATATATATATATATACATATATATACATGTATGTATGTATATTTACAGATAGATAGATAGATAGATAGACAGACAAACAGACAAACAGACAGACAGACAGACAGACAGACAGACAGACAAATAGATAGAATAGATAATAGATAGATAGATAGATAGATAGATAGATAGATAGACAGATAGATAAATAGATAGACATAGACAGATAGACAGACAGATAGATCTATGAAATCAATCAACGCGAGATATATCAGGGAATTTCTACCACTTCGTTTTTTAAACATAAAATGGCAGTAACGCAAAAAACATCAAACTGCTCCCCAGAGGAGTTCTTTATATTGAAACCATGCTAACAATGTTTCTCTTCATCTGGCATCAAATACACACTTAGCGTAAATGTAACCATAAACATTTTGAAGTCTCAGTCACACGTCCATAGAGAAGATCCCGATTAGGGTAAAAGTGTGACCCAAACTGGGATATAGTCTGATCTCATCAAGATGTCTCTGAGAATTTTCCATGTGCTGTTTGGAGGAAGGATATAATTGTCCATTGCCAGTCAGTCTCAGGATCTACTGTCTTCTACCCACGCGCCCTTTGCGGAAAAGTTTATTGAATACATACATACATATATATACATACATACATACATACATACATCTATACATACATGCGTACGTACGTACATACATACATACATACATACATACACACACATACACACACACACACATATATATGTGTGTGTTTGTGTGTGTGTGTGTGTGTGTGTGTGTGTGTGTGTGTGTGTGGTGTGTGTGTGTGTGTGTGTGCGTGCGTATAACACACACACACACACACACATATATATATATGTGTGTGTGTGTGTGTGTGCGTGCGTGCGTGCGTGCGTGCGTGTGTGTGTGTGTGTGTGTGTATGTGTGTGTGTGTGCATAATAGATATAAATAATGAAATTAATCAAATGTATTTATATATAAAAAAAAATGTTGATTACACCCTCCCTTCATACGGGGCTATAGATTATGTCAATGAAAAAAAAAAACCAGCCTCTGGTGTCCAGCAAGATTCAAAGCAAAGGTGACCTATCAATA
This sequence comes from Monoplex corrugatus, assembly GCA_030674185.1. NCBI lineage: Eukaryota > Metazoa > Mollusca > Gastropoda > Littorinimorpha > Ranellidae > Monoplex > Monoplex corrugatus. The sequence continues at coordinate 18,193,788 of CM060314.1, forward strand.
CTGATAAATGCAGATAGTGCAATTTCCTTGTATTTTTTCTGCCTGGGTGGGGCTTAGGACTTTAATTCATAATACACATGTAAAACTCTATAAGCTTTTTGTCCTGTAACCTGCACGATTGTTGGAGGGTACAGTGTTATAGACTGAGACTTCTCTTGGGGCCCAACATTATCAGGACGGTAACTGCCTCAACTGCATAACTTTTACCTTCCCCAGCAACACCTTGGTGGACAGAGCAGTGTCGATAGCCAGTACATGAACTGGTACGGTGACCATTTGACACACACACTTTATAGTGCCCCATATCACCAATTGAAGGGGATTGCTGTGACCCCCACCCTATCCTCCGCCATCCCATTTTCCATATCCACGTCGAGACATTGATAAATCGTCCGTATACCTCTTAACCAAGACCACTCAGGTTACCAGTCGCCTTGGTGTAGTGGTTAACGCAACGAACTACTGACTGGGAGGTTGTGGGTTCGAATCCCCATCAGTGCCTTCAAAATCATTGTGGTATTTTTTGGCTCTAACCGGTTCCTACCCAGAGCTGGGCGTGCTATGGACTCATTGGGAAGACTGGGACCAAACAGTCGAGTCTAATCTATTCACGGGGATGCGTCATTGAGGGTGTTCCTGAAATCTTCTGACCAACATCACAGGTGTCTGTATCTCTCGGGCCTGGTTGACGCCAGGATATATTATGATAGTAAGCGTAGAGTGCAGCCCTGTCACGCAATCTCAATCCTAGATGGAACTCTATAGCATCATGATTATCATCCTCATCTACATCATCATCATCACATTGTAAAAACTGTTCTAGCTTCTGTGGCCATTAAAGTGGCGTAGAAAATGGGACAAAAAAAAGGTGAGCACAAAGGTAACCTCCCTGAGTGCAATGATTCTTATAAAAAAAGAAAACAAAAAAGACCACTCACACTGACAGACAGAGACGCAGGCAACATGTGGTGATCTTAATCCTCTCCAAATAACGGTGTGAATGACGGGCTTTCGGAGACATCGTCAGGTACAATATTGTCAGCTGTCTGAAAAGAAATCATTTTGTTGTTGTTGTTGTTGTTTGTTCTGATCTGATAAGAAATTCAAGTATTTGCTTTACCTGTTTCGTTAAGATACAAATATTGAAAACAGAAGAGGACAGGTACAGAGAGACAGAAATAGAGAAGGGGGGAGTCAGCCAGACAGATCCATTAACGGATTGAGAAAAACAGTGACACGTGATCACAGAGTCAATATGAGACCATTGGCACTTAGCTAGGGGCGCAGAAATGACTGCAAAGACAAACACAGTTAGGTGAAGATAGACAGATAGAGAGAGTCAGAAACAAACACGCGAGATGAGGAAACATCCTTAATAATGAGTAACAGAGCCATGGATAATATTGAGTGGATAATTGATGTTGTACTATTTCATTCACGATTTAGTCAGGTGTTCCTATGTCTGTATAGTTCTTTTCACTCATCAATGATTCATCAATGAGTTTAAACCTAGAACCTTTCTAGATATGAATTTTAAAAATCTCTTTGCGTCCAGTCATAAGTTTATAATTCTGTCAACTTTATACCCCTTCTTTCTCTTAGATGTACTAAGAAATTACTGCGAACCAAAACTGAACTGGTGATGTGTATGTGGAACATTAAACTCGATAAAATTTGGTTGTGATGAAAACTTCCACGCTCTAATGAATGAATTTAAACAAAGTGCGTGGATGGGAAAGTTGAAAACGTAGAATGAATACGAAAGCAGTGTGTACAAATTTCATGAATAATGTCATATACAGCCAGCTATGGTTGATCTACAAAACAATATTCACTATCGCTGCAATTACCCTGTCTTCATTTAACCAGACACCATCGCTATCATTTAGAAACCATAGGACTTGTCAGAACCTATCCATCTGCCTGTCTATCCTGCTGTCACGTCTGGTGCCATGGCTCACCCTTTTCCTCCATGTCGACTGGCAATGCTGAGGGATGGGCGCCATTCCTCCCACACATCCACATTTCCTGGATTTGTTATGCTAGTGGTGGCTTTCTGATGGCCCATGTTGGCTGAGTTTCTTTTTTCTTAATTGATTGTCCGGTGAAATATTCAGAAGTTGTACAATTAGCTCTGCACTTCATTTCTCACATATGGAGAAAAAAGATCCAGAGATAAAATGAATGTTAGCCCGCTGAAAGATATCTGTAGACGTTCTGACACACAGTGCTTGAAATATAAGAATATGTTCAGCTGTCCTAGATGTGGTCAATAGAATGACTTGGCTATTGCGTGGACCACCGATTCAGGAAACATGTCTGATTGTTTCACAATTTTTCATTCCATCTATACTGCAGCGCTCATTCTTTTTCGCTTCCCCCCCCCCCCCCCTTCGGTCCTCTGTCTCTGTCTGTCTGTCTGTCTGTCTGTCTGTCAGTCTGTTTGGTTTGTTTCTCTATCTCTCTCTCTCTCTCTCTCTCTTGTCTGTCTGTCTGTCTTCTTCTTCTTCTACTTCTTCTTGTTCTACTTCTTTTTGTTCTACTTCTTCTTCTTCTTCTTCTTCTTCTTCTTCTTTTCTGGGTGGGGGTCGGGGATGGGGGTAATTGAATGTTATAATTCCTGATGCAAGGACAAAAAGAAATCTTTTGGACTATGGATTTTATCCCCCAATGACTACTTTTTGTCAGTATTGAGGAGAAACTTGTGCCAGGAAAGGTAATAGATCACTGACTGAAAATATACAAGACACATTGGTTCCTCCTTTCTACACTTGAGACGTCTTCAAGACATTACACACATTACGAGTTATTAACACGCTACAATCCCTCCTCACTGCTGCCTTCCAGATTCAGAGTGGCGTCCACCAAACGATCTACGACGAAACACACGTATATACACAAACCACACACGCGAACACACACACACACACACACACACACACACACACACACACGCACGCACGCACATACACACACATATACACACACACACACACGCACACACACATACACACGCATACACATACACAAACACACATACACACGTTCACTCACACAAATTCATACACACACACATTCACTTACACAAACCCCCCCCCCCACACACACACACACCCACACACGTACACACACACACACGCGCGCGCGCGCGTACACACACACACACGCACGCACGCACACACACACACACACACACACACACACTCAACACACCACAACACAACACAACACAACACAACATAAACACATACAAACCAGAAAACTCACGCTGATAAATCTATGCAAATGAAGATATATACATATATATATATATATATATATATATATATATATATATATATACATATATATATATATATATATATATATATATATTAACCTAAACACATACACATTAGGGACAAGAAACATTTGCATATATACATTCTGCGCGATGACACATAGTCTGTAGTTTGAAGTGGAAACGCGCATCTAGTGGTTGAACCATTCATAACTCATACTGGAAAGTATGTCGGGTAAGGGATAATAATGTTTGCATAATGAAAGAAACAAAACTCCAACATTTTCACCGAAGCATGTATGTCTGGGTGTGCATGTTATTATATTTTGTGTGTTTTTGACACTTTTGGTCGACGATATTTTTTTGGTTTCTTGTCTTTTGTTTGTTTGTTTGTTTGTTTGTTTTGTTGGTTATTTTCCCAAATGAAAAAAAAACATTGAGATACAGGTCTTCCCAGCTGAAAGAATTTTTTGAACAGCTTATTAAAGAACAGCTGCTGGTAGGTTTTATCTTGTTCGTTCGTTTCTTCGATTTCCTTGCTTGTTTCTTCGATTTTCCTGAAATAGCAGCAGGATACTGATTCAGATTGTTATGTTCTTGTTTGTTGGTTGGTTGGTTTTTGTCTTTGTAGTGTAAGTTATTTTCCTTTTCTGATGCATGAAGTTCTCTTTTGACTGGCCATGTTTCCATGAAGTACAAACGATACAGTCTTGAAGGAGGCAGACACAAGAAGGACATTAATGAAGAAGATTAGGAGAAGACAAGCAACATCGATATAACATTTAATGAGACAAGAGCAATTAGAGCACTTAGTCACAACAGGAAAGCTGGAGGAAAAGAGAGCACCTGATAGACCCAGGGAAAAATATTGGACGTACTTGCAGAGTGGCTGAAAACAGAGAGAGTGGGAGATGTACTTGCAGCGACAAGGGATAGATTCGTATGGAGAGCCATGATCGCCAACGCCATGCGGCAGGGCACATGATGATGATGATGATGGTGATGATGATGATGATGATATACGAAGTACATGAAATCATATTGCAATCATGCATGCATTCATAAGTATCGCATGGCAACTTTGACCAATCAACAAAAAAGACCTCGTAATCAACGCCTTGCTATCAGACACATGCCATCTGTATGGCTTTGTGAAGTTTTAGGCAACAATTGCATTAAATAGTAAATCGCACAAGAGGACTGACCATGCCATAAAAGAAAAAGAAAACCGAAGTGAGCGTTTGATAGAATATGTGCATGAATGTTATGTCAAGAACTTCTCTTTGAAACAAGATCAGGCTCTTACGCATGCTGAATGTTCTGCCTTCCTTTATACGTGTGAGACATGAACGTTTACAGCGAATTGGGAAAAACAGCGGATTGGGAAAGGCGAACCCAATCCATGGGAATGAAATACTAACCAGTAGATACACTGATCCTATCACCAACGAACAAGTGCGCCAAACCATCATACAGTATGCTGGACTATATGAAGATCTGCTGATATCATTAAGAAAAGGAATGTCTAAAACGGCATGGCCATGTAACAAGATTCAATGACCTTGTAAATCAATCCTCCAGGAAACTGTATGGGGAAGGAGACGGAAGCTAAGACAGAAAAAATAGAACCGGTGGGATGTGAACATTGTGGAATGAATAAAGAAAACATCTGCAGAGATACTGGCCTCGGCACGCAACCGAACAGGTGGAGGAATCTGATGAACAGTTCTTTAGTGTGACGTCCCAATGATTCTTCATGGATTTAAGACAGAAGAAGAGAAAAGATGAAATGTGTGGCATGTTCATTATACTTATTTTTTCCATGTACACGAACTAAGTGTGCTATGTGTGGCATATCCATTGTGTTTGTTTCTGTGCATTATATGAACCAAGTACACTTCCTGTGGCATATTCGCTGTTTGTTTTTTAAAAAAATGTGAATATGAATATGAATTTGTAGCGAGGGAGAAGGGGTGGGCACTGCCCTCGTGGTTCTGGCCCCGGGAAAAGTTTAGGTCTCTGCCACTTCACTGCCCTACGACCCCAGGGTTATGGAACTATCTAGGTAGGACCTCAGGACCTGGCCAGCTCGTGGGTTTATGTGCAGGCTTTGTGCCGTGATCATTCTGGATATTCTCCATCATATGGCACCTGTGACATTAATGCATATGGAATTCATTCCGAGCGAGGAGACGTCATGCTTTAGAAACTGAAACTGAAACTGTGTATGTACATAAACCAAGTATGCTATGTGTAACATATTCACTGTTTGTTTCTGAACCAAGTATGCTATGTGTGGCATATTCATTATATTTGTTTTTGTTTATGTACATGAACCAAGTACGCTATGCGTAACATATTCACTGTGTTTGTGTTTGTGTATGTACATGAACCAAGTATGCTATTTGTGGCATATTCATTATATTTGTTTTTGTTTATGTACATGAACCAAGTACGCTATGTGTAATATATTCACTGTGTTTGTGTTTGTGTATGTACATGAACCAAGTATGCTATGTGTGACATATTCATTATATTTGTTTTTGTTTATGTACATTAACTAAGTATGCTATGTGTGGCATATTCATTATATTTGTTCCTGTTTATGTACATGAAGTATGTACGCTATATATGGCATGTTCATTATATTTGTTTCTGTTTATGTATATGAAGTATGTACGCTATATATGGCACGTTCATTATATTTGTTTCTGTTTATGTACATGAACTAAGTATGCTATGTGTTGTATGTTCATTGTGTTTGTTTCTGTGCACGAACATGAACCCAGTATGCTATGTGTGGCAGATTTATTGTGTTTATTTCTGTGCATGAACATGAAACCAGTATGCTATGTGTGCCAGATTTATTGTGTTTATTTCTGTGAATGAACATGAAACCAGTATATTTCTGTGCATGAACATGAAACTAGTATGCTATGTGTGGCAGATTCACTGTGTTTCCTTTTGTGTACGTACATGAACCTGTATATGAACCTGGCTTCATGGAAAAAAATACCTGTCCTGTGAAACCAGAGATCTAGGAGTGCAGATGTCTGATTCACAGTTGTGACCCGCTCTGACAAAAGTTACAATAAGTCTCAGTTTAGGTATTTTTAGGTTTGGGTATCACTATAAAGTTTAGAATTTCAGTTTTCAAATGGTACTAAAGTTGAGTTTCAGGCTACAAAAACAAAAAAGTTATGGGCTTTCAAAGATGAGAGGGGTTAAGTCAGCCATTTTGAGATACAAAAAAGTTATGGGCTTTCAAAGATGAGAGGTGTCAAGTCAGCCATTTTGAGAAAAACAGTGTTGAAGAGAATAGGCCTGAATTCAAAGAGTATGGTCAGACACTCCTTAACAACAAGCATTAAATATCAACCAAATCAGCTGAAATTCCATAGTTTCCTTGTTTACTTAATTGTCCATCCATCCAAAACAACAAAAAGAAAAATAAATTAAGAAAAGCGTACTTTAATCACCAAAATGTTACGGAACCTGTGAATATTTCAGCAGCTAGATTGTAGCACTTACCACACATTAAAAACACAAAAAAATGATACTTATCGATCGAATTTGACTTTATTGTGTGAGGACATGGTGTACAAATGGTTATAGAGCATGAAAATGCGGAACACTCAAAATCGACTCATTGTCCCTGTTCAGAGTTTTCAGCCCACAGCAGCAGAAGGCCTCGCCCAACTTATTGTACCTTTTCTCAGAGTGGGTCACAATTAGCGAATTTCCTCCCCCACCCCCTTCCACATGCTTCTCCCATTAACAGATTTTGTCATATGGTATCGGTTCTGATCTTTAGATAATATATAATTCGATGCCCTATCATTATTGTTTGTAGTAGAAGTAGAAGAAGTAGTAGTAGAAGTAGTAGTAGAAGTAGTAGTAGTAGTAGCAATAGTAGCAGTAGTAGTAGTAATGGTATTGTTGTTGTTGTTGCTGTTGTTATTATTATTATTATCATTATCTCTATTCTATTATTATTTGCATATTATCATTATTTGTAT
>CM060314.1:18203586-18238586 GCA_030674185.1 Monoplex corrugatus
TGTGGTGTGTATGTGTGTGTCTAAAGTGTGTGTGTGTGAAGTGTGTGTGTGTGGTGTGTGTGTATGTGTGTGTATCTAAAGTGTGTGTGTGTGAGTGTGTGTGTGTGTGTGTGTGTGTGTGTGTGTGTGTGTGTGTGTGTGTGTGTGTGGTGTATGTGTGTCTAAAGTGTGTGTGTGTGAGTGTTTGCGTGTGTGTGTACGTGTATATGTATGCGTATTTGTGTGTGTGTGTGTGTGTGTATGTGTGTGTGCGTGTATATGAGTGTGCTTGTGTCTGTGTGTGTATGTGTGATTGTGTGCGCATTTGTATATGTGTGTGTGCTTGTCCGTGTGTTTCTCTGTGAGTGTGAGTGTGTGTGTGTGTGTGTGTGTGTGTGTATGTGTATGTCTGTGTGTGTGTCTGTGTGTCTGTGTTCTATTGCATTTGATGTCTATCCACATGATTTGATATTAGAGTGTGTCTGTGTCTATGTCTGTGTCTGTGTCTGTGTCTGTGTGTGAGTGTAATACTTAGGTATGTGGATATGTACGTGTCTCTGCCTATCAATCTAAGAAATACGCATTAGTAAAGAACACAAAGCTTTTCACAAATGAAAGTTAAAAAGGGTTTAGACCACAGATTCATCCTCAAAGAAAATGGAAAATGCATGAACTTAATCTTGTATGCTCTCTGTTCGGGTCTCTCTGACAAGGAAGAAGTGTAAAGGGAAATGAACTATCTGTTTACCTATAGGATTTCAGAGAAACAGCCTTAAGTCTTCAATGCGCTTGGGAGATTTGACGCTCGTAAACATGGAAGACATTGATCTAATACTCTGTTAGTGTAGTCAACATTGTTAGTACTGAAATGGTGATTAATCCAAAGAAAGTAGCTGTCTTTGTATAATATCCCTGTGTTTTTATTGTCATGCTTTAGTATATCCAGGATGTTCAGAAAAAAAGTTTGCATTATGTATTTATTTATCTCTCCCTCTGTCTCTCTGTCTCTCTGTCTGTTTATCTGTCTGTCTCTCTCTCTCTCTCTCTCTCTCTGTCTGTCTGTCTGTCTGTCTCTCTCTCTCTCTTTCTCTTTCTCTTTCTCTCTGTCTCCCTCCCTCTCTCTCTTTCTCTCCCTCTGTGAATCTCTCTGTCTCTCTCGTCTCTCTTTTTCTCTCTCTTTCTCTCTCTGTCTCTCTCGTCTCTCTCTCTCTGTGTCTCTCTGTCTCTGTCTGTCTGTCTCTCTCTCTCTCTCTCTCTCTTCTGTTTATAGCTATTATATAGCTATGTGCATAGATATATATATAAATATACATATACATATATATGTATACATATGTATAGATATATATATATATATACATACATACACACACATAAATATATATACATATATATACACATATATAAGTACGCACAAAAAGTTAAGGATCACTTGCACAAAAATTCATAACTTTCAAAATAAGAAAGCCAATACGTTGAAGTTTGGCAAACATTTAATTCCATGCTTTAGCGATAACGATACACAATTGCCTTTAATTTCGAGCAATCGTTTGGTGTGTACATTTGATCAAAGTGGGTACGTATCGAAATTTGATTTCCCAAAATCATTGAAATCACAAGACAGGGCATTCTGATGCTCCCAAAAGTTCAGTAATGCGTGTACCCGCCATGGCTGTTCTGGCACTCGACGCAGCGAGTCCTCATCGAGTTGACCAGGTTGGTGAAGATCCTCTGTGGAAGCGCCTGCCACTCAGCCTGCAGCATCTGGTAGAGGTGTTGGGCATCCCTGGGAGGGGGGTGGTTGCTCCTCACTTTGCGATCCAGTTCATCCCAGAGGTTCTCAATCTGGTTGAGATCGGGACTGCATGCTGGCCACTCCATTCTGTTGACTCCAGACTGCTGCAGGAAGTCGTTGACCACCCTTGCCCTCTGGGGGCGAGCGTTGTCATCCTGGTAGACAGCCGTCGATCCCATCTGCTGCAGTGTAGGCACAGCCAGCGGTCGAAGGATCTCATCCCGGTATCGGAGGCCAGTCAGGTTACCCTGTACATGATACAAGGGTGTTCTGTGGTGAAGGCTGAAGGCCCCCCAGACCATTACAGAACCTCCACCAAAGGCCACCTTTTCTTGGACAGTGGTGTCAATAAAGCGTTGCCCTGGGCGCCTCCAGACCCTCAGTCGGCCGTCGTTGTGGTTCATGGTGAAGCGTGATTCATCACTGAACAGGACCTGGGACCATTGCTGACGTGTCCACCTCACGTGACGTCTGCAGAAGGCGCGGCGTGCTGCCCTATGGGCTGGAGTTAAGCGTGGCCGTACAGCTGGGCGACGAGAACGGAGGTTAAACCCATGAAGGCGGTTCCGTATGGTCTGCTGGCTGATGTTGATGTTAGTAGCCACCCTCAGCTGCCTTCGAATGATGCTGGAAGAGGCTGTTCTTGTCTGCAGGGCTTGTCGTTCAATGAGACGATCTTCACGTGGGTTTGTCTTCTTCGGTCGACCAGATCTGCGTCTTTCATGGACCCTCCCAGTGGCTGTGAAGCGTTGAATCAGTCTGACAATGACCGAGATGGACACCTGAAGTCGCCTGGCCACTTCTCGCTTGGGAACACCATCTTGGAACCATGCAACATCTCGTCCCCTCTCAAACTCGCTCAATTTTCGTCGTGGAGGCATTGTCAGATCAGGCCTACTACTGGTGGAATGTCTTCTTATAAAGCCAAGCAAGAGACAGCATCTCACACATAAACAGCAGTGCTTGCACGTGCATAATGGTTTTTCCATCTGGCTTGTGCAATGTGTTCAGGCAGAACGGTCCAAAACAAGGTCCTTTTTCGCAAGTTTCCGCTTTTCCGTTTGCGGCCAAGCTCAGTAGTAGAGAATCCCGTGCAATTTTCGCACTAACACAACATCGCCCACTTACAGCTGAACAAGAATTCATAACAATTTGGCTGGACTGAGAAATAAATAACAGTAGCGAACTGAGTTTATTACGCACCTGTTTTCTCATAGTGATCCTTAACTTTTTGTGCGTAGCTTAGATACATAGATGGAAAGATAGATAGATAGATAGATAGATAGACAGACGACAGACAGACAGATAGATAGATAGATAGATAGATAGATAGATAGATAGATAGATAGATAGATAGACAGACAGACAGACAGACAGATAGACAGAGACAGAGAAATACACAGGGACATACGGGCTCCTGCCCCATCTTCCATATCGCTCATATGTCACCACGTTATGTTCATTTTGATTCTCCAACTCATCTCTAAATCCAAACAAAGTGAGTTCATAATAATATCAGGGCATGAGTGGTCACAGATTTGGAACAAATTTTCATAATGGTGTGACCATAAAGATCGGGTGATAGTTGCAATGCTATGTGTTCCACGTTTGATTTAGACTGCCTACAGCACTTGTACTCTATACTTTCTTTCATAAAACAATGGACGAGACTGCATGTTACCAGTCTTTCGAATAAGTTCATTGGACACTTAACTCTACATAGGAGTCGATCAGGGCTTCAAAAACTCTACTCATTAATTTTTTTTAACTGATAGGGGTTTGAACCTACGAACTCCCAGAGAGTCATCTGTTGTTCAAACAATTCGCCACTGTGATCATTTTTCTCCGGCAAGAGATCTGGTGGCTGCCCCTGGATACGATACGAAGATGTCTGCAAGCGCGATATGAAAGTTCTGGATATCAACACAGAGAGCTAGGAAGACACAGCAGCCGACCGCAACAGATGGCGCAGTGTGCTCGAGAAACAACTTAAGTTGGGGAAAAAAGAGGATCCAGACCTTATCTGAGGAAAAGAGAGTCAGGCGGAAAACGAGCTCCTGTGAAGGCAATCCCATGACCAACATCTCTATGTGCATCTACTGTCGCAGAGACTGCCATCCCGGCATCAGTTTTATCAGCCACAGCCGACGCTGCTCCAGAGGCGTCAACTCGACTCGACACGACACTTGGACGCATCATCCATAGTCGACGCCGTCTGATGGAAGCCTGCTACTAAGGTTGGACAATCTTTTGAGTGAGCTAGTAGGACAGGGGGATTTGGAGCACCTGGTCACAGTGGGAAAGCTGGAGGGAAAGAGAACACCGGGTAGACCCAGGGAGAAAATGCTGGACGGACTTGCAGAGTGGCTGGGGAGGAGGAAGGAAGGTGGGTGAGATGCTAGGGGCAACAAGAGATAGAGACAGATGGAAGTCCATGATCGCCAACGCCATGCGGCAGGGCACCTGATGATGATGATGAGTAGGACAGAGATTAGAATGAAGAATCGACCTTTTTGTAAAGTGGACTTGTATTCTTCTATTTTCACGGGATCATCAATGATAAACAGAAGTCAGTCATACTTCTGTTATTTAGATTTGTGGGTATGTCCTAACCCTTGCTTGTCTCTAATTGCTTTGTTTCCTCGTTTTACTTTTCATTGTTTTGCGTTTTGCTTTTGTTGTGTTGTTGATATTGATGTTTCTCTACTTTTTCTTCCTTTTGGTTTTTCTTCATTTTCCTCATCCATTCTTTGCTATTGTTTTCTTTTTGTTTTCAGTTACATTTTTCGTTTGCTTGTTTGTTTGCTTGTTTGTTTATTTGTTTGTTTGTTTGTTTTGTTTCTTTGTTTGTTTATGTTTGCTTGTTTGTTTATTTGTTTGTTTGTTTGTTTTGTTTCTTTGTTTGTTGATGTTTTGTTTCATTTCTCTCATTTGTGAGTTCGTGCGCGCCCGCGCGCAAGCGCTTGTGTGTATGTGTGTGTGTGTGTGTGTGTGTGTGTGTGTGTGTGTGTGTGTGTGTGTATGTGTGTGTGTGTGTGTGTGTGTAATATTATGTGTATGTGTGTAATACTATGTGTGTGTGTGATACTATGTGTGTGTGTGTGTGTGTGTGTGTGTGTGTGTGTGTGTGTGTGTGTGTGTGTGTGTGTGTGTGTGTGTGTGTGTGTGTGTGACACAGAGACAGGAGGTGGGGACAGGAAGAGAATGACAACAGAGAGGAGACAGACAGACAGACAGAGACAGAAAGAGAGAGAGACACAGAGAGAGAGAGAGAGTTTTAACTTATTTTCTATGAAAGTAAAGAAAACAGTGTGACGAGGTCAGGAGTCTAAGGGAAGGGAAAACACTGTGGTTCAAGGGAGATAAGTTGGTACACGTCAGAGGTGGTACAGCCCGAGAGAAATGAAGGACCTGATTACACAAGATCAGATAACCCTCTTGTGGACCTCGCTGTCTGACTCAGAGTTATCTGTTTGATAGATAAAGTGGCACAAGTTGAATGGCGGTCACACTTTCCTGACAATTCAGATGGCGGAATTCCAAAAGGGAACTGAGAGCAAGTTTGAGAGAGAGGGGGTGGTGGAGAGACATAGTGAGAGAGAGAAGAGACAGAGAACAGACAGACAGACAGAGAGAAGGAGGAAGGTAGAAAGAAAGAGAAAGAGAGGGAGACAGACAGACAGACAGACAGACAGAGTAGAACGAATAAGTCGGAGAGACAAACACTGAGACACAAAAATACATGGGATACTGGAGTGTAGATTTAGACCTATGTGTGTAAATATGCACAGCATTTTTGACATGTTTTGGTGCCCCTCGCAAAGAAGGATGGATGGGGGAGAGGAGACAGACCAGAGCCAGCGTGGGGTAGAGTGTTAAGGGGTTGAGTAACCCTAAGTGTTTGCTGTAATCCAGAACGTTTTCTGGACCGTCTTAACTTCTGATTTGCTTGCGCTGACATTCTGTACTATGGAAAAAAACAACTCACCTAAACAGTCTGCCAGCTCAGTTAGAGAAGTAGGGTGCCTGCTGGTCTTGTGGATTAAGCACTCACCTATGATGCTAGAAACCGTAATTTGATTCCTGGTCTGACAGGGATTTTTGTTTCCCATATTCTATACCTTAATTAGTAGCCAAGGCGCTAATCTATTCTAGACCTTGATTAGTAGCCAAGGCGCTAATCTACTGAATGAGATGATATGGAAAATGTGCTCAAACATGTTCAAGATACAACAGAAAAGTTATCCTTAGCAAAATTATGTAAAGAAACCCACTTTCATAGATAAAGTAAAATATGTGCATGCAAGCTTGACAAAAACAAGCAAACAAACGCAAACGACAAATAAACAAACAACGTAAAACATCTATGGCGCGGTACTTTCTCGATGTGCTGTTTTCAGGAAGAGTGGTCTGGATTTGACAAGAAAAAAATCCGTTGTGGTAGAAACAATAACAACAACAATAACAACTACAACAACACAAATAAACAGAAAATAATATTTTAATCACTTTAACTCTGTCACTCTCCAATGTTGACATTGCTTTTATCACCGAAACATGGCTTAACCCCCTTGGTCATGAACCTATACATGTGAGTCTCACTCCGAGTGGTTACAGGCTTGCTTCTTTCCATCGCTCATCCCGAGGTGGTGGTATCGCCATCCTCTACAACGACTCACTCCATTCCCGCCTGTCTTTCTCGCAGTCTCTGCCTTTCTCCCATCCTTCTTTCGAGCACGTTGAAGTATCCTTCCAATCCACCCCTCACCCCATCACCTTCTCCTGTGTCTATCGACCTCCACCTAGCTCTGCCAACAAGCTCACCACATCCATGTTTCTCTCTGACTTTGATCAACTTCTTGATTACTACTGTCTCTTACCTGGAAATCTCATCATTCTCGGTGACATCAATGTCCACTATGACAACACTCACCGTTATGACACAAGACATATCATCAACTCTCTGCCCAATCACAATATGACTCAACACATTTCTGAACCAACCCATCAAAAAGGTCACATTCTTGACTGGATCATTTCTCGTGATCACCACAATTCCGCTACTGACAACTGCTTAGTTCTTTCTACCCGTCTAACTTCAGCCCTTCCATCTGACCACTCTGCAATTCTCTGTTCTCTCGACATTTCTCCTCCTTCCCGTACCATGCGCACAGTGACTCGACGCAATCTCAAATCTATCGACCTCTCCACATTTTCATCTGATGCCTCCCGTCTCCTTTCTGAAAAGTCACATAACCTTGCCGATGAATTCTATACTACTCTCCACCATCTTCTGGACACTCATGCTCCAGCCACAACCCGTCCTTTACCTGACCACCCCCCTACCCCCTGGCTCACTCATGAGATCGCCTGTGCAAAACGTGCCCGCCGCAGAGCAGAACGCCGCTGGCGCAAATCCAAACTCACTGTACACAGGCAACTTTTCCAAGCCTCTAAAACAAAAGTATCCACCCTCATTGCATCAGCAAAAACAAGTTATTTCCAAACCAAAATCCTGAATGCCTCTTCTTCAAAAGAACTCTTTACAACCATGAATCATCTCCTTGGCACGCGAAAAGATTTACCTCTCCCAACAAAACATACAAATGAAGAACTCCCATCTGTATTCTCCAACTATTTCACCACCAAAATACAAACTCTTCGTGACAGGCTTGACAGGACACCTTGTCAACCATGCCCACCTGACCCTTCCTTCTCTGGCACACCTCTTACTACTTTTAACCCAGTCTCACAAGAAGAAATTCTCAACACAATCAGATCCATGTCGTTCAAAACCTGCGAGCTGGATCCTCTTCCAGGTTCTCTCTACGCCGACTGTCTCCCTACTCTCCTCCCATTCATCACTGACATCATCAACACTTCTCTTCAAACTGGAACTGTCCCTGATTCTTTCAAGTCTGCTATTGTTCACCCTCTCCTCAAGAAACACAATTTAGATCCAAATGAACTGAAAAATTACCGGCCTATCTCTAATCTCTCTTTCTTGTCAAAACTCCTTGAAAAAGTCGTCCTCAACCAGCTGAACTCTCACCTGTCTGCCAACAATCTCCTCAATCCTTTCCAGTCAGCCTACCGCCAGTGCCATAGCACTGAAACTGCCCTACTACACATTCTCAACAATCTCCTCCTTGCAACTGATACTGGCAAAGTCTCTCTCCTCACACTCCTTGATCTGTCTGCAGCCTTTGATACCATTGATCATGGTATTCTCCTTTCTAGACTTCATCATACTTTTGGCATCTCTGACATTGCTCTGTCTTGGTTCACTTCATACCTATCCAACAGAAAACAAACCGTTCTCATCAATGGCACTTACTCTCAACCTGCATACCTGACCTGTGGTGTTCCACAAGGATCTGTCCTTGGCCCTGTTCTTTTCATTCTTTACACCTCCCCCCTGTCCACCATCATCAACTCCCATTCTATAAAACACCACTTCTATGCTGATGACACCCAACTTCAAGACAGTGACTCACCTGATAATATACAGCGCCTGTTGACTCGGACCACTGAGTGTTACTCGGACATTAAGAACTGGATGACACACAATAGACTTCAGCTTAATGACGACAAAACAGAAGCTATCCTCATTGGCACCCGTCAGAAACTTTCTCAACTGCCTCCTCTTTCTCTCCCATTATGTAACACATCAGTCCCAATTTCTGATTCAGCTAAAAACCTTGGTGTCTGCATTGACTCTACCCTCTCCATGAACAACTTTGTTTCTCAAACTGCCAGATCCTGCTACTATCATCTCCATCGTATAAGGCTGATCAGGAAGTATCTCTCTGTCGAAACAACTGCAAAACTCGTTCTCTCCTTCATAATGTCTCGCATTGACTATTGCAATTCACTCCTGTCTGGTCTTCCTGCCTCCACCATTCACATCCTACAGCGCATTCAAAACAATGCTGCACGCCTTGTACTCAAAAAGAAAAAAGCTGACCACATATCTCCTCTCCTGGCACAACTTCACTGGCTCCCTGTATCAAAGCGCATACAGTACAAACTAGACACCATGTGCTACAAAAGCCTCAATAACGCAGCCCCCGATTACCTGTCAAGCCTACTTGAGATCTATCTTCCCTCACGTACCCTCCGCTCTGCCTCCGATCCTCTGACTTTTCGCTTTCCACGCACTAAGCTCAATACCTATGGTCCACGAGCCTTCTCTGTTTCTGGTCCACTCTCCTGGAACAAACTTCCTCTCTCAGTCCGTCAGCAACCTACTTTTGTCTCCTTCAAGTCCGCTCTCAAAACTCACCTTTTCTCCTCCGCATAAAATCCTAACCTCACTCAACCCCCCCCCCCCCTCTGCAGCCTGTCTCCGCTCGGAGGGAATCACATGGTTATAATATATAATTGTATATGCTATGCTCTCTATAATTTTCCATTGGTTTTATTCTTGCTTTTATTGCTTTTATTCTTTCTCCCCATTTATAGCCATGCGTGTGTGTGTGTGTGTGTGTGTGTGTGTGTGTGTGAGTGTGTGTGTGTGTGTGTGTGTGTGTGTGTGTGTGTGCGTGCGTGTGCGTGCGTGCGTGCGTGCGTGCTTGCGTGTGTGTCTGCTTCAGCGCTTAGATTTGATTTTATCAAGATTTTGCGCTATATAAATATTGTAATTATTATTATTATTATTATTATTATAGCACCCTGGTTTTCGCAATCAGCCGTACTTTTGTTAGTCATCCAGGAAGGGTAACCCTTCATGGAAAGCGTTATGCCACTAAGGGACATAATCAGGAAGGATAACCCTTCATAGAAAGCGTTATGCTACTAAGGGACATAATCAGGAAGGATAACCCTTCATGGAAAGCGTTATGCCACTAAGGGACATAATCACTCAGGAAACTAAGAGAAGAAAGGGAGAGGCGGAAACATCTCAGAAGCGAAGTCTTTGAAAGTTACTTGTCCATCGTGCCCCCTGGCTGTTTCGTTAAACACACAACTCTGCTGTCACCGTCGTCCATTTTCAAGTTAGTTCAGCGTCAGTGATAGGGGATGGAATTAAGGGAGGAAAGCGTAAAGGCAGCTCACGTTTCTTTGATGTTACTTTTCACAAATACCTACAGTATAGGATGGAGCTGACACAGCTTAAAAGTGTTTGCCCCAAAGCCTTGCATTGGCTGTTAACGGAACTTTCTTGTCAAGTTTCGTTTCACGTTTCCTTCACTTTCTTTTTTCCCTTGTTGTCGTTTAAAGACTCCAAACACACACTTTCTATGCACTTCTACTCTTCTCAGTGTTGTCTGTCATGGTTTCGATCTTCTTAATGTGGTTTGTGTTCGTGTAGCATTCCACAATTTAAAAAGAAAAAGAAGAACAGCAATAATAAGTATAACAGCACTTTTAACAAACAGCATCAAGAACATGAAAAACGACAATTGCATTTATATTTACATGTATACTATTGGTATAGTTACTACACTCGCTATGGCCAGTACTACTACTATATTATTAATACTATTATTACTACTACTACTACTGCTGCTGCTACTACTTACTGCCACTACTGCTACAACGACTGTTACTACTATTATACTATTACTGCTGCTGCTGATGATGATGCTGCTGCTGCTGCCACTGCTGCCACTGCTACCACCACTGCTGATAATGATGATGACATTAACAGTAATGCTTAAAATTGTAATGATGATAATAACAATGAGGAGGAGGAGAAGGAGGATAATAATAATATCAATAACAATAATAACAGTAACAGTAATCATAATGTTATGCGAAGATATTCCTTACACTTCATTGCTATCATGAAAATGATGTAAAAGGTTCCAGATTACTTTCCTGAAAAAACAAATAAGAAGTCGTATCCGAGAAATCATAGGAGAAGGGTGGCAGCTTGTGACACTAGTTTTATGCATTTGATATTCTAGAAATGTCACTGGAGCACATCTTATTTCACTTTAATGTACTTCAGTAATAAACAACCAAGTTATTACTAATAACGTTTCTTATCGCATACCACATCAGACACATTTCGTGTTAAAGGTCGTTTCCTGCTTTAGTCCTTTTTTTTCAAAATGGCTGTCTCGATGCTCGGAATAAATTCCATATTCTCTTATACAGAAGATGTTAAATGATGGAAAAGATCCACAGTGATAGTGGTATTAGCCATACGCTTGCACATATGTCCAGTCCGCTGGCAAGGTCTTGATGTCCTACCCAGCGTATGAGTTTCATGTCTGTCTTTGTATCAGTGTGTCATTGGAAAAATCGATTTGTTAAAGGTAACGTGGAACATTCACCAGACCCAGTGAGTCATACACAGCCACCGTTGTCTACAGGGTTAAAGTGTGACCCAAGCTGGCTTACATTTTCACATAATATGACAAAAACCTCTAAGTCACATTTTTGTTTAGTGCTTAAATCGAAGTGTATGCGCCATTCATAACCAGTCTTTGACATTCGTTCCTGTCGAAATACACTGAGGACACATTATAGTAGAATCTTGTCGATGTTGATTTTTTATGTGATCTTATGTAACAGAAGAGTACATTCGTGTTCGACATACAATACTTTATAACATTATTCAGCGTGGATAACTAGTTAGTGAAACGGCCTTTTGACTGGGAGTTAGCGGATTCGAATCGCCATCAATCAAAAAAAACATACCATGGGATATTTCGGCTCCGTCCAACCCCTACCCAGAGCGGAACTCCATAAGGGCTTGTTGGGAAGACAGGGACCACGCAATTGAGTCTCATCTATATATTACGGTTGCTACATTGAAGGTGTTGTTCAAATTTCATAACAAACGCAGACTGTGTATATTTCAGGCCTAAATGAAGCCAGAATATATCTTGAAAGTATACGGAGATGACAGCCTTTATCACATAGTCTCAGTTCTAAGTGGACTCTAATTGCATCATCACTACAATCTCCGATCATTCTCGTGAAAAATCAGTCATTCGTCCTAGATTCTGTGGCCTATAATGCTCTGTTCTCACAAAGACCTCAGTTTTAGTGGGTTTGGAGGTGTGTTGTAGAGTCGAATGAACAGTGTGGGGTGAATGGCATAGCAGTAATATAGAACTAGGAAAGAAAAAAAGAAAGAAAAAGAAAAAAAAAGTAGTAACAATGGTCCTGATAGTACAATACTGATGATAAGGATACTAATGATACCACTACCAACACGACTACTATTACTACTAATAATGATAATACTATAACGACGACGACTACTACGATTACTGCTACTACTACTACTACTACTACTACTACCACTTCTACATACTACTACTACTACTACTACTACTACTCTACTACTACTACTACTACTACCTACCACCACTTCTACTACTACTACTACTACTACTACCTACTACTACTACTACTACTATACCACTACTAATTCTACTCAACCACTACCACACTTCTGATAATGACGATAATATTAACAGTAATATTAATACTAACAATAATCATAAAAGTTGATATGATGATGATGATGATGATGTATGATGATGATGATGATGGATGATGATGAGATAGATGACTGATGATGAGAGAGACGACGACAACGGACGACGACGATGATGATGATGATGATGAGAGACGACGACGACGAACGACGACGACGACGATGACGATGATGATGATGATGATGATGATGATGTATACTTTTAAATCATTGCCAACGTTTCTTGTCTGTATAGGCAGACAGACAGACAGAAGACAGACGGACACACGGACAGACGGACAGACAGACATGCAGACACAACCCACTGATACCAAACATTGTATTTTCCGGCCCAACCTCCTGTCTTCTTGCTCATCAACAGGGTTTGGTAAACAGAATAAGTATAGCAGTGGAAAGGATTAGAAACATTTTATCAGGAACAATATTTGTGTGTGTGCATCAGTGTGTGTGTGTGTGTGTGTGTTGTGTGTGTGTGGTTGGTGTGTGTGTTGTGTGTGTGTGATTGTGTGTGTTGTGTGTTGTGTGTTGTTGTGAGTGTGTGTATGTGTGTTGTGAGTGTATGTGTATGTTTGTGTGTGTGTTGTGTGTTTGTGAGTGTTGTGTATGTGTTATGTGTTTGTGTGTTGTGTATGTGTGTGTGTGTGTTGTGTGTGTGTGTGTGTGTGTGTGTGTGTGTGTGTGTGTGTGTGTGTGTTGTGTGTGTGTGTGTGTGTGTGTGTGTGTGTGTGTTTCACGTGTGTGTGTAACGAAAGGATCAACTTTTCAATCTGTTTAGCAGAGAGAAGATGATCATATTTGCTTTCATAGCAAGACAAATAGCAACTGAGGAGATAAGGACAGACAGAAAACAGATACAGACGGACAGACAAACTGCGGACATACAGACATAGAGAGAGAGACAAAGAGACAGAGAGACAGAGAGACAAAGAGAAGTGAGTTAGTGAATGAATGAGAGAGACAGAGACAGAGACAGAAAAAGCAGACGACGACAAACAGACAGACAGAGAAGAGAGAGAGATAAAATGAGAATCTCCATTTTCCAACGGTTTAGTTTTGGCATATGGGTCAACTTAAATACCTACTGATAATACCAAAGAAATAAGAGGGAAGTGGGGAGAATTTTTTTATATAATCAAAGGACTAACTCTTGAGATTATCTCCCATGTTGTATAGAACTTCTCAAATCTAACACAGATTATTTCTTTGGTATTACCTATATGCCTTGGAAGCAACCCTGTATATGTTCTGTCTTGTCTATCTGTGTGTGTGTTTGGTCAGTTCAAGAACAAAAGACTATGTCAATCTTGAACATGAGACCAATATATTGTATGTATTTCTCTCCTCTCTCATAGTACTATACTAATAATTTATACATATCAAAAAAAAGAATACAAGACACCCAAAGGACACACAATTTAGAGAAAACAGACAAAACAGGAACACAAAATGCTTTTATAAGTAAAGTAAAAATGTCACCATGGATACATGAAAGTGTGTGTGTGTGCATGCATGTGTGTGTGTTGGGGGG
Source organism: Monoplex corrugatus (assembly GCA_030674185.1). NCBI lineage: Eukaryota > Metazoa > Mollusca > Gastropoda > Littorinimorpha > Ranellidae > Monoplex > Monoplex corrugatus. The sequence continues at coordinate 18,217,348 of CM060314.1, forward strand.
GGTTGTGCGTGTTTGTATGGCGCGCGCGCGTGTGAGGTGTGTGTGTGTGTGTGTGTGTGTGTGTGTGTGTGTGTGTGTGTGTGTGTGTGTGTGTGTGTGCGTGATTGTATGTGTGTGTGTTTGTACGATTGTCTGTCTGTGTGTCTGTGTGTCTCTTATGTGTGAGTGTCTGCATGTGCAGATGCGTGTGTGCTTGTGTGTGTGTCTGCGTGTGTGTGTGTGTGTGTGTGTGTGTGTGTGTGTGTGCGTGCTTGTGCGCGTGTGTATGGGATTTTACTCGTATAGATACATGTATGTACTGAAATATTTAACTACACGAGAACAATGTGTTTCAATAAGAGAACACAAGACTGAGGACTGGCATTTACATAGAAAACCAAGAACTGGAAAAAGTGTCACATTCAGTGTCAGATTTGGCCTGGCTATGCAAATGGTGAGCGAAAAAAAAAACAAGAAGAACTGAAAGAAGAAGAAGAAGAATGAAAGAGATTGATGATGTGATGATGATGATGATGATGATGATGATGATGATGATGATGATGATGATGATGATAGACGATGATGACGATGATGATGACGATGATTATGATGATGATGATGAAGAAGAAGAACAAGAACAAGAAGAACAAGAACAAGAACAAGAAGATGAAGATGAAGAAGAAGAAGAAGAAGAAGAAAAAGAAGAAGAACGAGAAGAAGAAGAAAATAGGACTAAAGGATAATGTACATTTCTAACCAAAGTCAGCACTATTTAAACTAGGGGTGTATGTATGCATCTACAAAACTTATGGGGCCACAATTAAAATACTTAGAAGCCCTGCTCGTCGTAACCGGGTAATTTGTATCAGCTGTTCATGAATACATGTTCAGTGTTTAATTCATGTCTAAAGAAAGACCCTCCATGACCATTTACAAAATAATTGAGGCTCTCTGTACTCTGTTTTGTAGACGGATATTTCTTGTTCTTCTTCTCCCTTTAAAAGTGAAAAGTCACTGGGGCACGCACCAAAGAACAGTGCACCAGATTCCTACAGGTATGTCAGTTGTGTGCAATAGCCTGATTCTCTGTAAAAAGGTTTCTCTATCTACTCTGCAATGTTGTCAATCCATCGATTTTTTTTCTCTCTCTCTCTCCCTCCGTCCGTCCCTGTCCCCCCAGCAAGTCCCTGGGGATTGATTTTAGAAAGGCCATTAGATCTTGTTCCTTGGCCATACCAAGTTCGTCAACTTTTCTTAACTAATGTCAGCAGATCTTCACATGGAACAGTGAAGCTGTTTGATGGTTTGGCGCATTTATTCTGTTGTAATATTGTGACCCAGTGATGCTAGACACACACACACGCACACACACACCCACACACACACACACACACACACACACGCGGACGCACACGCACACACACACGTACAAACACACATGATCCATACCGTCGCTACATTTCACGTGAGAAATGCATGTCACAAGGATTTTGCTTTGGTTTCTTTTGAAATGAGCGCAAGATATTTCTGTCCATCTTTTTTGTTGGTTCAGTTCTTATTTACCGATCGTTCAGCGACCAAGGCAGTTGGGTGTGTGTGCGGCCCAGTTTTGTATTCCTTTTCTATAGCTGGTGTAGCTTATGTGTTTAACCCCTATTCCACAAATAGGGTAAGTCTATTTTGGATTATTTCTTTAGTCTAGATTTAGATCAAGTCTAGTTTAGATTATTTCTTTCCTTCTTATTAGGCATTATCATTTTCTAAATCATTATTACATTTTGATTTAGCTTGTTAGTTTATCGTTTACAGTGACTAAAACTTACTTTTGAGTCAACTTGAAAAAGGACTTTATTATGATTTGTAAATTACTGAAGCACATAAGTTATGGTATAGTTATTGAGTAATGTTTCTTGGTGTGTTTCAGGGTTTATTTTCTGTCCCATTCATGCCTCATACAATAAAACAGGGAACGAACCCAACAGGACTGACTTAAATAAATTCCGTAAGAGTGTGGTCCTGTCACAATATGATCAGTGTATGTCATGTTTGTGTTGTAATATGATCAGTGTTTGTCATGTTTGTGTTGTAATATGATCAGTGTATGTCATGTTTGTGTTGTAATATGATCAGTGTATGTCATGTTTGTGTTGTAATATGATCAGTGTATGTCATGTTTGTGTTGTAATATGATCAGTGTATGTCATGTTTGTGTTGTAATATGATCAGTGTATGTCATGTTTGTGTTGTAATATGATCAGTGTATGTCATGTTTGTTTGTAATATGATCAGTGTATGTCATGTTTGTGTTGTAATATGATCAGTGTATGTCATGTTTGTGTTGTAATATGATCAGTGTATGTCATGTTTGTGTTGTAATATGATCAGTGTATGTCATGTTTGTGTTGTAATATGATCAGTGTATGTCATGTTTGTGTTGTAATATGCAGTTTTCAGTTGGTTGTTATGATCATGTTGTCATGTTTGTGTTGTAATATGATCAGTGTATGTCATGTTTGTGTTGTAATATGATCAGTGTATGTCATGTTTGTGTTGTATTGATCATGATGTATGTTTGTGTGAATATGATCAGTATGTCATGTTTTGTGTTGTATATGATCAGTGTATGTCATGTTTGTGTTATAATATGATCAGTGTATGTCATGTTTGTGTTGTAATATGATCAGTGTATGTCATGTTTGGTTGTAATATGATCAGTGTAAGTCATGTTTGTGTTATAATATGATCAGTGTATGTCATGTTTGTGTTGTAATATGATCAGTGTATGTCATGTTTGTGTTGTAATATGATCAGTGTATGTCATGTTTGTGTTGTAATATGATCAGTGTATGTCATGTTTGTGTTGTAATATGATCAGTGTATGTCATGTTTGTGTTGTAATATGATCAGTGTATGTCATGTTTGTGTTGTAATATGATCAGTGTATGTCATGTTTGTGTTGTAATATGATCAGTGTATGTCATGTTTGTGTTGTAATATGATCAGTGTAAGTCATGTTTGTGTTGTAATATGATCAGTGTATGTCATGTTTGTGTTGTAATATGATCAGTGTATGTCATGTTTGTGTTGTAATATGATCAGTGCATTCATGTTTGTTATACAATATAACATTTACATTTTCATGCTGGTTTGTTCTTTACAAATTTCTGCGAATTCTACGTCTTCCCTATACAGTAAATTGGATATACCAGTGCACATGAGCTCAATTCAAGTTCTCTTACAAATGCTGATGATGTCTATCTAGTCAGTGCTTAAGTGAGCATTGTATCATTATTTTGTATTAATAAACTTGTTACTATTGTTATTATTAGTGTCGTTATTGTTCTTGTTGTTGTTGCTGTTGTTGTTATCGTCGTTGTCCTCCTCCTCATCATCATCATCACAACCACCACCACCGCCACCAGTGGTGGGACAAGTTGATAGCTAACATTGTTTGCTTTCAGGAGTCTGATTTCAGCCTTATCTTACAAAGTGCTGATGTCTTTGCTGCCGATGATAGGATTTCTGGCTGACATTTTTTTCCAGTTCCTGGTTTTTCTATGTAATTGTAACAACGGTTCACTTACCTGGGATCCAACATTAGCAACGACGATGCAGATAGACACAACTGTAATTCTTTTCTTCGTTGGTCGTGCTTGATTCATAGTAGAAATAACTGTTTATTCATCTTATTGTTCTTTTTGTTCTTTCTTCCTTTCTCTTGTGTGTTCTTTTATACCATCATGTAGAAAGAGTAAGAGAAATAACTGACCTCCTCTGCCTTAAATGAATATGTTAATATATAACAAATCACAGACACACAAACATACACACACACACGCGCGCGCGCACGCGCACACTGACTCCACACACACACACACAAACACACACACACACACACACACCGCACACACGCACGCACACACACCACACACACACTCACTCACTCACTCACACACACAGATATATATATATATTATACACTCACTCAATCACTCACTAACACACACAGACACACACACACACACACACACACACACACACACACACACACACACACACACACACGCACATACACGCACGCACACACACACACACACACACACATTAAAAATAATCATTGCATACATATTTTTGTATATAGTGATTTCATAAATTAGAAGACATAAGGAGAGAGAGAAAGAAAGAGAAAGAAAGAGAGAGAGAGAGAGAGAGAGAGACACACACACACAGAGAGAGACAGAGAGAGAGATAGACAGACAGACAGAAGCAGACACAGAGAAAGACTGAGAGACAGAGACAAAGACAACACAGAGGAGACAGAGAGAGGGGGAAAGAAAGATTGTGAAGGAGATATTTGCAGCGCGATGACAGGATGAGTAAGCTGTGCAAGAGATGTGTAAATCAAACATTTGCTGGAATCAATAACAGTTTACAGATACCTGTAACACTTGATTTCTTCACAAAGACGTCCCACCATATAAACAGAGGAAAGCAACTCAAGTAATCAGTCTGAAACCCTGTGAAGAAAACAACTCGCTCTCTGTGACATCCCATCTCCTCCAAGCATTGTACAGATTTGGGAACGACAACGAAACACACTACTTGTCAGTCATGCAAGAAGGATAACTCTCCAGGGAAAAAGTTATGACACGAAGAGACGCAATTACGCAGGAAATAAGAAGAAGAAAGGGGTGACGGGAACACCTCAAAAGTGAGGACTTTGAAACACCTTGCCTATTACCTCCCCGGTTGTTTTGTTAAACATGCACTCTGCTGTCGCCGAGGTCCATTTTCAAGTTAGTTCAGCGTCAGTGCTGTGGAAGGAACCGAAAGAGAAAGATGTGAAGACAATTCATGTTTCTTTCATGCTACGTCTCCCGGGTACCGTCTGTGTGGTGTGGAGCCCATTTAGCCTGAATGTGTTTGTGCCAAAGTCTGGAACCAAGTGTTAGACAAACGTTTCTGTCCACGTTGTTGCTATCATTACTTTCCCTTTTTTCTCTCTCTCTTTCTTGTTTTCTTGCACACATACACAATACACACTTGTATTCGTTGTTTCTTTTCTCTCATTGTGTTTGATGCTTTTTCTTTGTTTGTTTGTTTGTTTTTGCTTCATTGATATGTTACAGTAGTAATATCAATGTTGATTGCATAAATTGATTTCAGTAAACTCTTAAACCCAGTCAAATGCAAGTAGCATTCCTAGATAGTTAACCCAGAAATAAGCGAATCGACAATTCTGAGGCCAGAGGTTCAGCACGCACCAAAAATCAGCTCAAAAAAAAAAATCAAATGAAATAGATGGAATAGTCACAAAAGTATTCCTAGCATGAGGGGTATTGGAATCACATGGATGACTACAATAACCTAAAACGAGTGAAAATATGAAAGTACCAGAAGACTGACAATGTGGGCTAGATTGTAAAAAAGTGAAATATTCTTGTGACACAGATGCTGGTTGGGATTAGAAAAGAAAGAGGCTACACAGACGCCATCTTTGCTTTCAGACAGCTCTGTGAACGGCAAGTTAGTATGACTGAACTCGTAACCTTATCCATGGACCTTGAGATTGCATTTGACATGGTGACGAAAGACATGCTTTGGAAAATGGTGGAGCTGTACAACGCCAGAGGTTCACTTTGAAACAAACAAAGTCATCTAGGCAAAGAGCATGGATGCAGCCTACACAGAACTCATAGAATAGCTTTTAAATCACATTTGGAGTGTTACAGGGTTGTGTCCGATCACCAGATTGTGTATAGTTTCCAAATTAGCCAGTCCAGAGCCTTAAACTTTGAACGAGACGCCTAGCGTGTGGAAAAGGAGAAAATACACAGAAATGCACAACCAACATGAATATCATATAAGAACATTTTAACATGAAAATCGGCAACAGTAATTCTGAGATAAAGGAAGACCATAAGAAATCCAAACATCCGAAACATCGGCTTCACTGGCACTAAATTCAAACAAGTGAATGAACTCAACGACCTCGACAGCATTTACACAATAGATGGGAAACTCGACAGTGAGACTGAAATCAGACTCCTGAAAGCAAACAATGTTAGCTATCAACTTGTCCCACCACTGAAACTCCCCACTTTGGGGAACTAGGTCAAACTCACCAACTTCAATTTAAGTTGCATTTTGAAATACCGGTGCTAGAAGTGGATCCTGACCCAGCCCCTGGAGCACAAAATCATCAATGAGCTACTTTTTGAGTGGAACTGTCAGCATGATCAGACGTAACGAAATCAGATAATCCAGATCAAAAATGTGGCACAACACAAGTCCACCATTATATCCATTAGATGATAATAAAAGGTCAGACGCAGACCAAGACGAACCCTGATGTAGGGTATACAAAAAGATGTTGGCCTCAATGGCATTGCTCTCCATCAGGTCTTCAGATCACAACTGAACGCCAGCTCATCTTCAAGCAACTTGCATCAGGACACCTGTACATAGACGATAGAAGGAATTATAATGATGAAGAGGAGGAGGAGAACGATGATGATGATGGTGGTGATGATGATGATGATGGTGGTGGTGGTGATGGTGTGGTGGTGGTAGTGATGATGATGAGAGGAGAGGAGGACAACGACGATAACAACAACAGCAACAACAATAACAACACAAATAATAATACTAACAGTATGATAACAATAAAAATGATATAAAAATAATAATATAGTAATAATAATAGATAGTAATGATAATAAACAATGATAATAATATAATATAACAATAACCATAATAATAATAATATGGTGGTGGTGGTGGTGGTGGTGGTGGTGGTGGTGGTGGCGGTGGTGGTTGTGATGATGATGAGGAGGAGGAGGAGGACAACGACGATAACAACAACAGCAACAACAACAGCAAGAACAATGACACTAATAATAATAATAGTAACAGTATTAACAATAATAATGATACAAATGATAATAATGATGGTAATAATAATAGTAATAGTAATGATGACGATGATGATGATGATGAGAGGAGGAGGAGAGGAGGAGACAATGACGACGACGGTACCATGACACTCAAATAGACATTAAAAGTGAATGAAATTGAAATATATATCATAAAAAACACACGATGAGAATGACAATGATGACTATGATTGTTGTTGTTTAAATTTTGTAGTGAAACCGTGTTCCAAACCAGATCGTGAATACACACTGACCTTTTTTTTTTTTCTTTTTTTGTTGTCCTTCTTTACGAAGATCACTAACTGGCCTAATTTTAAGAACAAACACACAAAAAAGGGCAAAAAAGAAGTCTGGAGGAGAGAAAGCATGTCATTAGCACAGCCGGACGGTTCGTTGCTGTAGACGGCTCATCAGGTGATCTGTTCATAATGTGTGTACCATTGCTATGTCGCTTGGAGGAAATTCAGGCTTGCTTCGTGGCTGAAAAATGTGCCTACACATTCCTGCTAACTCTCTCTGTCTGCTTGCCTGTCAGTGTGTTCTGTCTGACTGTATGACTGTCTTTTTGTCTATAAAGATTTTAACAAAAGCAGATGTGAAAAATCGACCCAAAACTGTTTTATTGTGCCATTGTCTTTGGAAAATAATGATTAATGAATAAATTGATAAAAGTTATTCTATTTCTCTCTCTTTTCTCTCTCTCTCTCTCTTTTTTTTTTTTTTTTATCTTTCTGTCTCTCTCCCTGTCTCTCTCTGCTCTCTGTCTCTTTCTCTTTTTCTCAATCTCTCTCTCTCTCTCTCTCTCTCTCTCTCTCTCTCTCTCTCTCAACGCACATATACCACCCTACAAACCACAAACTTACAGGGATGCCCATACATATGCACTCGCCCACACACACACATCTCTCTCTCTCTCTCTCTCTCTCTCTCTCTTTCTCTCTCTCTCTCTCTTCTCCATCTATCTATCTCACACACACACACACACACACAACATACATACATACATACATACATACATACATGCACACACATTCACACACACACACACACATCACACACACACACACACATCACACACACACACACACACACACACACACACACACACACACACACACACACACACACACATACACGTCAATTCTATATTTTGCCAGACGTTTAGCAGTCCAGTAAAGCTGACACATGGATAAAGACTAGAAACAGACAGACAGACAGGCAGGCAGATAGACAGACACAGAGAAACAGAAAAAACACAGATAAAGAAGATGAGGAAGCGAATACCAGGAATTGAAAAGCCATCAGATCACGATTAGATTAATCTGAAACACGTTCGTATTATCTCACGATGCTTTTATCACTCCCATGACCAAAGACTCTGATTAAGCTTCACAATGACAGAGCCATTTCAGAGGATAAATAAAAACAAAACATAGCGTGAACATTCCAGCTGAAATAATCAGCTTTGATAATAGGCTAGCCGTGATCCATTTTATCCAGACAGCCATAAACTCCATCTGTATTCTTTACAAAATAACAACACAACTTTTTTTTTTTTTAAAAAGCATTTTTTACCCGGAAAGAAATGTTTTAACAATACCGATGTTTTTCTTTTAGAGAAAATACCAAGCTCAACGCCCATGGACGGCTATACTCGCTTGTCACGCGGGTACCCCTGGTTCGTTTCCCTGTAGATGCATATTCATTTTTGCATGTTGTCAACACGCAAACTCAGAACATAATTGAGGCAATTGAAATGTGGTTTCTAAGAAGAATATTCAGAGTTCCCTGGACAGTCTTCAAGGAGGCAGACACAAGAAGATCATTAATAAAGAACATTAGGAAAAGACAAGCAACATTTAGGGGCCATTTTACGAGGAAAGAGAAATTAGAGCACCTGGTCACAACAGGAAAGCTTGAGGGAAAGAGAACACCTGACACACCCATGGGGAAAATATTGGACGGACTTGCAGGGTGACTGACGACATAGAGGTGGAAGATGTACTTGCAGTGACAAGGATAGATTCGTATGGAGGGTCATGATCGCCAAGGGTACATGAATGATGATGATGAGGAGGAGGAGGATGACGAGGAGGATGGCTGGCTCTATTGATAGAGCGGTGAACTACGACTACTACTACTACTACTAAGAAGAAAGAATGATAATAATGATAATAATAATAATAATAATAATAATGATAATAATAATACAATAATAATAATAATAACACTAGTACTACTATTACAACTGCTGTTGTTACTGTTGTTGCTGCTGCTGCTGTTTCTACTTCAACCACTAGTATTTGTATTTCTTTTATTTATTACCATTACTACTACTGCTACTACTACTGTTGCTGTTGCTGCTGATGATGATGATGCTGCTGCTGCTGCCACCACTACTACTTCTACTATACAGCTACAGCTACTGCTGTTTCTGCTGCTTTGCTGCTGCTACTGTTTCTACTTCTGCTGCTAGTAGTTGTATTTCTAGTTCTATTACTACTACTAAAACTATCACTGCTACTACTACTGCTACTACTACTACTACTATTACCACAACTACTATAATAATTGCTATTGCCATTAGTACTACTGTTACTCTACTACCACCACTACAGCTACTGGATCGTTTACTACTACTACTACTACAAGCACCGATTACTTGTGCAGCACCTCTTCTCATGAGAGCCCTAAAAGTTTCACATAAGCATGAGAAAAAGCAGGCACATCCAGAGCAAGCACATGTTAACCTCTGCTGCCGTTATGAAAACAGGTCAGCTGGAATAATGCAGCTCTGAAGATGCAATAAAAATGAATTGTGTGATGAAATATCCAGATCTTATGATCGTCGATCAAAGAAGAAAAGAAAAGAAAAAGAAAGAGGAAAATCGCCACATCACGCACACAGGCATAAAATATGGATATATCCTTATGTACGGACACTCGCTTAATATAGCATACACAAACACATAAACAAACACATACGCGCATACACGCACAAACACGTGCGCGTGCACTCACATACACACACACCCACACGCACATAACACACGCACGCACGAGCGCTCACACACATACACACACACACACGCGAGCACGTGCGCGCGCACGCACGCGCGCTCACACACACATACACACACATACAAGCTTATGCACATGCAAACATAAAATACACACACACACACACACACATACACACACACACACACACACACACACACACACACACACACACACACACACACACACACACACATAAACAGTCAAACACATACGCGCATACACACACAAACACGTGCGCGTGCACTCGCATACACACACACCCACACGCACATACACACACACACGCACGAGCGCTCACACATATACATACACACACACACACACACACACATATACACACACCGTCTAATATTACTCATAGTGAAAAGACGTTAAATCAAAGAAAGAAGAACACACACACACACACACACACACCACACACACACACACACACACACACACACACACACACACACATACAAAACACACACACACACACACACACAACACACGTGCACACACACACACACACACACACACACACACACAACACACACGACACTCGCACACACACACACATGCATACAAATTACATTTGAAAAAAGACGAGCCTTCACACACACCTCGGCATGTACAATTGTCTTTCACATTAGCCTAAAACGTTTGCAATATGAGCCAGCAGTCTTTGAAAGTGGGTCTATCAAATTTGTTTTGCCCCTACGAACGTGCTGTTAATCTGCAAGTTTGAGACACCCAGGCACCAAGCTCGTGCTTTCAGAGAGGCTGACTGACAGAGGAAGCAAGTCAATGGAAGTCACATCAGTTCTGTTTTGTCATCTTCGGAAAAAAATTACAAGACAAGAGCAAGCCAAAGATCGAGAAGAGAGAGGGACAGACAGACAGACAGACAGAGACAGAGAGACAGACAGAGACAGAGGCAGACAGACAGATAGACAGAGACAAAGAGAGACAGACAGACAGGCATACAGACAGAGGATTTTAAATCATTAGAACTGGAAATTATCCATATGACGCAGCATCACTATTTACACCAGATCTTTCAGTGAGACATTTTTGCATTATTTTGTGTGTGTGTGTGTGTGTGTGTGTGTGTGTGTGTGTGTGTGTGTGTGTGTGTGTGTGTGGTGTGTGTGTGTGGTGTGTGTGTGTGTGTGTGTGTGTGTGTGTGTGTGTGTGTGTGTGGTGTGGTGTGTGGCGACGTTATTTTGCCCATACTGTGCAGATGACATGTTGCTGCACAGTCTGCTTAGTCCATCTTCAATGAGCGTGCATGATGGGTGTTTAGATGTTTCCATTAGCTATCAGACATACACATCACTTACGGGATCTTTAACCCTCATCATCATCATCAGGTGCCCTGCCGCATGGCGTTGGCGATTATGGACTTCCAACCATCTCTATCTCTCGTTGCCCCTAGCATCTCCCCCACCCTCCTCATCCCCAGCCACTCTGCGAGTCCGTCCAGCATTCTCTCCCTGGGTCTACCTGGTGCTCTCTTTGCCTCCACCTTTCCCGTTGTGACCAGGTGCTCCAAATCCCCCTTCCTCATAAAATGTTCTATAAATGTTGCTTGTCTTTTCCTAATCTTCCTTATGAGTGATCTACTTGTGTCTGCCTCCATCAAGACTGTCTCGTTTATTTCTTTGCTGTCCATGGAACTCTCAACATTCTTCTGAGAAACCACATCTCGGCTGCCTCAATCTTGTTCTGGCTTTGCTTGCTGACTGTCCACGCCTCGCATCCGTACAACAGTATTGGTTATATATAACATTCAAGGACTCTCTTTCTGATGTTAATTGATAGGCATTTGTTGGTAAGAATGCTTGTCATCTTCTTGAATGCTGTTTTGGCTTGGTCGATTCTGCCAGCTATTTCCGATATGCATCTGCCGTCTGATGAAATGACCGTTCCCAGGTATTTGAACTTAACCTGTGTCAAGGTTGTGCCATTTGCTGTTATTTTGCAGGAGGGGATTTCATGGTTTTTTTATTGATCACCATGACTTCAGTCTTCCTGCTGTTTAGTTCCAACCCCTTACCTACACACTTGAAATCCAAGGGAGTGTACCCACAAAGGAGGTTTAGACACTAACAACTCTGCACATAATTATGTTGACCTGGGAGATCGGAAAAATCTTCGCTCTTTACACACCAGACAGGAGTACCCACCTCCAGTATCAGGTTCAGTTTCTCCGTACTCGGAATGAATTCAATATGCATTGACGCCACTGGTGCCACGTGATGGAGAAGAGTCTAAAATGATCATGGTATAAGAGTATGGGGAGAAGAGTGGCAGAATGGTTCAGACACTCGCCCGCCAATAACTAAACTCGAGGTTCCAGGGTTCGCTCCCTGTTGAGGCCTCGAGTTTTCTCCTCAGTTTTAACGAAAAATCGAACTGAACGTCTAGTCCTTCGGAAGGGGGCCAAAAACGAGTCGGACCCGTGTGCCTTCTCGTTGCGCACGCTGAAGATCCCACGGACGTCGAAAATCATGAAGAGCAGAGCATTGCCCGATTGCCTTGGTATAAAACATTGTAGAGATAGGTTGATTTCCCAGGTCCCACCCCTTGAAAACCAATAAGCCTTCTTGCCTTTCTGAAGTCTTGGTAAAAAAAATGTGAATATGAATATGAATTTGAAGCGAGGGGGGGGGATGCCACCTTCGTGGTGCTGGCCCCGGAAAAGTTGAGGTTTCTGCACCTTACTCCTCTACGATCCCAGGGTTATGAAACTATTTAGGTAGGACCTCAGGACCTGGCCAGCTCATGGGTTTATATACAAGCTTAAAGGCTTGTGCCGTGATCATTCTGGATCTTCTCCATCACATGGCATCTGTGACGTTAGTGTATATGGAATTCCTTCTGATCGCGGAGACGTCATCTTGAGAAATTGAAACTGAAACTGAAACATGGTAAAAGTGTTAAGCCTGCACATAAGTCCCACGAGCTAGCAAGGTCCTGAGCGTCCAACTGGCGTGTGGAATGTAGGATCGAACACTCGTCTTCTGATTTGAAACTGACGTCTCTCCCGCGCCCGTCGATGAGACATTTACAATGTGAACCTACTAAAAAAAGAAATCCAAAACAAGATGAGACTGCCCGCGTTCAAGCAAACAGGAACCGGATAAAAAAAAAAAACACGAAAATAAAATCAGAACGCGTATTTAATACAACCAGACAAGACAGGCGGAAATTTTCGGCCAACTGGCCTTCGTCAAGCGTAGACGTAAGATCACAAAAGAACAAACACCAAATACAAAAATTAGGAGGAAAAGGCTAAAATTTCCCTGCTGCTTCGTCCAGTGGGAGAAAAGCCTTTTCTCCCACTGGACGAAGCTGCAGGGACATTTCAGGTGGGGGGGGGGGGTATTTTGTTTGTTTTGTTTTGTTTTATGTAGTTGGTTTTTTGGTTTTTTGGTTTGTTTGTTTTGTTTTTATTTTACTGGAAAAGAGTTCTGGTGCTTACAATCTGCTTTTTTTTATTTTCTGAGTGAAATATCCATGACGACATAAGACAGAGTTTGTCCAACTTTCAGTTGTCTTGAGTTTTAAGATTGGTTTACTACTTGGTTACTTTCGTTGCGTAGGCTTCTGTGCTGAAACTGAAAAGTTAAGCTCCTGCCGGGAGAACGGGACTTAAGAGTCATGGGGACTGTCTTCGTTTTGTCTAGAAGTTGTAAAGATTTCTGAAAGTCTCTGAAAGGCAAAGGGTGTGTGTGTGTGTGTGTGTGTGCGCACGTGTGTCGTGTGTGCAGATGTATGTGTGTTTGTGTGTGTGTGTGTGTGCGTGCATGTGTATCTGATCTCTCTCCTTGTCTCACTCTGTTTCTGTCTGTCTCCTCTCTCTCTCTCTCTCTCTCTCTCTCTTTTCTCTCTCTCTCTCTCTCTTCTCTCTCTCTCTCTCTGTCTCTCTCTCTCTCTCTGCCTGTCTGTCTCTCTCTTTCTCTATCTTTCTTTTTCTTTCTCTGTCTGTCCTTCTCTTCTTTTCTGGATCTCTCTCTCTCTCTCTCTTTCTCTCTCTTTCTCTATGTCTCTATTTCTGGATATCTCTGTCTCTGTCTCTCTTTGTCATTCTCTCTCTGTCTCTCTCTCTCTCATTCTCTCTCTCTCTATCCCTCTATCTCTCTCTTAATACCTCTTCCTCTCTCTTCGTCTGTCTCTGTCTCTGTCTCTGTCTCTGTCTCTGTCTCTGTCTCTCTCTTCTCTCTCTCTCTCTCTCTCTCTCTCTCTCTCTCTCTCTCTCTCTCTCTCTGGCTTTACTGAAAGTCAAAGGTTAACATACTCAACACAGTTACACGGCAATATTATCTCCTATTTCTAAACTTTCAGAAAGCCATATTTATTAACACATGATGAAATTCATAAAAGATCATTCACGAGTTCACCTTTTTCAAATGCAGCTTAAGCCGTAACTCTCAAAGTTGACTTCTCCAGCTCAACGTCACATCAGGAAAGTTGTCTGATTTGAAATGTTTGTTCTAAATATAGTTGGGGGGGGGGTTCTATTGTGTTAGTTTGACAAAAGTCAGTTGGCCAAAAATGTGTGCCCAGTTTTATGAATTGTGTACGCGTTCTCATTGTCTTTTATTGTGTTTCTGGATCCTTTTTTAGTCAGATTTCATGTTTTATTAGTACGATTTCATATTTCATAATCAACAACCACAAGACAACTATTTTGCAATATCCATATTGACTTCATCAACGGTAAAGGATGGTCTGCCAGCAAAATCTTATACAAAAAAAGAAAGACATATCCTTGAGAAGTAAGAAAACTGTGAGTTACTGGCAAGTCCAAAACTACAGACTATAGACTTAAAACAAAACATGTTTTCTTTCTCGAAATTCAACTTAAATAAACAAAAGTACGCTAATGTGCAGAATCATACATAGATCTAGGAACCCAGAAAAAACACGAAAGAAGAATACGAAACGCGTATTTAATACAACAAAACAATACAGGCACAAATTTAATCGGCCTACTGGCCTTTGTCAAGTGTAAGATTACAAACAAACAAACGCCAGATACAAACATTTTGTGAAAAAGACTGAAACTTCCCTGCTGCTGTGTCCAATTTCAGTCTTTTTCTCAAAGTGTTTGTATCTGGTGTTTGTTTTTGTAATCTTACGCTTGACAAAGGCCATTTAGGCCGAAAATTTGCGCCTGTCTTGTCTTGTTGTATTAAATACGCGTTCGTATTCTTCTTTCGTGTTTTTTCGGGTTCCTGTTTGCTTGAACGCGGGCAGTCACACTTGTTTCGGATTTCGATACACAGAGATTTGTTCTCAAATTGTACACAGATCTGCATTCAAATTTTTAACAAACTTTTTTTATCTCATGTCAACCGTACTGCACGAATTAGAGAAACAGTCTCAATATTCCTTGACCAGAATCCAAAACAAGTGTGACTGCCCGCGTTCAAACAAACAAGAACCAGAGGGAAAAAAAACACGAAAAAAGAATTGCGCCTGTCTTGTCTGGTTGTATTAAATACGCGTCCTGATTCCTTTTTTTTCACATTTTTCTGATTCCTTGACCTGGACCAGATATTATTTAAAGCAAGCCTCTGTTTTATCTGGAGAATTTGTCTGGAATATTTTAGCCACCATTATCAAAGTGTGTACATCACACGCCAGCGTTAAGCGAAAGCTTCATAAATGTTTCTTTGAAATAACGTAAGTAATCTTCTACATACCCTGTGATAGCGAAATACCACATCAATCTCATCATTGTGCGCAGTTACTTTCACCCCACTTTTCGTATATTTTCTTTCTGTAGTAGTTCTAATAATCTATTTGTCTCTCACTCGCTCTGTTTCTTCCTCCTCCTCTGTTTTTAACCACGCCCCCCCCCCCCCACACACACACACACACTGTCTTGTGACCACTCCCCGAACTAAAAAAAAATCTCATTCATACTTTTTCTTTCATTTTCTTAGCCTGATCTGTAGAAAGGCACATATCTATATTTGAAGTCTGACACTGAATGCTCTTTCTGTGCATCAATATTTTGTGAAACATTTATGCAGTTGGGATTTGTTTTCACAAATACCGTACCACTTTCCTCATAAATCTTATAGCATGTTGTCTTTATTGGTAGTTCTGGTGCTGGCAGTGGTAGTAGCGGTGGTTGAAATTTGTTTCTAAATTTGTTTGTTTACTTTTCTTTCCTTGTCATTTTATTGTTATTATTTTGGGGGCGGAGATATTTGCAGTTCTTTTATGATTTCAATTAGGTGGCAAGAAACTCCGAGGAGAGCCAGACAGCAGAAGATCCTTAGAGGAGAAACTCATGTAAAACAAGTATTGGCCCTTTTCTCCTGACATTTTAAGGCACCGGGCTGCATCCAGATGATTAGTCCTGGATGCCCTTCTGCAGTCGCCATTTTTTTTACGATTTCGACCATATTTCGTGTTATGTTTTTGCTTTTGTTTTAATCAATACATTTCGCATTTACGTCTCTACGCTTCTGTCATGTATGGAACAGCAAGAAGTAGCCGTAAGACAGGTCTGATTGGCGAAATCATTTTTCTTCAAGTTTTAGTTTTCAAGTGTTATAGTCATTGTACAACTTTCTCACGAACACACTGAACCACCAAGAAAAATAAAACAGGAACACTAGCACAAATAAAACATCTTAAATGAGTGCATTAAACTGTGTGCTCAGTACAGAACATGTACATAATGAATCTAGAATAAACGTTTTGCGTACAGGCACATTATGAGAAGGAAAGACTGAAAAAATATATATGAGTAAAACTTCTAACCAAGAAAATCACATGCAACATCTTAAAGAAAAAAATAGAAATAAAGGAAAAAGAAATAAAGACATGGTGTTACGTATACCTGTCCGCAAGTGAAGTCCTCTCAACAAAACAGGGAGAAATCTATTCACCTAAAAGAACATCAGGAAAATAAGGATTCAGTTGCAGAGAGGCAAAGAGGTCTAATAAAAGATATAACATAGTCAATCCAACCGCACGAATATTCAGCCAATAATATGAGAAGATTCAAACGATATGGACGGTAGAACGAAACGGACAAAGAACACAACCATATTAGCATATAGTTATGGCCATTCTGTGCTACCTGAGTCATTAGAGATTGCGTGAATTGATCAGGTGATCCTTTCGTGTCAATGTCTGGCGGAAGTGATGTGGAATGATGGGTAGAATTATCATGAAAGGAATTCTGTGGGGAAGAAAATGTTTTCCTGGTATCTTCGCCAAACTAATAACAAAATCGTATTTTTCCTTCACTATTGTATTTCGTGTTTTTGAAACTCCTAAACACGACAAACAGCCCATTCAAACTCGAGAAACTCGCGTGTGTTATGAAAAAGAAAAAAAAAACGTTTCTGGGGAATACTGGCAAGAGACTTTTCTATCATCGTGATTATATTAATGCCTGTATGGTATTCCTATTCCTGAAACACACACACACACACACACACACACAGAGTTAAAACAACGTTTATAAAAGTCTGACATATGCGCATCCCCTTGAAAAGGTCAGGTGCCAGTCGTGTAAGGTCATAAGCCACTTCAGTCATCTAACAGCTTCCTTCCAGCAAGTGTGTTGGCGTGAGCCAAATAAATAAACAAATAATCAGTAAAGGAATGAATAGAGGAATAAACAAACAAACATAAACAGATAAATAATAAACAGACAAATAAAGAAAGAAAGAAGAAAGAAGAAGGAAAGAAAGAAAAAAGAAATAAAGAAAGAAGGGAAGGAAAGAAAGAAGAAAGAAAGAAAGAAAGAAGAACGAAAGAAAGAAAGAAAGAAAGAAAGAAAGAAAGAAAGAAAGAAAGAAAAGTTAAATAAATAATTCTCCATGAAAGCAATCTAACGATGTTCACTTTTTTTGCAAAAATAAAAAGAGAAAAAGGAATGAAATGTCTGGAATGTGTGCTTTTTAAGGTCACTCTGACCTTGACGCAACATCTAAAACCTATGCTACGTTGTGACATCAGCATCATCATCAGGTGCCTTACCGCATGGGTTGGCGATTATGGACTTCCATCTGTCTCTATCTCTTGTTGTCTCAAGCATCTCTTCCACCCTCCTTGTCTTCAGCCACTCTGCAAGTCCGTCTAGTATCTTCCGCAGGCGCGGCAAACTAGGAACCACGAAGCATATCCTCTCAAACTGCCACCTGGCCCTGAATAGATACACCTGGAAACACAATGAAGTGCTAAGGGTGTTTACTAAGATGGCGAAGGAGCAGGTCGAGGAGGGAAAATACGCTCTTAAGCCGCAGAAACAAGGACTGGGCAAGATCGTGTTTGTACCGCAAGGAAGCAAGGTTCCTGAATGGAAAGAAGGCAAGCGAGGCCACGGATGGCCAGTGTGGTGGTCTGTGGGAGGTAGCCGCAGACCTTGAGGGCTGCGAGAGATTCTTCCCCATCCCAACAACGAAGAAGCCAGACCTGGTGGTATGGAGCAAGGAAGAGAGAGAGGTGCACCTTGTGGAGCTGACGGTGCCCCACGAAGACAATATCAAGGCTGCACACGAGCGGAAGGAGAATCGCTACGAGGCTCTTGTCGATGAATGCGAGGAGGCGGGATGGAAAGCAACGCACTTCCCAGTCGAAGTCGGCTGCAGAGGTTACATCGCAAATAGCGTCAGAAAGTGGATGAAAGTGGCTGGACTTGGTCCGAAGAAAGTGAAAACCATGACAAAAGCTCTACAGAAGACCGTAGAGAAAGCAAGTCATTGGATCTGGTTGAAGAGAGGACACCTCCTGGAGCGAGTCCTGACGGTTGATGGCAAAGGCACACAGTCGAATTGGCAGGGAGACCTCACATCGGTGAGGGGGCTCGGTGCGTCATTGAAGCTGTAGAGAGGAAGAGCCCGAAACAGCGACGCATTCTCTCCTGATGATCTCCATGTCAGAGTCCGGCCCTCGGAGTTTCGACTGTTAGCAGTGTAAGCTGTTTTCAATGATTTATCCCTGGGTCTACCCGGTGCTCTCCTTCCCTCCAGCTTTCCCGTTGTGACCAGGTGCTCCAATTCCCCTTTCCTCATAAAATGGCCTACGAATGTTGCCTGCCTTTTCCTAATCTTCCTTATGAATGATCTACTTGTGTCTGCCTCCATCAAGACTGTTCGTTTGTTTTCTTTGCTGTTCATCGGAACTCTCAACATCCTTCTTAGAAACCACATCTCGGCTGCCTCAATCTTGTTCTGGCTTTGCGTGTTGACTGTCCACGCCTCGCAACTGTACAACAGTATTGGTTCTATGTAACATTCAAGAACTCTCTTTTGGTGTTAATTGATAGGCATTTATTGGTAAAAATGCTTTCAAACTTCTTGAATGTTGTTTTGGCTTGGCCGATTCTGCTGGCTATTTCTGATGTGCATCTGCCGTCTGGTGAAATGATCGTTCCAGTATTTAAACTTATCAACCTGTCTCAAGGTTGTGCCATTTCCTGTCATTTTGCATGACAGCAAAGAAATATCCAAAAATCAAATTCTGTCAGAGTGCTCTGAAAAGCGATCTTCACAGACCTTTATTAAGACGTGCTGATTTAGGCACTTTTCTGTCTTGGACTTAACCATCCAAAGTTATTCTTGTGCTTGTCTTCAACAGCTGACACATTTGACTCACATGGTAAAAACACACACATAAAGAGCTGAGAAAACATTGTTGGCACAGTTTTATCTCACACGCAGAGAAATGTACATAGACACTTACACTCGCGTGAAGCATGCACGCACACACACACACACACACACACACAACACACACACATAAACACACACGCAGGCACTACCACACACACAACGCCAGCACACATACATACATACATACACACACACGCGCACACACACACATACGCACGCACACACACACACACAAACACACCGTCTAATATCACTTATAGTGAAAAGACGTTAAATTAAGAACGAACGAACACAAACACACACAACACCACACACACACACAACTCACACACTACATACAACATAAAATACACACACACGCATATACACACTTACACACATACATGCGTACACACACTCACACACATACACACACTACATACACACACACTCACACTTATACATACATACACACGCACGCACGCGCACACACACACACACACACACACTTACACACCTACACACTTACACACACAATTCACACACATATACACACTCATTTGTGTGTGTGTGTGTGTGTGTGTGTGCGTGCATGCGTGCTTGCGTGCGTGCTGGTGTGTGTGGTGTGTGGTGGTTGGTGTGTGTTGTGTGTGTGTGTGTGGTTGTGTGTTGGTGCGTGCGCGAGCGTGTGCGTGTCTCGTGTGTGTATGTGTGTGTTTTGTTTGTTTTGGTTTGGTTTTTGGTTTTTTGGTGATGCTAATTTTCCCTTTAACACATTTCGATTGTTGTCATTGTTCTTGTTGTTTTTCTTTTTCTTTTTTAAAAAGTTTTTTACAATTTTTTTCTCTAATTTTATCAAACTTATTTTCACCCATTATCTTCAACTGCTACGTTCACCAACTGATACTGGCCCGATTCCCTGATAGAAGTGTAACGAACTCTGAACAACACGAGTCTTCTCATGGCATTGACAGCATGGTGACATGTCCAACACAGACTGCGTCATTAACGGGTTTACTACATACAGGGTGATGGCTAAAAGAACACAGAGAAAATAAAAGGAGTGAGATGGCGGGGGAAATGATTCTTCGCTGGTGATTACATGAGCTGACATTTCCTTCCTGCTATTGCTCTCTGACATGCTGGCTCTGCTGGAAATATTCATCGTTTTTCGAGCAGGCGTTTTACAACAGACATCGTTATCCAGGGAAAGTAATTACTTCTCTCTGTCTCTCTCCCTCCCTCTCTGTCTCTCTGTCTTTTTCTGTCTCTCTCTCTCTCTTCCTCTCTCTCTTTTCTCTCTCTCTTTCTATCTCTCCCTCTCACTCTTTCAACCCTTACCTCTCTCTTTCTTTCTCTCTTTTTCTGCCTTATTTGCTGGCTCAAAGAAAAGTAAGACAAGCCTATTCTATATCTGAGGATTCATACTTTTTTCGAAATTTCGAACTATGTGTAGTATCTCTCTTTGTCTCTCTCTCTCTCTTTCTTGTCTCTCTCTCCCTCCCTCCCTCTCTCTCTCTCTCTCTCTCTCTCTTTCTTTCTTATCTCTCTCTTTCTCTGTCTCTGTCTCTCTCTCTCTCTGTCTCTCTTTCTTTCTTATCTCTCTCTTTCTCTGTTTCTCTCTCTGTCTCTATGTCTCTGTCTCTGTCTCTCT
>CM060314.1:18243586-18246086 GCA_030674185.1 Monoplex corrugatus
TGAAGATTACATCGAACAAATCCCACAAATCTGTAGATTGTGTGTGTGTGTGTGTGTGTGTGTGTGTGTGTGTGTGTGTGTGTGTGTGTGTGTGTGTGTGTGTGTGTGTGTGTGTGTGTATGTGCGTGTGTGTGTGTGGGCGCGCGCGCGGGTGCTTGTGTGTGTGTGTGTGTGTGTGCGTGCGTGTGTGTGTGTGTGCTTGTGTGCGTGCGTGCGTGCGTGCGTGCGTGCGTACGTGCGCACGCGAGCCGCACTCTTGTGTGTGTGCGTGTGAAAGACACCTTCGTGTGCTTATTTTTCTCTTACATATTCTTTTTGTTTAGTGGAACTAATATGTAAGGCCCATAATTATCTATTGGTCTTCTTGATGTAAAAATAATAATAATAACAACAACAATAATACTGATAATAATGACAATAATAGTAACAATACAATATGATACTTATGATGATGATGACACTACTACAACCACTTAGTACTACTGCTGCTGCTACTACTACGACTAGGACTACTACTACAACAACTACAACTAATGATGATGATGATGATGATGATGATATGATGATGATGATGATGATGATGATGACAATAATAATTACAACAATAGTGATGATGATAATAATGTTGATAATGTTTATGATAATACTAATGATAATAATTATGGCAATATCAATAAGAATAAGAATGATGATCATGATCATGATGATGATCATGATGATGATGATGATGATGATGACGACGATGACGACATCTAATGAGGCGTTTAATTTTTTATGTATAAATCAAATGACAGCCCACTAAAACATTCACTCAAAAAATTAAAAAAAACTCACAGAAAGAAAGAAAGAAACTCTTAAAGATACACAGAATATGCACATTGGGAGTGTGACAAAGAGATAGGTTCGTAGAGAGGGAAATCACTGCTGAACGCACAGGTATATCTTCAAGTTAGACTTGAAGGAAAACAGACTGTTTTACTGCCCAACAGACAGGGAAAGTTCATTCCAGGTTGTACGGAACAGTCACAGAAAATGAGCGGCGACTGAATGTCCAACAATCTGTATCGAGGAATCATCATCATCATCAAGTGCCTTGCCACATGGTGTTGGCGATCGTGGCCTTCCATCTGTTTGTATCCCTTGTTGCTTCAAGCATCTCTTCCACCCTCTCCGTCTTCAGCCACTCTGCAAGTCCGTCCAATATTTTTTTCCCTGGGTCTACCTGGTGCTCTCTTTCCCTCCATCCTTCCTGTTCTGACCAGGTGCTCCATTCCCCTTTCCTCATAAAATGGCCTGTAAATGTTACCTGTCTTTTCCTAATCTTCCTTATCAATGATCTTCTTGTGTCTGTCTCCATCGAGACTGTCTCGTTTGTTTTCTCGGAGAGACCGTACACAAACCGATGGAAGGCAATAAGAAATCATCATCGTACTTTCCCAAGACGAATAATGGCCAGACAAAACAATATCGAGGAATGGGTAAACAAATAGTGTCAGAAAACAGAATGGAGAGGTAAGGTAGGAGTGTACATTCAGAGATGTGCCACGTAGATAGGTGGGCACAATATTAATGTTGCATTTGTACTGACAATGCTTCCTGCGGCAGTGTTTTCTGATTATCTATCACTTTGTCAAATGCGGCAAGAATGTTTCCAAAATGGATTATTTCTGATATACTAAAGAGATAATATTAACTCTTTTTAAATGCATTATGTATAGAAATATAGGAGTAATATCTTTCGTTAATGAAGTTTTTCTTATTGCGGTGTGTTTATTTATTTTCATGGTATTAGAATAAAGACTTTGACTTTTGTTAAATCGTTCAGTTTTCAAGTGAGAGAAAAAAAATGTCAGCTACTCTTTTTACCTGTTCAACATTCTGTCACTTTTTTTTATGTTTCAGTTCATTCTGTTTCATAGCACTGGTAGTGTTGCCACGCCTTGCCTTGTATTTCACGTCACAACTGAATTCAATCCATGATATCAATGTATCCTCAGCATCCCCACTTTCACCCCCACTAACTTTGACACCATTTTCCTAAGAGAAATGTAAGAAGAAGAAAAAAAGAAAGAAAGAAAATCTAACCACCACAAGATTTGTTATGACATGGACGGCATGTGGCACTTTTCTCTCCAAACGCAGACCTCATCATAACGGTTTTATCACGTGCTGGGTGACGGCTGCAGGGAACACAGAAAATAAAAAGGAGTGAGACAGCGGGTGAAAATGATCCGTGCTGGTGATTCCATGGCTGACATTTCCTTCCTGCTATTGCTTCTGTAACATGCTGGGTCCATTAAAAATGCTCATCGTTGTTTTTTTGTTTTGTTTTGTTTGTTTGTTTGTTTTTTGTTTGTTTGTTTGTTTGTTTTTAGCAGTGTTCTACATCATAAAACTTAACCCAGGAAAGAAATTGATAATCTGTTCACTACTATCTGTCTGTCTGTCTGTCAGTCAGTCTGTCTGTCTGTGTTTGTGCCTGTATGTCTGTTTCTCTCTC
>CM060314.1:18251086-18256086 GCA_030674185.1 Monoplex corrugatus
CTAAGAAAACTAATCAACCTAAATGTCATGGTTATTACTATGTACTTGATCTCACCTGTCTCACCTGTCGACGTCACCGGGTTCGGTGTTGGCCGCTGCGCATCTGGACACTACCATCTCCCTCCAGGCCGCTCTGTCTTGACTTTTGTGGACAAGTTCTTGAATATCTAGGTCACTAATATTGGTTATGTTCTCGATGTATGAGATTGGAGGTCTGCCTTTCTTCTTTTTGACACTGTTTTTCCTTGAAAGATGGTAGCCATGACACATGATCAGTGACACATGATCAGTGTATTGTTGTGATGGCGGAAGTCTAGCAGACGAGACTGATCCGGAAGTGACCCCACTGTGTTCACTCAAGTGACGTCACGTCTTGTGCAGAAAGCTCAGTCGCAGAACAGCCAGGCGTTCTGGTGATGTCAATGCCTCATAATCCCATTATATAACATTTTCAAAATGTTACCAGCGCATAGGGTTTTGAGCGGTATAAAGGGTTCTACTATGAAACGTTTTGGCAGATTTGGGTGGAGCGCAGATGGATTGTCTAAAATGCGATAAATCCTTCTTGAACAGACTCCAAATTCTTCTGATGTACCGGATTTTCTTATGACAGAAAGCAAACCTTTTTTTTTCCCATACGCTTGTTGTTGTTTTTCAATATTGGTGCACACACCTGCGACGCCCACGTCATCCCATACTCTAAGTAATATGTATCATCTTAAAGTTTACGATGTCCATGTCTACAGTTGCAAATAAGAGGTAAAACGAGAGGTATAAAATGTTCCGTGAAATAATCCTTTCTTCTGATCACATGGCTGGCATTTCTTTTCCCATTATCGTTCTCTGGTGCAGAGTTGATATCTGCTTACTGTACCCCGATAACTGAGACGTAAAAGCAAATTGTTTCACAAAGTTTTCAAAGAAACAAAATGATATACATGTACATACACACGCACGCACCCACACACATATAAATTATCGGTGTGTGTGTGTGTGTGTGTGTGTGTGTGTGTGTGTGTGTGTGTGTGTGTGGTGTGTTGTGTGTGTGTGTGTATGTGTGCGTGTGGTGGTGTGTGTGTGTGTGTGTGTGTGCGTGTGTGTGTGTGTGTGTTTAGAGAAAGAGAAAGAAAGAAAGAGAGACACAGAAACAGAGACACAGAGAGAGCGCGCGCGCATGCACGAGAAAGAGAGAGAGAAACTGAGAGAGACAGAAGAGAGAGAAATAGAGAGAGAGGCAGAGACAGAGAGGCAGAAGACAAATACAGAGACAGAGAGAGAAGGAGAAAGAAAGAAAGAGAGAGATACAGACAGAGAGACAAACAAACAGACAGAGACAAAGAGAGAAGGAGAAAGAAGAAAGAAGAGAGAGAGATACAGACAACAGACAGACAGACAGACAAACAAACAAACAGACAGAGGCAGACACAGAGACAGAGAGAGAGAGAGAAATTCTAATGATAAGTGCAGAAATGTCATTGTTTTATGACAATTTTACACCTTGACATTAAGAAGAAACGGATCTGGATGAAGCATTCGACATGACTTGCCCAAAGCATTCTGCCATGCGCATGAATTAGATATTCATCCTCTTAACTACTCAGCTTGGACTAATGTGCACACACGCATGTCATGAATGACGATGCGTTGATGCATCAGATTCCGCGTGGTTTTCAGGTAACGGTAATCATGTCTGTGATAAGTATAAGGGAGTGTGTGCTCTGAGGTTGTTCTGGACAGAATCGCTTTGAGTTTTACACCAATGGTGACCTCTACCATGGAATGAGTCTACTTGTGCTGTTTGATGATTTTGACATTTTACACTATTCTTATAGAAAAAAAAAGAAGGTATGCTCTTTCTAAAAGTGAAATCCGTTTTCAAATCGAACGAGTGACCTTTCGTTTTTCTTTGTTCGTTTGTTTGTTCTGGATCCGAAATATCTCTGTCAGTCTGTCTGTCTGTCTGTCTGTCTGTCTGTTGTATTCTCTCTCTCTCTCTCTCTTCTCTCTCTCTCTCTCTCTCTCTCTGTCTGTCTCTCTCGTTATCTATCTATCTATCTATCTCTATCTCCCTCTCTTTCTCTCTTCTTTCTCTTTCTCTCTCTCTCTCTTTCTTCTCTGTCTCTATGTCTCTCTCTGTCTGTCTGTTCCTGTCTGTCTATCTGTCTGTCTCTCTCTCTCTCTCTCTCTCTCTCTCTCTCTCTCTCTCTCTTTCATTCTCTTTCATTCTTATGTTTTCTTTATTTGGATAGTTGGTTGGTTAGTCGTTTTTGTTGGTTTTATTTGTTTTGTTTGTTTGTTTCATTGTCTAATGTACTCACATTTCTTTATACCCATTTTCACTATTCTCTGATTTAATGAAAAGAGTATTCTTCTCAGCGTATTCATCATGAGGGCTGTTTAATGCTTTTCAACGTTTGTGTCTCTGTTTATCCATCTGCCTGCTTGTATTTGTTCCTCTATTGGTAGATGACAAGCATTCTTACCAACAAATGCCTATCAATTAACATCAGGAAGAGAGTTCTTGAATGTTATATAGAACCAATACTGTTGTACGGATGTGAGGCGCGGACAGTCAACAAGCAAAGCCAGAAGAAGATTGAGGCAGCCGCGATGTGATTTCTAAGAAAAATGTTGAGAGTTCCATGGACAGCAAAGAAAACAAACGAGACAGTCTTGATGGAGGCAAACACAAGTAGATCACTCATAAGGAAGATTAGGAAAAGACGGCAACATTTATAGGCCAGTTTCATGAGGAAGGGGGATTTGGAGCACCTGGTCACAACGGGAAAGCTGGAGGGAAAGAGACCACCAGGTAGACCCAGGGAGAAAATGCTAGACGGACTTGCGGAGTGGCTGAAGACGAGGAGGGTGGAGGAGATAGAGACAGATGGAAGTCCATGATCGCCAACGCCATGCAACAGGGCACCTGATGATGATGACGATTGGTATAAGTTGGTGATAATCCATTACTACTTCTCTATCCTTTTCCATCTCATATCTCAATTTTAAAACTGCACCTGCTGCATCTGGGAACTACAGCCATCATTAGGCGAAAGAGTGGGGTGAGCTTTGCACGTCCTCTTCTCAGTTTAAAACATTCCCTGTGCGATGCTTGGTTTTATGATACTGTTTGCTAAAATGTCTATTTGTAATGTAAGATTTATTACGAAAGAACTGAAATACAGGCATAACATCAAAGAATATAATGCTAAACATAAAGGTATAATACCAAATTTCAGGAAGAGACTGGCTATCTTATTGTGCAGTTTTTGATTCCTCTTTGCAAGTTGATCGCGTTGATTATCATGTGCGTGTAATGTGGCATTTGCTTGTGGCCAAGAAGTTGTAGGTTTTGTCTTTGTATTGTATACCTCACAACGACAACTTAATGCACCATGTTATAACGTATGTGATCTGTATCCGGTTGCTCGATATTTTGTTCCTTTATTTGTTTCTGTTTGTTTATTTGTTTGTTTGTTTGTTTGTTTTTGTTTGTTTGTTTGTCTGTTTGCTGTTTGTTTGTTGTCTGTTTGTTTATTGTTTGTTTGTTTGTTTGTTTTTGTTTGTTTTTTTTTCTTTCTTTCTCTCTTTGTTTGCTTGCTTGCTTGTTTGTTTGTTAGTCTGTTTGTTTGTTTGTTTATTTGTTTGTTTTGTATATATGTAATATATGTAATATAAATATATTGCAAAATAGCTGATAAATAGATTTTGTTTAAATGAAAGACATATATTTCAAATAGATACTTGTTATCTGAAATTTCACACAGATTAGTTATTATAATTTATGCTCTTTGACCCCTTGACTGAACCTTAAACAATGTCCATTTTTCTCACATATAAAATGTTCGTTTGTACAGATGTTAATATACGGTTCTCTTTGCATTATATGTCGCACACTGATAGTGTACAGATATTTTATTCTTGACTTTTTTTTAAAGCTTGTTCATGACACGTTGTACTTTGATTTGTCTGTCTCTTTCATTTTTTTCTTTCTTTATTCCGTAAATCCAAAACAAGTGTGACTGCCCGCCTTCAAGCAAACAGGAACCAGGGGGGAAAAAAACACGAAAAATGAATGAGAACACGTATTTATGTCTTGTCTTGTCTTGTCTTGTCTTGTCTTGTCTTAAATAAGCGTTCTTACTCTTTTTTCGTTTGTTTATTTGTTTGTTTTGTTTGTTTTTTTGTTTTGTTTTGATTTGTTTTGTTGTTGTTGTTGTTTGTTGTTGTTGTTGTTGTTGTTTTTGGGGGGTCCTTTTTATTCCGTAATTTTTGTGTTGTTGTTGTTGTTCTTCCCCTAAACATGTTTTTGGTTTTGTATGAAATCTGACGTTGTAAGTGACAAGGAAACAAACTGAAAAGAAGTTTAATGAAAAATATTCAGTCATATTTCTTCAGCTTTAAAATCTCCGTCTATCACAAACATTTCACATACGAAACATCTGTCTCAACTTTTCATGTAAGCCTACACTTTTCCTTCTTGTCTCTGAGCAGGTAATAAAAAGCAGTTCCAGTTACAACACGGACATGTGACACCTTCGTCTCCGACACAGATTGCATCATAACTATTTTATTACGTGCAGGGCGATGGCTGCCGAGGGCAGAGAAAATGAAAGACATAAGACGACGGGCGGAATGATTCCTGTTGGTCATCCCATGGCAGGCATTTTCTGTCCCCTTTCGCAGTCTGAAAAACGCTGAGTCCAACAAAATCTTAGGAACCTCAGGCTTTCAACCAATATACAATTTGCGACAGAACTTGTTCTACAAGAAAAAAAAAAGAAATAAAAGATTTTGTTTACCGTCTTGCATTCTTCCTTGATGGCTCAGTCGGCTTAAGAGCCATGCTGATATTATAGGAGATGTGGGTTCATTTCTACAAGAGGGACACAGTTGTGTGTGTGTGGAGTGTACGTGTGTTTGTGTGCGTGTGTGTGTGTGTGTTGTGTGTGGTGTGTGTGTGTGTGTGTGTGTGTGTGTGTTGTGTGCGTGTGGGTGGG
>CM060314.1:18263586-18271086 GCA_030674185.1 Monoplex corrugatus
TTGTCACGAACACATGCTAACACAGAATTATAATACTTTTAAGAGACATATGTAATTTACCATTTACTCCATTCTTGCGCAGAATACCCCAAAGTAGATTTCTATTGACTGAGTCAAATGCTTTGCGAACATCTACAAATGCTAGATAGAGAGATAGGGAGAGAAAGAGAGAGGGGGAGAGAGACAGAGAGAGAGAGAGAGAGAAGGAGAGAGAGCATTAGCAATATTAGTGTTTAAGCCCAGCCGATAGGTCAATGCCATCTCAAGACTAAAAACCATCTCAGACAAAACACACACGTCTAAATACATCGATGTCCGTGGAAAAAAGAAGACCCGGAAAACAAGTGAATTAGGTATACACACACATCACTGCATCAAAACAAATAATTCAATGACGCGTCCATGGCATTGGCCACCCTGCCGACTTATCACTTGGTGGGGTGAAGGGGGGGTGGGGAGAGGGGAAGATAAATACATGACTATAATCAAATGCACTAAAACACACACAGTACTACCAAAAAGTATCACTAATAGAAGAGAGACACAGGGGGATACAGAGAGACAGACAGACAGAGACGAGACAGAGATTCAGTTTCAGGTTTAGGTTCAGATTCATATTGCTTATAGCCCAGCCAACTTTTAGAGCCATATCAGGGCTAATCTTAATGTAAAAACAACACCAAGGTTAAAAACAAAAAAAGTCAACAGTTAAAAGCCATGCTCACCATTATCCTTGCAAGTCTTAAAATACGGTTAAAAAGTAATCATATCAGGTGAAATATATTGATCTCTTGCAAAAAGTGGAAAACTGTTGGGAGAGAGAGTCTGTGTGTCTTAGAGAAAGAGAGAGAGGGGGAGAAGAAGAAGTAGAAGAAGAAGAAGATTATGATGCTGCTGCTGTGCTGATGATGATGATGATATTGATAATGATTAAAAAGGGAGGAGACTCAGGAGAAAGAGGGGAGGAAGTGGAGAGAAGAGAATGAAAATAACAACAGGAACAAAAACACTGGTTTTTTTTTATTTTCTAGGGTACTGGCATAAGCAAAGGGAGAGAGGGTGGAAGGGAGAGAGCGAGGGAGAGAGAGAGACACATATAGACAGACAGAGACAGAGAAAGACAGACAGAGGTAGAGAAAAACAGCGAGACAGGAGAGAGAACAGGGACAGAGAAAGACAGAGAGAAGGAGCAGGAAGAGACAGAAAAGACAGGGGAGAGAGAACAAACTTCAAAATGTGACTTGCATAACATTTGAGAGACAGACAGACGACAGAGAGTGAGAGACAGACAGACAGACAGACAAACAGAGACAGAGAAAAGGGAGTGAGTGAGAGAGAGAGAAGAGAGAGAGAGAGAGAGAGAGAGGAGAGAGAGACAGAGAGAGGGAGAGAGAGAACAAGCGATCAAATTATAGCTTGGATTTAATTTTTTTGCCGTAAAATGCCTGCTAAGAAAAACGACGACCGTTTCCAGTGAAGCCTGCATGTCAAAGAGCAGTAGCAGAAAGGAAATGTCAGCAATAGAATCACCAGCAAGCATCATTTCACTCTCCACCTTACGCCTTTTAATTTCTGTGCGTCGACCAGCACGAAAAAAAAAGTTATGATCCCAGCCTGTGTTGAGAAGGACGGTGTCACATTTTGTCCACGTGTTTAGAACACATTCTTTGGTCAGAAACGTGTACACTTTACTCATAGAAGTTAAGGTAGGTGGCGGAAGTATTTAACCCTTTGACTCCCGCACCCTATCCACCAATTGCAAAGACTTAACCCTTTGACGCCCTTACTCTCTCCACCAGCTTCCTGCGTAAAGCTGGCGGATAGGGTGAAGGAATCAAAGGGTTAAGCTTTTGCTTTGTTAGCATGGTTGACAATGCAGGATGCTGATGGAAGGGGTGCGGGACTCAAACGGTTAAAGAAAACGTGATCACAGCAGGTATTTAAGGTTCGGTTTCATAGTCTCTGAAGACAGCATTTTTCCACTGGATCAAAGTTCACATGCGTGTCAACATCGCTGATGCCACGAGGTGGAGACTTATGGAAAGATATCGTGGCATAAGCCATAAGCCTATGGATAAATCTAATAGATCAGTAAAAGTTGAAGTTCTGCCCAACTTATGAATTATGTATATTTCTGATTTTTGTCATATCTGTTTATTACTGAAACGCGCTCAGGCTATCTGTTATGATCTTTAAAATCCACCGAAATAACATGACAGTTCCCAGCCAAGCCCAAAACATAAGTTTGCTTAAAACAAGATGTATAGATTATTCACATACCGACAAAATTCCAAGAGCCCTTGTGTCATGTTAAACTCAAGGCCTCACCCATCACCACAAAGGATCAACCATTGCTCATCCCACCCCAAATTGTCGAAACAAGGTTCCAAATTGATAACACAGATTCTCTACTATTGCTGTCTACCAGAGCAAGCCACCTACATATTTATCGTGAATACAGAGGTGTACGGATGGATTCAATTCAAATATTGGAGAAAAAGAATGGAAACTGTAGCAAACCTTTGACAATGCACTCGCATAAAAATCTCACACCTACTCATTGCTGTACGGTAGCTCTTTACCAGGACATAAAAATCTCACACCTACCTCATTGCTGTACAATAGCTCTTTACCAGGGACATAAAAAATCTCACACCTACCTCATTGTTGTACGGTTGCTCTTTACCAGGGACATAAAAATCTCACACCTACCTCATTGCTGTACGGTAGCTCTTTACCAGGGACATAAAAATCTCACACCTACCTCATTGCTGTACGATAGCTCTTTACCAGGGACATAAAAATCTCACACCCACTCATTGCTGTACGATAGCTCTTTACCAGGGACATAAAAATCTCACACCTACCTCATTGCTGTATGATAGCTCTTTACCAGGGACATAAAAATCTCACACCCAATCATTGCTGTACGGTAGCTCTTTACCAGGGACATAAAAATCTCACACCTACCTCATTGCTGTACGGTAGCTCTTTACCAGGGACATAAAAATCTCACACCCAATCATTGCTGTACGGTAGCTCTTTACCAGGGACATAAAAATCTCACACCCACTCATTGCTGTACGGTAGCTCTTTACCAGGGACATAAAAATCTCACACCCACTCATTGCTGTAAGGTAGCTCTTTACCAGGGACATAAAAATCTCACACCTACCTCATTGCTGTACGGTAGCTCTTTACCAGGGACATAAAAATCTCACACCCAATCATTGCTGTACGGTAGCTCTTTACCAGGGACATAAAAATCTCACACCTACCTCATTGCTGTACGGTAGCTCTTTACCAGGGACATAAAAATCTCACACCCAATCATTGCTGTACGGTAGCTCTTTACCAGGGACATAAAAATCTCACACCCACTCATTGCTGTACGGTAGCTCTTTACCAGGGACATAAAAATCTCACACCCACTCATTGCTGTAAGGTAGCTCTTTACCAGGGACATAAAAATCTCACACCTACCTCATTGCTGTACGGTAGCTCTTTACCAGGGACATAAAAATCTCACACCCAATCATTGCTGTACGGTAGCTCTTTACCAGGGACATAAAAATCTCACACCTACCTCATTGCTGTACGGTAGCTCTTTACCAGGGACATAAAAATCTCACACCCAATCATTGCTGTACGGTAGCTCTTTACCAGGGACATAAAAATCTCACACCTACCTCATTGCTGTACGGTAGCTCTTTACCAGGGACATAAAAATCTCACACCCAATCATTGCTGTACGGTAGCTCTTTACCAGGGACATAAAAATCTCACACCCACTCATTGCTGTACGGTAGCTCTTTACCAGGAACATAAAAATCTCACACCCACTCATTGCTGTACGATAGCTCTTTACCAGGGACATAAAAATCTCACACCCACTCATTGCTGTAAGGTAGCTCTTTACCAGGGAACGTAAAGACAAAACATATCAGGAAAAATGAAGATGAAGAAGATGATGATGACTAACGATTGTGATGATCATGATGATGATAATGAAAGAAGGAGAAGAAGCAGTAGCAACAGCAACAGTAGTAGTAGTAGTGATTGATAGTAATAATGATAATGATGATAAGAATGATAATAGTAATAATAATAACAAGAAGAAGAAGAAGAATGATGATGATGATGACGACGACAACGACGACGACGACGATGATGACGATGATGATGATCATCATCATCATGGTGATCATGATGATGTTGATGATGATGATGAAGATGATGATCAAGAAAAAGAAGAAGAAGAAGAAGAGTATGAGAAACTCACACGCATATACAGCCACGCACACACACACACACACGCACGCACGCACACACGCACGCATGCGTGCACACACAAACGCACACGCACACGCACACAGACACGCATGCACACACACAACACACTCAAGCACACACAACACACACACACACACACACACACACACACACACACACACACACACACACACAGATTCATAAGGATATACCTATTTATCTATCTATTTATCTATCTATCTGTATATCTATGTGTATATATATATATATATGTTTATCTATCTATCCATCCATCTATCTATCCATCTATCCATCCATCCATTTATCTATCTATACATCTATCTATCTTTCTATCTATCTTTCTTTCTATTTATCCATCTATCTATATCTATTTATCTATCTATCTGTCTATCTGTCTGTCTATCTGTCCATCTATCTATCTACCTACCTACCTACTTACCTACCTACTTTTCTACCTACTTTCCTATCTATCTACCTAATTACCTTGCTACCTGCCTCCCTACCTACCTACCTACCTACCTACCTACCTACCTACCTACCGACCTAACAATTCCATTATTAATGATGTGAATATCATGTAATCATAAGTTTATGAGATATTTTCAGGTCAAAACACATTATCTTATATTAAAGGGAAGAAGAAAGAAAGAAAAACAAACTTCGCGTTAGCGCTAAAAATAAATGATTCGTGTTTTGAGATAATTATTTTGGTCAGAATGAACAGGACAACATGACCTTTCCTATCTATTGGCAATATGATTTGTCGATACTTTAAGATGCTCTTTGATCTGACATTGTAATCTATAACTATTGAAAAGATATGAAATATGAAATAATGAAATAAAAATATCCATCTCAATTTTTAAAGGGACACTGAAGAAAAAAGATTTCGTTCGTGTCTGGCTTGGAAAGGTAATCCAACATAAAGTTGATGAATATCTAGAAAGACAAACAAAACAAAACTGTCACAAATCACTTTGAGTCATGTTTTTCTATCAATGCTTGCTGATAATTTATTACATTTTCACGAAAAGCAATACCACTTCCGTGTTTGTTTTGTTGTACTGTGTGGTTTGTTTTCAATTGTTTTCTTCCAGTGCTTGTTTAAACTCGTGAAACGTCTTCACTGATTTTTTTTTACTACGTAAATTTTAAAGCTTTGTCTCAAAACTGATAATGGATGCACCCTCTTTCCCTTTGCGTTCTTCTTGCTCTTCTTTGTGTTCTTTTTCTTGTTCTTCTAGTTCTTCTTGTTTTTCTTTTTGTTCTTTTTGTTCTTTTTGTTTCTTCTTCTTCTTCTTCTTCTTCTTCTTCTTCTTCTTCTTCTTCTTCTTCTTCTTCTTCTTCTTCTTCTTCTTCTTCTTCTTCTTCTTCTTCTTCTTCTTCTTCTTCTTCTTCTTTCTCTTCTTCTTCTTCTTCTTCTTCCTCTTCTTTTTCTTCTGTTCTTCTTCTTCCTCTTCTTCTTCTTCTCTCTTCTCTCTCTGTCTCTCTCTGTCGTCTGTCTGTCTCTGTCTCTCTCTGTCTCTGTCTCTGTCTCTCTATCTATATATCTATCTATTCTTCTGTCTTCTCTCTCTTCTTCTCTATCTTCTATCTCTATCTATCTATCTATCTATCTCCCTCTGTCCTCTCTCTATCTGTCTATCTATCTATCTATCTATCTCCCTCTGTCCTCTCTCTCTGTGTCTCTTTTGCTCCCTCGGTCCTTTGAAATAAACGATCAAGATGTGGTTAATACTGAAGACATGGACCTTGACCTTCTTGTAGTCCACTTCATTCCCTACACAATGTCTGGTTTGAGTCTCTATTGATGAGACCAGGAGACTCACAAACTGGTTGGGAAAGTGACTCCAATCCCTTGAGGGGTGCAACAAAAAGTTAACCCTTTGAAGAAACACGGCTTTGATCAATATGTAGCAGCGTGTTGAAAGTGACTGTTTTAGAAAGATGGAGAGCCTGCTAAAATCGCTACGCACTGTCCAAAAATTCTCAAATACTCATAAAGATTGATGCTACTTGGCGACTGAAAAATAAATTAGCTTTGCCATACATGGAAACGTGAAATACCTTATTGAAAATATTCCGCAGTGTCATACCCAGAAACGGGGGGGGGGGGGGGGGGGAGTTACGTCCAGGCAGTACCGGAGGTTCCATTTGATTTGTTAATGAAGACAGAAGATACGGCCCTAAATCCGCCATTAATTATTAGTCAAAAACTTTTCAACTGGTAGATCATATTGATTTAATACGAACACATCTGAAACTTGAGAAAATCTCAAAGACCAGTAGTGAAGGTGCCATGGAACATCTTGATTATGGGACAAAGTCGTCCTACAGAGTCAGTCTATAGCTTATGGGACTTGAAAAACACGTCATTGGAAATGTGATGAAAAACAACGGTTTAACTTGTGTGGTCGACATGATCACAGCACACACCTTGGAGATCTGAACACTCGGATCCAGTCTTTACTAAACTACTGCTGTTGTAGCCGTAAATTCTGAGAAGAATTGAACAGTAGGTCTTGAGAGGAGAAGCCCACCTTAAGCAAGTGTGTCGGTCCTAAACCCCTTTACACTCTAAAACCGCTTGGCCACATCTTGGTCCCCAGACAACTGGATGCTCTTTTGCTGTCACCTTGTTCTCCCACCTGGGTTCGATCCAACGTTTCTAAGGTGGTTAGGTGTCTCAACGCCAAGTCATCCTATAACGGATGTTTTAAACACTTAGCTATCACATATCTGTTGTT
The DNA here is from genome assembly GCA_030674185.1 of Monoplex corrugatus. NCBI lineage: Eukaryota > Metazoa > Mollusca > Gastropoda > Littorinimorpha > Ranellidae > Monoplex > Monoplex corrugatus. Next base: position 18,270,627 of record CM060314.1, read on the forward strand.
CAGATACATACTGTATGTAGGTATATTTCAAACCTTATGAAGTGCAATTTTGTTCTTCCCCGACTCGACCAGATCCACCTGGAACTTGTTTTAGCTGCTTCTGCCATTGCCATTATGGGTCTGGTCCTCTCATTTAAGGAAATCGACAGCTGTTTCACGAGGACATAAGCAAGATGTGTCTACAACCTCCTTGCTCCAACTTCTATGGCGAGGACTTTGGCTTTGAAGCTGGATTTCCTCAAGTTGCTGGCTAGACTGGCATACTTTTCAGTCCTGTAGATATGGGCTTCCTCCATTTAACTTTAAATTACTTAGACGGAAGGTCCATAGATTTTCCATCTCTAACCTCCCCTTAAAACATCTGTTCGCTCTCGCCTGGTTTGCGGACCATCAGTTTACGGTATAGAAGTCATTATGAATGAATCGTGAGGCTTATAGAGAAACTGAACCAGACTGGGAA
>CM060314.1:18276086-18278586 GCA_030674185.1 Monoplex corrugatus
AGGTGCTCCAAATCCCACTTCCTCATAAAATAGCCTATAAATGTTGCTTGTCTTTTCCTAATCTTCCTTATGAGTGATCTACTTGTGTCTGCCTCCATCAAGACTGTCTCGTTTGTTTTCTTTGCTATCCATGGAACTCTCAACATTCTTCTGAGAAACCACATCTCGGCTGCCTCGATCCTGCTCTGGCTTTGCTTGCTGACTGTCCACGCCTCGCATCCGTACAACAGTATTGGTTCTATATAACATTCAAGGACTCTCTTTCTGATGTTAATTGATAGGCATTTGTTGGTAAGAATGCTTGTCATCTTCTTGAATGCTGTTTTGGCTTGGCCGATTCTGCCAGCTATTTCCGATGTGCATCTGCCGTCTGATGAAATGACCGTTCCCAGGTATTTGAACTTATTAACCTGTGTCAAGGTTGTGCCATTTGCTGTTATTTTGCAGGAGGGGATTTCATGTTTTTTACTGATCACCATGACTTTAGTCTTCCTGCTGTTTAGTTCCAACCCTTTACCTTTGCTTTCTATTTCTAGTATATTCATAAGGGTTTGTAGGTCCCTTTCATTTTCTGCAATTAGCACGGTGTCATCTGCGTACCGAATGTTGTTTATCATTTTCCCTCCAACCTTTAATCCAGGGTCTTCTTCTAGGTTTCTCATGATGTTTTTGCTATATAGTGAAAACAGATCTGGTGACAAAACACAACCCTGTCTGACTCCTCTTTTGATGTTTTGAAAAGAGCTTATATTGTTTTCTATTCTCATTGCAGCTGTTTGTTCCCAGTACATATTCCTGTACAAGACCTGTAACAATCTCAAAGTTGTTATCCATTAGGTGGAGATGGGAATGAGAGGTGAGCATCCAACTTTCTTTTAACGGACTGCAAATCCTTCACTAAAACACCCTGATTGCCTGCAGACAGTTTACCAGACCTACCCTGAAAGATCCTCTTGTATGGTTGTGAGGCGTAGACAGTCAACACGCAAAGTCGGAACAGACTTGAGGCAACTGAAATGTGGTTTCTAAGAAGAATGTTGAGAGTTCCATGGACAGGAAAGAAAACAAACGAGACAGTCTCGAAGGGGGCAGACACAAGAAGATCTTTGATAAAGAAGCTTACGAAAAGACAAGCAAATTTAAAGTACATTTTATTAGGCAAGAGAAAGCAGAGCACCTGGTCACCACAGGAAAGCTGGAGGGAAAGAGAGCACCAGGTAGACCCAAGGAGAAAATATTGGATTGACTTGCAGAGTGGTTGAAGACAGAGAGGGTGCTTTCAGTGACAAGGGATAGAATCGTATAGAGGGCCATGATCGACAACCCCATGTGGCAAGGCACATGATGATGAGGAGGAGGAGGAGGAGGAGGAAGATGATGATGATGATGATGATGATGACGATGGAGGCGGAGGCTATGGAAGCAGACGTCAACAGCAGCAACATCCCACCACCTCCTTCAGAGAGGTGAAGATATTCATGAAAACAAATTTTTACCCTGAATATAACAGAAATGATCTCGTCCATCATCGGGAGCAGCAACAGCAAACCACAATCTTTCTTTTGAGCACTGTACAATGCCACCAACATAAATCTCGAGTGGTGTTATGCCATACAGGTGGGTGCCATGCTATCATCATCATCATCATCATCATCAAGTGCTTTGCCACATGGTGTTGGCGATCATGGTCTTCCATCTGTTTCTATCCCTTGTTGCCTCAAGCACCTCTTCCACCCACTTCGTCTTCAGCCACTCTGCAAGTCAGTCCAATATCTTCTCCTTGGGTCTACCTGGTGCTCTCTTTCCCTCCTGCTTTCCTGTTATGACCAGGTGCTCCAATTACCCATTCCTCATAAAATGTACTTTAAATTTGCTTGTCTTTTCGTAAGCTTCTTTATCAAAGATCTTCTTGTGTCTGCCCCCTTCGAGATTGTCTCGTTAGTTTTCTTTGCTGTCCATGGAACTCTCAACATTCTTCTTAGAAACCACATCTCGGCTGCCTCAATCTTGTTCTGGCTTTGATTGTTGACTGTCCACGCCTCACAACCATATAACATTACCGGTTCTAAACAAGATTCAAGAACTCTCTTCCTGATGTTAATTGATAGGCATTTGTCGGTAAGAATGCTTTTCATCTTCTTAAATGCTGTTTTGGCTTGGCGGATTCTGCTGGCTATTTCTGATGTGCATCTGCCGTCTGGTGAGATGGCCGTTCCCAGATATTTAAACTTATCAACCTGTCTCAAGGTTGTGCCGTTTGCTGTTATTTTGTTTGACGGGATTTCATGTTTTTACTGATCACCATGACTTCAGTCTTCCTGCTGTTTAGTCCATGCTATACGGGACCCATTCTACACATTGTACAGTTTTTCTCACTGTTATGAAATAAAAGAAAGGAACGGTAACCAAATGTAACAACTCTTTGACAGCAGCTCTGGAACAACAAAGGGGACTTGATGAAAATCACATTCTTTGTCTGGATCACCAGATTGACTATGTG
>CM060314.1:18291086-18293586 GCA_030674185.1 Monoplex corrugatus
AATAGCTGGCAGAATCGGCCAAGCCAAAACAGCATTCAACAAGATGACAAGCATTCTTACCAACAAATGCCTATCAATTAACATCAGAAAGAGAGTCCTTGAATGTTATATAGAACCAATACTGTTGTACGGATGCGAGACGTGGACAGTCAGCAAGCAAAGCCAGAGCAGGATCGAGGCAGCCGAGATGTGGTTTCTCAGAAGAATGTTGAGAGTTCCATGGACAACAAAGAAAACAAACGAGACAGTCTTGATGGAGCCAGACACAAGTAGATCACTGATAAGGAAGATTAGGAAAAGACAAGCGACATATAAGCCATTTTATGAGGAAGGGGGATTTGGAGCACCTGGTCACAACGGGAAAGCTGGAGGGAAAGAGAGCACCAGGTAGACCCAGGGAGAGAATGCTGGACGGACTTTCAGAGTGGCTGGGGATGAAGAGGGTGGGGGAGATGCTGGGGGCAACGAGAGATAGAGATGGTTGGAAGTCCATGGTCGCCAACGCCATGCGGCAGGGCACCTGATGATGATGATGATGACACGAAATATACTGGCATCAACCAGGTCCGTGAGACACAGACACCAGCATCATGGTCCGGAAATTTGAGCAGCATCTTCAATGACGTTGTGATGCCGGGGGCTCTTTAAGTGTAAATAGTATCCTACCTTCTGGAAATTGTGTGCTAGAATTAAATTTCCTCGTTTCTGTCACTCTTTGTTTCTTTCTTCCTCCTTTGCTTTCTTATATTTCTTCCTATCATTTTCTGCCTTGCTGGTCCATTTACCTGTATGTGCTCGATAAAGTCTTACGTACGTTCTCTTGGGATTGATAATTGGGTACACGTATTAAGTGCATTTTTGTCTGTAGGGAAGCAATTTTTAGATTAAGGCCCCGTTTTTACATATGTTTTAGCGTCCTTAGTTATGTTTTAATTTGTATTTAGGTATGTTTTTAAATTCCCTGGGCGATAAATTGGACGGAGTGGTCAGCGCCAGGGGCATCTCTTTGCTTCCATTCTTGTGCAATGTTTTCCACAATATGGAATACTCTTTTTCTGACATTTCATGCTGTTTGTTTTACATTATGCTGTGTGCTATATACAGTAATGAAATGATATAAAATGAAATAAAGTGAAATAAGGAAAGATAAAACTAAAAGAATAAAATAAGGACACTACTGACATAAACGGTATCATTTCTAGACAAAGTTAATATATAATAGAATTAAAGACATCAAAGAAACTCGTTGTTCCAAATAAACATGGACAAAAGATTTAGAAAGCCAACATGAACTGAAACAGAATAATACAAAAGTTAAAGTATAACCTTTCTTTTGTATGTTTTGTGCTCAGCAGACTTCGTTTTCGTGGAGACATACTTTTCTTTGGTTAATCTGCTCCCAACATTCGTTCAGGCGGACGAAGACGCAATAACAGTTCAATAAAAGTATGAAAGAAATAAACCAGAAATGAAAAGGACATGAGAGGCAATGTCATCTTCTTTGTAAGTAAGGATTTTTTGTGTGTTTTCAACACACACACACACATACACACACACACACACACACACACACTACACACACACACACACACACACACACACAAACACACACACACACACACACAACACCACATATATACATACGCGTACACACACACACATACACATGCACACACTTACACACACACATACACATGCACACATTACCACAAACACATACACAAACACGCACGGAGGCACGAACACACCGAGAGAGAGAGGGAGAGAGACAACAGAGAGAGAGAGAGAGCGACAGAGACAAAGACAGAGACAGAGAGGGGGAAAGAGAGACAGAGACAGAGCGAGACGGGGAGAGAAAGAGGGGGGAGGGAAAGAGAAAGAGAGAGAGACAGAGCGAGACGGAGAGGAGAGAGAGAGAGAGAGAGAGAGAGAGAGAGAGAGAAACAAAGACAGAGACAGAGACAGAGACAAAAAGACAGACATAAGGAGGAAGGCATGTTCACAAGCACTTATGTTTACGGATTTCGTGTGTGTTTTTTAAAACAAAAAGGTAAATCAAAATTGTGTTTTGATTTTGTAAAATTTGTTTGATCAGTTTCTATATTTGCTTTCTGTAAAAAGCAAAATACCTTTTTTTCTGTTTTATTTAGATTACATTGCATGGTCTGTGCATTTTTTATCGACTTCAAAATTCCAGAGGAAAGTCGATATGAAACATGTGTCTAACGAAAACGATTTTTACAAGCTCATTCTTTACATATGTCCCGTTCTATGCCATCCCTGAGATAATCTCAAACCTCAAAGTGATAGAAAAGACCTAGAGCAATTCTGGCTGTTGCTTACTGCACTGAGGAAGGCTACAGCGACAGGTTTCAGGTTCTTACTGGCGTTTGCCAAGGCTGCGTTTTCTATCCGATCTTTTTTTGCTGTTGCTATCGATTGAGTTATCAAACAAATGAATAGATAGATAGATAGATAGATAGGTAGATAGATAAGATAG
>CM060314.1:18306086-18308586 GCA_030674185.1 Monoplex corrugatus
TTTGTTCTTTTTTTCTTTTGTCTTATATTTTACTCTTGACCAAGGCCAGTTAGCCAAAAATCTGCGTCTGTCTTACCTTGTTATACCAAATATGCGTTCTGATTCTGTTTTCATGGGAGTTTTGTTGTTGTTGTTGTTGTGTGTGTGGTGGTGGTGGTGGTGGTGGTAGTGGTGGTGGTGGTAGTGGTGGTGGTGGTGGTGTGGTAGTGTTGTTGTTGTTGTTGTTGTTGTTGTTGTTCTGTTTGCTTGAACGAAGGTGGTCAAGCTTGTTTTGGATTTCTTTTTCTGTGGCAACCAGTCAGTCAGGTCGTAGTTTGTTTGTTTGTTTGTTTGTTTGTTTGTTTGTTTGTTTGCATTTGCTCAAGAGGAAACCATACCACTCAGACAATTCCATTTGCGCTCTACCTAATCTGCCAAGATATATATGGCAGAGCATAGGGGGCAGACACCTTGAGCGTGCAAGGTTCTGAAATGGGATGAAGAGCAGGACCTATCAAACACTAAGTTGCCACCACCTGAGTGACTGGAGCATTGAGATGGACAATGAGCAAGCCAGTCTTTACGTTGAAGGTAGGGCGGAAGTCAAAAACATCAGATCCTGAGTCTACAAAGCCGAAATCCTGCATCCTGATCCTAGTAGGTCAGTGAACGTCGTTGAAACAACACTACTACAAATCACTCACTCAAAATAGGAATAAAATGGCAGCCCCGAGACTCCTTTCTTTCTTTCTTTTTTTTCTTTATTTTTCTTTATTTTTTTCATCTGTCTTATTTCAGATCAATTCCAAACCAGGAGGACACGATGATACGAAAAACTGAACATCAAATTTAGTCTCCAGCCAAAACAGGAGCAAATGCAGTCTTGCAAGCATCAAAATACGCTCAAACATAAATGTTATATAGTGGTTACTTTACATCATCATGACAAAGAAAAAAATCATTGTTTCTTGAAGTCGGTCTTGTATAGTCGTAATACTGGATACACAACTTTGTTTCACGTCAGTGTAGATCTTAAAAAAATTAATAAATAAATAAATAAATAAATAAAAACGGGAAAGCCATGCTGACATATACTGAAATGGAAAATAGACCTTTAAAAAGAAATGAATATAAAATTACAAAATAGGTAAACAATGACAAGATGGATCTGTTTCAACGATTTAAACAGAAAGCCCTAGGATGGTCCAGCCATACTGATAACTTGCCTTTTTAGTCATGTAGTCGGCAATAAGTATGCATCATCATTACCATGTGCCCTGCCGCATGGCGTTGGCGATCATGGCCCTCCATATGAATCTATCCTTTTCGTTGCAAGTACTTCTCCTGTCTACCTTCAGCCACTGCGCAAGTGCTTTCAATATTTTCTCCTTGGGTCTACCTTGTGCTCTTTTTCTCTCCAGCTTTCCTGTTGCGACCAGGTGCTTAATTTCTCTTTCCTCATAAAGTATCCTATAAATGTTACTTGTCTTTTCCTAAAAGTGCAGCTGACCTTAAAAATAAGTGAAAATCGATGAAACGTTCAGGTCTTATCGAGGCTGTTATCCAACTATAAAAATTTGGCATATAAATTTTCGTGTTGTTAAGAGATGTGTATAAGTAAACAATCTTACAACTATGACCTTCAAACTCCATGAAAGTCCTGTAAATTACGACAGTCACGAGAATGAATCAAATATATTACTAAAGCTATGAACATGATCATGTTCGCGATAATCTTTGATAGTGATGATCCTGTTCCACACAACTGGTGCAAGAACGCGTGTGATTTATATGGTTCGGCAGTTTCTGTGACAAGAAAAGCTTGAAATTGTTTGTAAGCTTATGATTGCTCTGCCCAAAATCAAAGTGATCAAATTATCTACGTTTCTAACTGTTCAGAATAAGATCCAGACTTAGTACTTTTCTGGATCATTGTAACTTTGAAAACGCATCAGATACAATCAAACTTGATGTGAAGCGAGGGCAGTGGTGGAATGTTACAAGAGGGAAATCAGAATTCGAAATTCTCTTCCTTCTCTTTCTTCTCCTTCTCCGCCTTCTTCTTCTTCTCCTTCTTCTTCTTTTTTTTTTGTTGTAAAGTTCCTGAGAAAGTGCTGTTGATACACATTCCTAAAAAAACAAAAGCGTTTAGACATTTTTGGGGCCCGACCAACCTCGAGATTCATGCCATGATTTCCAACAGTTTGCATTCAAGACTCTTAAAGGTCCAAACCTTTAACTCAGATTTGGTAAAAATTCATCACCAATGAAAAAAATCTAATATATATATATATATATTTGTCATAAATACACAGGTACGCAGATTATCTGATGCATCTCCTTCTTCGATTAGCGGAGAGAAAGAGAGAGGGAGAGAGACAGAGAAAGAGAGAGGGAGACAGAGGGAGAGAGACAGACAGACAGAGACACAGAGAGAGACAGAGACAGAGAGACACATACAGAGACAGAGAGAGGGGGAGAGATAAAAGGAAGGAGGGAGGAAGAGAGAGAGACAGAGACA
>CM060314.1:18311086-18318586 GCA_030674185.1 Monoplex corrugatus
CAGACAGACAAACAGACAGAGACAGATGGAGAAAGGAAAAGCGAGAGAGTGACCGAGAAGCAGGGACAGAGAGACAGGCAGACGGAGAGAATGAGAAAAAGAGAGGCAGCTAGACAGAGAGACAGACAGACTGACATAGACAGATCTATAGATGGAGACAGAGACAGACAAGGGGATATACGCATGATGGATGGAGGGAGATTGCGGGGGGGGGAGGGGGAGGAGGAGTGGCATTCATGTTTTTTGCAGGAATATTTCTATGCAGCGAAAACAAACGAGGGTATTCTGGAAGACATAAAACACAATATACGAGGCTACTTCAGAATTTTAAAGGCTTTTTTTTTTCACTATTTCGCGGGGGTAGGGGGTGGGGGGGGGGTGGGGGTGGGGGTGGGGGTGGGGGGAGCGCTGTGTGTTTACTTATACTCAGTTTCGCTTTCCTGTTTATGCAAAAAGAAAACTGTTCTAAGCAAGGACGGCGGGTGGGTGGGCTGGAAAAGACAGGGAAAGAGATAGGGAGGATGGAGGGAGAGAGAGAGAGAAAGAGAACGAAACAGACAGACAGACAGAGACAAACAGTCGGACAGACAGAGGCAGACAGAAAGGAGAGAAAGAGAGAGGAGCAAATTTGCAGGGAGACAGGCAGACGGACGGACAGAGAAAGAGACAGAGACGGATCTAGAGATGGACAGAAAGACTAACAAGGAGGTATACACATGGTGGAGGGAGACCGGAGATAAGTGGCATTCATGTTTTTGCAGACACGATATTTCTATCCAGTAAAAACCAAACTAGGGTGTCCTTGAAGACATAAGACACAGTATGTTTATATTTTATACGAGGCTACTTCAGAATTTTAAAGGCTGTTTCGAAAAAAGAAATTCTTTTTTTTTTAGGTTGGGGGGAGGGGAGGGGGGAGGGAAAGCTGTAGCTTTACTTATAGTTAGTATCGCTTCCCTGTTCTTGTAAAAATGTTCTAAGCAAGGACGGGAGGTGTGGTGGAAGAGAGAGGGGGAGAGAGAGAGAGAGAGAACGAGACAGACAGGTAGACAGAGACAGACATACACACACAGACTAAGAGACAGACAGACAGACAGAAAGAGAGAAACAGAGAGAGAGAGAGAGAGATAGACAGACACAACAGACACACAGAGAGACAAAGAGAGACAGAGAGAGACAGAGAGAGACCGTGTGTCTATGACAGTGCCATCGATATCCCATTTTTCAACGATAGAAGTTATCAGCTGGAATTCAATGTTCAAACTTTCCGTTCCTAATCTATGATTTCCCTTTTTACCCAAAAAATACTAAATAAGAATTTCCATCAGTAATATATGTCATTTTAATTCATACAGAGATAAAAAAAATAAATAAATAAAGGCATGTGCTATCGTTTGTGAGAGATAGTAGATATCGCAATAAGAAAGTTAGTAATTCATGTGTTTATGTGTGCGTGTGCTTGTGCGTGTGCGTGTGTGTGCGTGCGTGTGTGTGTGTGTGTGTGTGTGGTGCACGCGCGCGCGTGCGTGTGTGTGTGTGTGTGTGTGTGTGTGTGCGTGCGTGTGTATGTGTGCAAGTCAGCGTGAGAAAGAGAGAGAGAGAGGGCAAGAGTTCATTATTAAAGAAATAAGAGGGAAGCAGGGAGAATTTTTATAATATAATCAAAGGACACAACTCTTGAGAATTATCTCCCATGTTGTATAGAATTTCTCAAATCTAACACAGCTTACGCTACCCATCCAGCTTGCACAGAAGCAGACACAAAGTACAAAAACAATGAGGAGTGTTCTGAGCTTGCTGTTTTTGTACTTTGTGTCTGTTTCTATGCTAGCTGGATGGGTAGCGTAAGCTGTGTTAGATTTGAGAAATTCTATACAACATGGGAGATAATTCTCAAGAGTTATGTCATTATTAAAGTTTTCACATTATCATTATCATACATGGTAAACACGTAATAAAGTCATAAGTGTATGTAGATACCAGTAAATTAGATTAGTATGAAAGGGAGTAAAATAAGACAAGCTGAGGAATTGAAAAAAAAAAAGAAAGAAGAAAACAAAACTGAAATACTCGTTTGCTTGTGGCATACATGTATCCTTGTTGTCGTTAATTCTTTACCTTTGCAAGGGAAACCACTCTTGTTTTCATCACTAAGAGTGACAGTCTGTCCACATTCAGTTCTTGGCAGCGTTTTTTTTTGTTTGTTTGTTTGTTTGTTTGTTTGTTTGTTTGTTTGTTTGTTTGTATGTTTTGTTTGTTTTGTTTGTTGTTTGTTTGTTTGTTTTGTTTTGTTTTGTTTTTAAGGCATTGGACCATACAAGACTTTTCTCAGGTCAAAGGAATACATTTTCCTTATTTTTCTCTTCCAATTTCTTTTTTTTTTAATTTGCTAGATACCCTGGTCGTTGTTTATGTGATTTTTGTAGACTATTGTTTGTACAGCTGTGCTACTTAAATTTTTTAATTTGCTAGATACCCTGTAAAAAGAAAACATGAAATCCCCTCCTGCAAAGTAACAGCAAATGGCACAACCTTGACACAGGTTAATAAGTTCAAATACATGGGAACGGTCATTTCATCAGACGGCAGATGCACATCGGAAATAGCTGGCAGAATTGGCCAAGCCAAAACAGCATTCAAGAAGATGACAAGCATTCTTACCAACAAGTGCCTATCAATTAACATCAGAAAGAGAGTCCTTGAATGTTATATAGAACCAATACTGTTGTACGGATGCGAGGCGTGGACAGTCAGCAAGCAAAGCCAGAGCAGGATCGAGGCAGCCGAGATGTGGTTTCTCAGAAGAATGTTGAGAGTTCCATGGACAGCAAGGAAAACAAACGAGACAGTCTTGATGGAGGCAGACACAAGTAGATCATTCATAAGGAAGATTAGGAAAAGACAAGCAACATTTATAGGCCATTTTATGAGGAAGGGGGATTTGGAGCACCTGGTCACAACGGGAAAGCTGGAGGGAAAGAGAGCACCAGGTAGACCCAGGGAGAGAATGTTGGACGGACTTGCAGAGTGGCTGGGGATGAGGAGGGTGGGGAAGATTCTGGGGGCAATGAGAGATAGAGATGGTTGGAAGTCCATGGTCGCCAACGCCATGCGGCAGGGCACCTGATGATGATGATGATGATGAGATACCCTGGTCGTTGTTTATGTGATTTTTGTAGACTATTGTTTGTAGAGCTGTGCTACTTAAATTTAGGTGGCTACCTTTGAATGCCTGTGCATGTAGAGACGACTCTACTGTTCCATCCTAAACAGAAAGGGCTGAGTTCTCCATGGAATGAAACACATCATCTGTGTATGAAGCATAGGACCTCTCCACTGAAGGACCTGAATACTTACACTGCATTCTGCCAGAGTCCTCTGGAACTTAGCCAGGTCTGTTCAACTGCTGCCAGACATCAGGAGGTTTTCTTTAATTTGATTTGACTTCTGTTACGTTGTCTTCTAAAACGTGTATATTGTGTTTTATTCTATATTTCAGATCAGACAATTCATTCTGTCAATCAAAAGGTATATTCAGTCTGTATGTTATTTATTTATTTATTCATCTGTCTATCTATCTATCTGTCTGTCTATGTATCTATCTATTATCTATCTGTCTATCTGTCTGTGTGTCTATCTATCTGTCCATCTATCTATATATCTATCTGTCTGTCTACCTGTCTATCTATCTATCTATCTATCTATATATATATCTATCTGTCTGTCTATCTGTCTATATATCTATATATCTATCGATCTGTCTGTCTGTCTGTCTATCTATCTGTCTACATGTCTATCTATCTATCTATATGTCTGTTTGTCTATCTGTCTGTCTGTCTATCTATCTATCTATACACATATTTATCTCTCCCTCTCTCTCTCTCTCTCTCTCTCTCTCTCTCTCTCTCTCGATATATATATATATATATATATCATACATATATATACATAGATGTATTATATATATATATATATATATATATATAATATATATATATGTTGTTTGCTTTCACCCTGGCAAGGGAAACAACCTTTCTTTACCTGTCTCGGGGCTATGATATTCTATCTACATTTGTCTAATATTGTAGTTGGCCCCTGGCAGTCATTTTTTTTTGCGCTTGTGCAACATAAACATTGGATACAGAAACCAAGGAAACTAATATAGCTAATCAAACTTAACAAGATCAAACTGGGAGAAAAATGTTGCCCACATCCTAATTATCACAAAAAGTTCATCAGAGAAGTAAGAGACAGACAGACAGAGAAATAGACATGTCTAGATTAGATATAGACATATAGAAATAGATAGATAGATGGATGGATAGATAGATAGATGGATGGATAGATAGATAGATAGATAGATAGATAGATAGATAGATAGATAGATAGATAGATGGTTAGATATACAGATAGATAGATAGAAAGATAGATCGATTGATCGATAGATAGATCGATAGATACAAACATACATACATACATACATACATATATACATATATACATATATACATACATACATACATACATATATACATACATACACACACATACATACATACATACATACATACATACATACATACATACATACATACATACATATATACATACATACATATTTACATAAATATGTGTATATGTGTGCGTGCGTGCGTTCGTGTGTGTGTGTGTGTGTGTGTGTGTGTGTGTGTGTGTGTGTGTGTGTGTGTGTGTGTGTGTGTGTGTGCCTGCGTGCGTGCCCCAGATGAATCAACAATCAGAAAGGAGAGCAATTTAGAAACCTATAAAAACCACATTAACTTTGTCCACCTCAGAAGAAGACAAAGACACACTCCACGGCACAAACGCATTCCGAACATTGTAATTTGATATCCGAAGTTTAAAGCCAAGAAATCTGGAAGCCTGACTATTCACAAAGGGAAGCAGAAGCAACAGAAGTTTACAGTAAAAGAGCAACCTGTGAAAAGTTTGGGACGGTGGTATGCAGGAACCCTGTCGGACAGGAGTCGGGGTGTGGAAATCATGAAGCAGGCTAAAGATGGGCTGAAAGCGATTGACCAAACAAAACTGCCAGGAAAGTATAAGATATGGTGTTTACAGTTTGCCCTCTACCCTCAACTGGCATGGCCGCTGATAACGTATGAAGTCGCCGTGTCGAGAGTTGAGATGATCGAGAAAACATGTAACACCTACATCAGGAAGTGGCTGGGGCTGCCTCGCACAACCAACACATCAGCCCTGTACAGGCAGAAGGGAGCGCTCCAGCTACCCCTCGCATCCATCGTGGAGATCTACAAGACAGGAAAGATCAGGACTGTGATGATGCTGAGGGAGTCGAGGAATCAAAAAGTCAGCGACGACCCGCCAGAAGTCAGAACAACGAGAAAATGGAATGCGGAGGATGCAGCTGACGAGATCATCTCTTGTTGGAACATGGCGACATTGTAGGTCCAGCACAGACGGGCAGGTTGGGACTTGGCAACGGCGATTTCAGACCTTTTAGGAAGATGTCCCAACGAGACAGAAGAGCAGCTGCAGCAGGGCAGGTGCGAAAGAATGAGGCTGAAAGGGAGAAGTTCACCTCATCCAGTAGTGCTCAACAAGGGCGGGTGACCAGGTGGGAGGAGCATGTAGTGGAAAGAAAGATTGGATGGAGTGAGATCTGGGAGTGGAACACATCGAGGTTAAGCTTTCTTCTCCGGTCCACCTATGATGTTCTGCCTTCACAGTGAACTTAGTCAGATGGAAGGTCCAGGAAGATGACAAGTGCAGGTGCGGCAAACTAGGAACCATGAAGCATATCCTCTCAAACTGCCACCTGGCCCTGAATAGATACACCTGGAGACACAATGAAGTGCTCAAGGTCTTTACCAAGATGGCGAAGGAGCAGGTGGAGGAGGGAAAATACGCTCTTAAGCCGCAGAAACAAGGACTGGGCAAGATCGTGTTTGTACCGCAAGGAAGCAAGGTTCCTGATGGAAAGAAGGCAAGCGAGGCCACGGATGGCCAGTGTGGTTGGTCTGTGGGAGGTAGCCGCAGACCTTGAGGGCTGCGAGAGATTCTTCCCCATCCCAACAACGAAGAAGCCAGACCTGGTGGTATGGAGCAAAGAAGAGAGAGAGATGCACCTTGTGGAGCTGACGGTGCCCACGAAGACAATATCAGGGCTGCACACGAGCGGAAGGAGAATCGCTACGAGGCTCTTGTCGATGAATGCGAGGAGGCGGGATGGAAAGCAACGCACTTCCCAGTCGAAGTCGGCTGCAGAGGTTACATCGCAAATAGCGTCAGAAAGTGGATGAAAGTGGCTGGACTTGGTCCGAAGAAAGTGAAAACCATGACAAAAGCTCTACAGAAGACCGTAGAGAAAGCAAGTCATTGGATCTGGTTGAAGAGAGAGGACACCTCCTGGAGCGAGTCCTGACGGTTGATGGCAAATGCATACAGTCGAACTGGCAGGGAGACCTCACATCGGTGAGGGGGCTCGGTGCGTCATTGAAGCTGTAGAGAGGAAGAGCCCGAAACAGCGACGCATTCTCTCCTGATGATCTCCACGCCAGAGTCCGGTCCTCGGAGTTTTCGACTGTTAGCAGTGTAAGCTGTTTTCAATGATTCACACTGATTGGAAAGCTATAAAAAACTTGTTGGATTTTTTGTTTTGTTTTGGTTTGTTTTTTTTGTTTTTTTTTGTTTGTTTGTTTGTTTGTGTTTGTTTTTTGTTTGTTTTTTCTTTCTTTGTTTGCTTTTTGTTTGTTTCTTGTTGGTTTTTTGCTTCTTTGTTTGTTTCTTTGTTTATGTTTTTTGTTTGTCTCTTTGATTGTTTGTTTCTTTCTTTGTTTGTTTGTTTCTTTTTTCTTTCTTTCTTTTTGTTTTGTTTTGTTTTGTTCGTTCGTTAGTTTGCTTGTTTGTTTGTTTGTTTGTTTGTTTGTTTGTTTGTTTGTTTGTTTGTTTGTTTGTTTGTTTGCCTGTTTGTTTTTTTGTCTGAAGGCAATAAAAGTAATCATTTTACACACACAGAACCTGGCATGAAAGTGAATGTATTAAATTGTATGCGCATAAAAAAGAGAGAGGGGGGAGATGTGTCCTATGGGATGTGAATTTAAAGCTTTTCCACACACTATATTCTGTGAAATCACTGTAAACTTAGCGGGTTAAGCAAAGGAGTTTGTATTTAATAGAATGAAACAACTGCTAGGGACTGCACAAATAACCACTAAGTGCAAGTAGGCCTATGTATCTGTACACCCAAGAGACGTAAAGCAGGATTGTCTTCCATATAAATGATTTATGTATGCAAGAGCTTTTCAGCGTGCTCGGATAATTCCATACGCGCTCCACCCAAATCTACCAATGATAGTCTGGCAGATTCCTGACAGGTTTCTTGAACTTATGCAAAGTAATAGCTTGATGAGTCATGTAAAAAAATCCTATTAAGAATAAGCATGATGAGGACAAGGAATAGAATCAAAAGAGAAATAGCAGAAAGGCGGTGTTGATTTG
>CM060314.1:18323586-18326086 GCA_030674185.1 Monoplex corrugatus
ATGATCCAGAAAACAACTGTTTTGAAGAGGGGAAGGTAAAACTAACAAATAATGTTACCATAATTATCGATTTAAACAAACAAACTGACAAACAAAATTAGTAAATATCCGGAAGAAATGAATAAAAA
Organism: Monoplex corrugatus; assembly: GCA_030674185.1. Taxonomy (NCBI): domain Eukaryota; kingdom Metazoa; phylum Mollusca; class Gastropoda; order Littorinimorpha; family Ranellidae; genus Monoplex; species Monoplex corrugatus. The sequence goes on from CM060314.1 coordinate 18,323,715, forward strand.
GTAAAACTAATAATTGACTAACCACACCAATGAACAAGTCAAATAACATTTTAAAGGTAATTCGCTATAGGACTTTTTGACAGGCTAACAAAAAATTCATACAGTAATGATGATGAGGCAAATATGTCAGAAACTGTACTCACAGATAGTGTTGGAATATGTCGTTTTACCCTAACGCAAGAAAGAATATGACTATGTGTTATCTTCTTTCCACACAGACACACTATGTTATTGGTATATTTTGTTTTGAATGCATCAAGTTTCCATCTGTACATAAGGGACTGTATAGTTCTGCTGGCATGAAGCTGCTTAAGTATTTTGCTAACTTCAAAGTTCATGTGACATTTATCATACTTTTTCTGTTTTAATTGGAACTGCTTCCAGACGTAGTTGTCCACTAAAGTGTAATTCTCGTGCAACGAGAGAGAAAGCTGGATATTGTTTGAATCTGGTGAGTTATTAGCTCCCCGTTTGGCAGCCCTGTCAACTTTATTATTATAACTAAAAGAACTATGAGAAGGTATCCAGCAGAAAGTAATATCAGTGCCTTTTAAAGATAAATTATGAATCAAGTGACTTATTTCCAGAATCATTTCTGATCTTGTTTGTAATTTTGATAATTCAAGAGCCTGAAGTACTGATTTTGAATCAACGCAAAGAAGTATCTGAAAAATTGTCCTAGGAAGACTTATCAGAAAGTTTAAAGCCATTAATATTGCAAAGAGTTCAGCTGTAAAGATAGATTTATCAAGTCCTATGTAGAAAGATTTTTCAATTTTGAGAGCAGGTATTAAAAACGCTGAGCCTGCTTTTCTTTCAATTACTGACCCATCAGTGTAAATTTTCAAATGATCAGAATATACGTCGTTTATATGACATTTAACCTGACTAGCCAGTAAGTTTATATTGTCTCCTTTTTTTAAATTAGTGTGGTGTACGTCAAATCGTGCTCTTTGGAGTTCCCAACTGGGTACTGGCGAAAAGGAAGGTCGTATAGATACAGGATCTACGTCTAGATCAATTCCTGAGCCTTTCATGACGTCAGATGTGTATGTTGCAAGTGTGACCTGTGAAGATATTGATTTAGCTCGTTTTGGAAAGTCGGTATCTGATCTCAGTTTAATTTCTGTTTCTGAGATGTTTTCTACGGTAGTGTTTCTTAACAAAAATTTAGTAGAAGCGACTTTCCTTTGCTCATCAAGTGGCAACAATTTGATTTCATTATATGTCCGAAGACAGGAAGCATGCATTGGAAGACCCAGTGCAAGTTTGAAACCTTTACAATCTATGCTCTGCAGTTTTTTTAGTAAGTGTTTCGGTGCACTGAAGAAGATTTCTTGAGCATAGGTTAATTTAGATCTAACAAGCGATTTACAAAGATGAACAAGTGTTGATGAATCTTGACCCCATGTCTGTTTGCGAACTATTTTTATGAAATTTAAACTTTTTTGAGCTTTGGTTAATAAGTATTCAATATGCTGATTCCAAGATAATTTTGCTGTAAGGAAAACTCCTAAGAATTTAATCGACTCGTTAAACTGAAGAAGAGTATCTCCCAGTTTGAAAGTGGGAATATTTACTGGGTTAGCTCCATTATTAAATAAAACTATTTTTTGTTTTTCCAGGGATAGATGTAACCCATTTTCTACCATGTATCGCGCTATTTTATCAAGTTCTAATTGGTAGCATTTGCGTGTATAATTGATACAGCGCAAAGGAGTTTTCTTTTTTCATATTTACCTGCATCCACATGCATAAATCGTCAGCATATTGAGCTAAAACTACATGCTTAGATACTTTACTGGGTAAGTCATGCATTAATATCATGAAAAGAAGGGGAGCTATAACGGATCCCTGAGGGATACCCATTTGAAGAATTCGTTTCGTGGAATATACATTTTCAATCCTCGTTTGAAATACTCTGTTTTCTAAGAAACACTTAACATAGCCAAAAATGTGACCTGTCAGCCCAATACTTTTAAATTTGAATAACAATCGGGAGTGCCACACTTGATCGTATGCTTTCGTTATATCAAAAAATGTAGCTAAAACACATTGACGTCTTGCAAATTGTTGTTTTATATTAGTAGTTAGCTTTGTTAGGATCTCTACTGGTGACCTGCCTTTTCGAAATCCTGCCTGATTTACTGGTATTATTTTATTCTTTTCACAATAGTGCATCAGTCTCTTTAAGATTATTTTCTCCATTAGTTTACATACATGTGATGTTAATGCAATTGGCCTGTAGTTTTTCAAATCGGTATTACATTTACGTGTGTGTGTATGTGTACATGTGTGTGTATGTACGTGTGTGTGTGTGTACGTGTGTGTGTGTGTACGTGTGTGTGTGTACGTGTGTGTACGTGTGTGTG